>OZ008368.1:211074112-211616612 GCA_963931995.1 Phaonia tiefii
TTTACGAGTCAATATGGCAAAACAGAAAATTGTAAATCTATCGGAAAAAACTAAAATCGATGTTTACCGTTCTGAAGGATATTCTAACCGCGCAATGGCTAAAAAAAAGCCGCCACTTAATGCTGCTCCTAAGAAAAGCGTCTTCAATTCTCAAGAGACTACATGGTATGGGATGTGCAGCCAAGAGGTCATGTAAACGACTGAGGAACCGTTGTATTTACGGATGAGAAGAAGATTAATTTGGATGTGCCTGATGGCTACAACTATTATTTCCATGATCTGCGCAAAGAGAAACGTTTTTTGAACCAACATCACAGCCGAGAGGGCGGCGTTATGTTGTGGGGTGTTATTACATACTATGGCACCATCGATCTTGAATTTAAAAGTGCAAAAATGACTGGTGCAAGCTGTCAAATATTATTGGAATCGGCTTTTCCGAAGTTCAGTGAGCTATTTGCTCCCATACCTTGGATAGTGCAACAGGAGAATGCCCCTATACACAACGCCAGACTAGTAAAGGAGTTCAATGCAAGCAAAATGTTAATATTCTGGCCACCCTATTCGCCAGTTCTAAACATTATAGAAAATATCCGGGGTTGGTTATCTCGTAAGGTCTATGAAGGAGGTAAACAACTTGATGACAAGCAATCACTAATTCAGGCCATTAAGGATGCCTGGAATCAAATTTCGTTGGATTACATAAATTCTCTTTATCTCTCAATGAAAACTCGTATATTTGAAGTTATTAAAAACAATGGGGGCTGTACCCATTAGTAATAGTTCTTAAATAAAGTAAAATAAATTAAAAAAAGAAGAGAAACTATTTTTCATTCAAATTAGTTAAAGTGCTTTTATTCAAGTAAGTAGAAAAAAATAGCACGTTATTGGACTTTTTTTCATAAATTGCTCAAAATAGTTCTTTAGTTAAGAAACCACTATTGTCATAATTTTTTTTATATCTCAATATGTCTAACTTCCATTTCCATTTTAAAATTCTGCAATCGGTTACAAATTGCAAAAGGTACAGGCTGCTGAATATGGAATTTTTAGTGCCTTTAAACAAGTGAACCGGAGTGCATATCAACTGGGCATATTCGTCTTGTTGATAACAGTAAAATATACATGGACTTTAATGACCTTCTTTTGATTTCGCATCTGAAATATATGTCAAACATTGTTGATGTCTAACGCATATCAAATTGTAACAAGTCATCAACTAAATTATGATTACACTGACTAATATTTGAACACGAATTCTAATATTGTACTTTTTACAGTGTTTTATTTAACTTGCTTTGTTGTCTGTCAGTCTGTATTGTTCAAATCTAGTAACTCATTTTTAACACAGTTGCACTTGACCAATCGAACTAAAATTTTGCACACTTGTCAGATTTGGATGACAATACATGAATATGAAAAAAAAAATTAAAACATTAAAAATTTATTTACTAAAAAATTAAAAATAAAAAAATAATTAAAAAAAATTAAGTTACAGTGTTTTATTTAGAAATGCACTAAAGACTAGAAAATAATTTTCTCTTAGCCTCAATAAGTATATTCTTCTTCATGATGGGGTTGTACAATGGTCCGCCTACTTAGCACTTCAACAACAATGGTCTAGATCAGGGGTAGTCAACCTTTTTTTACTTACCGCCCACTTTTTCACCTCGAGTGATAGAAAAATATTCTTACCGCCCACCTAATCCACAGTGTTGTTTATTGATAAACTGCTTTTATTTATAAGGTTTTTACATTTTATTAAGTAATTTTAATTAAGTATAGTGAAATATTGAGTATTTAATGGGATCCCTGAGGCTGATGCTGCGAAATTAAATATTTAATATCTGGTTCTATTTTCGTCAAAAACAAGCGAAGGTCTCCTCTTTCAGAAATATTAAGGCGGTTTCTTTCTTTGTTCATGATGTGGTTAACAGCACTAAATCCTGATTCGACTAAATATGAGGTAGGAAAAGGTATTAATAATTTGAATTCCTCTTTCCACATATTTGAATATAAAAGAAGTATTTTTTTATGTTGCTACAACTTTTCATATCCGCCATTTTCGAAACTCTGTTTACAATCTTCATCATATTTTATTTCTAATAGTTCTTCTTGATACTTTGTATCAGCTTCCTTAGCATTAGCTGTAAATGGATTTTTCATCCATTGGTACACCTTTAAGTTCAAAATGTCTTCAAATCGTTTTTTCATGTCAGACTTAAGTTCACTAAGGTGGCTGCAAAACTTATCAATATCCTTTGGAGTTACTTCATCTTTTATAGATGATAATTCAGGAAACTGACAAAGCTCTCCATTTAACAGATTATGACGGAAAAGTTCCAGTTTGTCAATAAATAATGACACAATACTTTGGCAGCTTATTAGAGTTTTATTTGTGCCTTGGAGTTGTAAATTAACGTCATTAAATCTTTTGAAAATATCTGCCAAATAAAAGGCATCCTTTTTAACAACTGCTAATTGTTGGCAGAGAGTGGTTTCAGAGCTCCTTTCAAAAAATTGTATAATAGTGCTATATAATGCAACAAAACGATTTAAACACGCACCTTTTGACAGCCATCGTACTTCTGTGTGCAAAAGAAGTCTTATATATTCTTCATTATTATCTTGACATAGCAGCCGAAACATTCTATCATTTTTGGCATTAGATTTAATTTTATTTATAGCTCGAACTACTATATTTAATGACGAATGGAGACTTTCACCTAAATTTTTTGCAACAAGATGTTGTCTGTACACTACACAATGGATACATAAAACATTTGGTACTTCAGCCTGCAAAAAGCAACAAATCCACGATAGCGACCTACCATTGCTGGTGCTCCATCGGTAGCGCAAGCAACAATATTATGCAAAGGAATATTATTTTTGGTAAGATATGATTTCACAGTAGTAAATATGGATAATCCAGTTGTATCTGTAGTAAGGTTTATTGCGAATAGCATTTCTTCTTGTAACGTGTTGTTTTCATCAAAATAACGTACATAGGACATCAATAGAGCGTTATTGTCTGCAATGGTTGACTCATCCAATTGCATGGAAAATTGACATTGTTGGAGAATACTAATCAGTTTATTTTCCACGTTTACTGCCATATCTTCAATTCTTCGCTTCACTGTTGTATCGCTTAATGGCATTGTTTTTAAAGCTTGAGGTAAATTTTGATGCATGACAGTGGTGATGAATTCTTTTATCGACGTTATTATTAATGTTTCTCCAATATTATAACTTTTACCACTTTTTGCAATTAATTGCGATATGCGATAAGAGGCTAGTAAACCATCTTCATTCGCTGCACTTTGTTTTTTAAATGATGCAACGATTGTTGGCCGATCTAGCAATTTTTTATGCAATTCTTGAAAATATTCCATCGGCTTGTTCTTATCATTTGGATGTTTTGTAGACAGGTGTTCTCGCAATCTACTTGGCTTCATTGCCTCATTTGATAGTGTTTTATTACATATTAAACACATTGGGTTTTGTTTATTTACGATGCTTTCAATGAAACCAAACTTGAAATATTCCGGTGAATAACCACGAGCGTATTTCTTTTTCTGGGACATTTTGTAATGTTTTTTAAAATGCTTCTGTAAATGAAATGACCGACTGTGACACATTCGCAACACTAAATGGACCATTCAAAAAAAAGGGGAAATCCCAACAAAACGTTGCAGGAGGAGTGACAACAGTTGTCAATTTCGTTTGCAACAGTGTTGTGCTAAAAAGTATTGCCACAGTGGCAATGGAAAAAGTAAAGAAAACAAATTTATGCTTTTGGTGATCTGGCAACTATGATATTGGATGTGTCAATAAAAAATCTAGATGGAGGTAGAGTTTGTATGTGATTTACCATTAAAGGCGTCCCTCTGCCATTTTGTTGTGGTACAAATACAACAAACAACTTCAAATAACCTATCTACTCAATACATCGTCTGTGTGTGTAAATAGTAAAAAAATGAATTTGCGTTGTAAGCTTCTACATTTACAGCACGTTGTCTTTTAAATAAAACTAAAAGCAATAAGATAGTTAAGATATATAATATACTTAGGAAAATCCTACCGCCCACCAAAAAGTCCGTATCGCCCACTAGTGGGCGGTAGGGACCAGGTTGACTATCGCTGGTCTAGATACTTTCAATAAAGAGCGTAATCAAAATGAATTAGTTAATTAATTTTCTAGGGATCTCTCAAATAAAACGCTTGCATTTAAATTAAAAATGGTGACAAAATTAAATGTCAAATTAAGTGTCATAATTACATGTCAAATTAAGTGTCAAAATTAAGTGTCAAAATTAAGTGTCAAAATTAAATGTCAAATTAAGTGTCAAAATTAAATGTAAAGATTAAATGTCAAATAAAGTGTCAAAATTAGATGTCAAAGTTAAAGTCAAAATTAAATGTCAAAGTTAAATGTCAAAATTAAATGTCAAATTAAGTGTCAGAATTAAATGTCACCATTTTTAATTTAAACGCTCTTTATTGAAAGTATCTAGACCATTGTTGTTGAAGTGCTAAGTAGGCGGACCATTGTACAACCCCATCATGGAGAGGAATATACTTATTGAGGCTAAGAGAAAAATTATTTTCTAGTTTTTAGTGAATTTTTATTAGTTGTATCTTCGATTTCAGATGAATGAGGTTTCAGAAATAATCAAGTTGGTTAATACATCGACAGCTCGGTAGTAGCAACTTGTGTTTAGTAAGACCTATTTTTAATCTATCAATATAATCGACAAATAATTCTGATGTATGACAATTATGAATTCTAATCAAAATATAGACATTAGCATGGAATTTCCAATGCCTGAATTGATTTCCAACTAATGTTTTCCCTGTGTTCACATGGAAGTTGATTTTTCCCTGTTTGAGAAATGATATCAAGTTTTTGCATACGGTGTTATTAAAAATTGTCGCGAACAAAATCGATTTGGCTGGAATTTATATCGATTTTTCTTTTCTTAGGATTAGTTTTAATTTTTGTTTCTTAAAATTTGTTTAATTATATTTATTCAAATAGTTTTAGTTGCTATTTCATATCTCAATATTATCTTACTTTTCAGTTAATAATTTCAGTTCTTATTTTTAATTTAGCCTTTAAAATGATGTAGTAATTTATGATCATATATAACTTACACGAAACTTAATTATGAAAATTCCTAAAAATGGTTTCAATGTCAAAAAACGCCTTCAAGGACTAGTTCAGTTGTGCCAACCTCGCCTTGCGACACATTCAATGAATATTCATTTCACCGACTTGACTAATTGGACAAAATGCTTAGTGACTTAAGATGAACTACATGCGATACGAAAAACTTTACCATGAAACCAGACAGTTGAAACCTAACCACCTGTACAATCATTTCACTTTCGTTACATTTCAAAAATTTCGCCCCTATACATTTAATATTGTGCAAGATGTGGCGTCTGTCTGTTAAGCTGCATGACACTAAACCAACAGCAAATGCATTTAAATTCTTATCCTGGCCAAGTTAAAGACAAATAATACCGCAACAAGTAAACACAAGAAAAAAGTAAAAAAATACGCCAGCAACTGCTGTCAATATTGGCGCGCCGTCATGCCGAATGTGGTTGCCACAACAGACACAACAACCAGCAATTGACTTTTTACTTCAGCTTTTAACCAGATGCAAGCAGACAATGGAATGGAATGCTACCGATGTGGTTATTGCCGCAGTTGCTGTGGCTATTGCTGCCCCTTCTCCAGAATCTTTAAGTCAATTTTACTGAGGTAAAGTGACACATGCCACTATTGACACAACTGAATTCGGTCTAATTTGGCCTAAAATGTACAATGATCACTGTGTGTGGAATTAAAAGTACAACATTTGTGTTTATAAGCAATAATTAGTGAAATGGAATGAGTTGCAATGGAGAAGAGTGAAATAAATATTTGTATTTAAATTTGTACGAAAAATTGTACCTTTTGGTACGATGCGCATGAAATATGTGCACATTGTAGTTTAAATGACAACACTAGCAGACAAAACCCAACATTTGAATCAATCTCGTAAGTTTTAGCGAAAAAGGAAGGAGTGCATTTCGTGGGTTTATTAATAATTATTTCTGGTTTAGACGATCCATCATCCCAACCAAGGAAGAACTAGGTAAATACTATTGTTGGACTAGAACTATCCTCTACGCGCTGAAAATAACGGCCACAGCAGCTTGTTGCAAGGACCAGGTATATGTTTGGAACATTGCTTTCATCTGTTGAAGATATGGTGTTTTTTGTTTGTTTGTTGTCGATAATGATTTTGTTCTCTGCAATGTTCAACTAACAACGCTAAATTTGGATCACCAACACATATGATGTAACATATTAATCATGGTGTTTCAAACATGTTATATTGAATATCAAAAACAATGTGTTTGGACACAAGTACTTATGTACTGTATTTGCGACAAACTGCAAACCTCTTATATTTGCATACGAATTTGGTCGCAGGGTTTCCGTCGCCATACGCCAAAAGGTCTAACACTGCGGCATTTAGCCGCTGGAATCGAAAAGACAGGGAAAAAACGTGATAAAAAATGCACCGTTCAGCCTCATAGTACTCGGCCTGACGAGAATGTCTCCGTTGTGGTTAAAGATGTCGTGGACGAGCCGAGCCGTCAACATCGACGACGACGTTCGGCGAAATTGCCACTCAACACCCAGAGAACGAATTGATGGAAAAGAGGTTTTAGCAAAGGTAAATTCGACTGTTACCACCAAATTGCGGTTGCAACAACCGAATTGAGGTTGCCACAACTAAATTGATGTTGTCACGACAACTGAATCTTGAATTATATTCATTTTGTTAACCAAATCTTCCAAAATTTCAGTTGGAACAAACGAATTTGAAATTAAATCGGACGCAGCAACCGAAATTGGTAACCAATTCGGTTGGAGTAACCGAATGTGGCATCAATTCCGGTGAAACAACCGAATTTGGAATCAGTTCGGTTCTCACTACCAAATTTGGTATCAATTCCGCTGTCACTACCGAATTTGGTATCAATTCGGTTACAACGACCGAATTTGGCGTCAATTCGGTTGCTGTAACTGAATTTTTCAGGAATTCCATAGGTACAACAGAATTTCATTTTCAATACGGTTACCGCAACATAATACTATGTATTTAAAACTTGAAGAATGTATAATTGTTCCCGTCACGGTGATGTCATGATTTTTGTGACCCATGATGGCCGGAACTTCAAAAAAGCTCCAGTGTTGCCGTAAAATAAATGTGCACACAGGGAAGAGATTCGTTGTCACAACTATATTTACAGCCAACTAAAATTTGGCGGTTCCTTGGACTATCACATTATTCTGTTCTGATTACCAATAATTGTGTTCTGTATCACCAAATACTGTGCATATCAATTGATTTGTAATTCAGTTTTGGTTGCAAGAACTCAAATATTTAGTTGAAGCCACAGAAACAAGAAATAAATGTGATCTGTCAATCGAGTTTTAGTTCTAGCAATCAAATTATCCTGTAGTGGCGAATATACGGCGCCATGAAATGTGGCCCCAGTGAAATAGTACCCCAAACCCAAAATGAAAAATGACCCCAATATTTTGTACTACCTACAACAAAACGTAAGTAAAAGGCCCAAATTTGTGTTGTTGTAGGTAGTACAAAATTTTGGGGTAATTTTTCATTTTGGGTTTGGGGTAATTTTTCACTGGGGCCACATTTCATGGAGCCGAATATTCTATTAGTTGGATGAATGAAAAATGTAAAAACTAATTCGGTTGTACCAAATAATATATCGATATGCTCAACTAATTATATACTGGAATTTGATGGCTGTCACAACCATTTGATGATGCTTTAACCCCTTATGAATTTTGTAGAAAAATAAGTAAAAAATTATTTTTTATTAAAATTGTGTATTTTATATTTAAATATAAACAAAAATACAGCAGACAGTTGTCCGAGGCCTTGGGCCACGGACTGTCCCTGCAGGCTGTGTCAGAGACACGGCCATTAAGTTTAACGTAGAATACGCCATCCGATAAGACAGAAAACATATATAACAATAAATGATAAATAACATAAGCAAATGAATTTATTTATTTGATATTTTAATTTACTTAACGTCAACTGTCAGCTGCTGTCAAACAGCATCAAGCAGCATTGTTATTTTGCTTACTTGGCAGCACTTTCATTTAACATAAAAATGTATGAATTAATTTTTTCATATATTTTTTATAATTATATATCCATGTTAAATTCAAATTCACATTTAACATTTTGTTTCACTTAAATACATAAGTAAATATACGAAATTTCAATATTTCATCAATCAAAACAACAGCCGAAGGTTTGTGTCCGCACTGAAACAGCAGCATAGTCTGTGTTCACGCTACAAACACTCAACCAAACACCACACATATGTTTGAGTGTATGTGTTTAAACAATTTTCATTTGAGAAATTTAAATATTAGGAAGATATCAACCAATATGAAATGTATATCAAACGAAAGATAACATCTTCATTGACCTACAAAAAAATTTTTAAAAAAAGTTATCTCGCTGTTTCCTCATAATCAATGAAATAAAGATTACAACAATAACAATCTGATATGACTCCCTATACCGTAAGGTAAGACGTATTCTACGCCAAAATTATTAGTATTTATACCCAGGGTTAATTTTTTTTATCGAAAATATGAAAAAATTTCTATACCTCGAAAACGGAGCGCCCAATCGAAAAACAAATATAATCTTTCTAAATTTCTCCTATTTTTGATCAAAAATGGGGATGGATTACCCTGGGTATCACATGTATGTTTAAGTTAATTTGTGTCATCCACAATAATAGTTACTCCATCCAAGTGCCCACAATTGTTTGCATGTGTTTGTGAAGGCGTCAATAGTGGCGTCAGATTCAACGATTGTATTTAAAAGTCTCACTTCACCTCAATTTATGATAATATGTATTCTTCGCTGGCTGATATATGTATATGGGCTTTTTCAAAAATTCTCGACAATTTGATATTTTTTTTTTCCAAATTTTTTTTTGGATGACACGAATGACGCTTTGATCAAGTGAAGGGTAATATTTTAGCATACCAAAACAGTTCGCGTTAATCATTTATTGCAAACGGCGCGAAAGTTATGGAGGTTTTAATTATATAAGAATTATTTTTGAGGTTAGGATTTTTTTTTTATCTGTAAAATTTAAAATCATGAAAATTTTTTAATGCCTATTCGGTTTTATTATCAAGCTTAAAAAAACCTTTCATTTGGTGTCAATCGCGGCGGAATCTATACATAACTGCAGATGTCACAATGCAAAATGTGTTTGAAGAAAACTGCAGCTGTACCCGCTAAATATGGACCGAATTGAACCATATTTATATATGATCTTTAGTTTACCGCCGCACTTCATTTCCAATACTTTACATTGATTTTAAACCACGGATTAATTAAAAAAAACGCGAAACAAAATCATGAAATTTCGCAAAATTTTTATTTTCTTTATAAAATTTTTGCGTTTCAAAATATTTTAACACCTTCTTGACGTTGAGGGGCCATTTACTAAGAAGTTTAGATCACGCAATACATAAACCAATTTTAAATAATATTGCAAATGTCAGGCGCGAAAAACTGTAATTTTTGACAAATTTACGCCAATTCTATAAAAGTTTGAGGTCATCGTTCCCAGTAACTAGCAGCCTGACATCGATGTGATATGGCGCAGATTTTAGCAAATTACACCATCTATTAAATACTGTTGACGAAATGCAATTTTCTTGAACGGTACAAAAACGCAATAGAAAAAACTGCAAAAATTGAAAAATCGGAAAATTTTGGTTTCAAAAATGAACCGCTGTACAAATTTTTTTCCAAATAGTCGTATGGGCATAACTTTTATAGTGTAAATATCTACTAAGTCTAGTGACTTTATTTTATATCAGTGGGCATCGGAAGTTTAAAACTAAAAGTAGAAAAGTGATGAAATATGAAAAAACTCTTGTAAATATCAAGCCTTTTTTTGAGCTTTTCCATATTTGAGTGCCCATGACTTTTAGAGATAAAGAACTGATGGTCTGAAATTTTTAATTTCCGAGTTTTCTAGTGTGTCCTGCCATTCCCTTTTTACCGTTTTGGTCAATTCGAAAGCTGGAGAAATAATAAGCATCTGAACTCAGTTTCAACAAATGTTGAAAATTATTGAAATAGCCCATATACACTTTATTGTTTTTTCATAACTTTGTTTATCACTTTCTGTTTAAAATAAAAGTTTTTCGGTAAAGCCTTCGTGTACCATTCAACTATATGTAGTTTCTCTTTAACAGCAAAAGCCTCTTGTGAAAAATCGAATACATAAATTGGTAACAAGTGTTTTTGTAACAGAAACTAAATTATGATTACAGTAACTAATATTTGAACACGAATTCTAATATTGTACTTTTTATTAGTTTTGTATCTTCCATTTCAGACGAATGAGGTTTTCGAATTACTCAAATTGGTTAATAAATACAACTAAAGTTCGGTAGTAGCAACTTGTATTTAATAAGACCTATTTTGAATCTATCAATGACATCGGCAAATAATTCTGATGCATGACAATTATGAATTCAAATCAAAATATTGACTTTAGCATGGAATTTCCAATGCCTGAATTGATTTCCAACTAATCTTGTCCCTGTGTGTGTTACCCTTAAGATTAGCCTATATATAAATGACTTTATTTTCTCGATTTCTAATGTTTTTTATAAGGAAACTGGAAAATAAATCATTAGTTAATGTTAATGTTAAAAGTTTCAGTCGGGTGAGCCGACTTAATCATACCCTCACCATACCGTACCTCATCCATTGCGTGGGAGTTCTGGTAAAAAACGTCCATACTCAAAATCGACCATATTCAACAGCAGATTGACGACATTGCGCTAAATATTATTGAATACCCAAATTAGTTTGTTCCCTCCCAATATTTATATGCGAGGTACAAAAATGGGCATGGCAAGTTGTTGCCAAAATTTTGATCAGTACCAAATGTTATTAAGATCGGTTATGATCTATTGCAGATATCGAGTTGGCAAACCCCAAATACGTCCAACTTTTGTATGGGATGTATGAAACTGGGCGTGGCACAATAGTCAGTTATTAGTTACACAGTAGCTTTTAGCAAAGTATTGCCTAGTACCGAATTGTATTAAGATGGGTTGTTGTTTATGAGAAGTATCGTCTGGATCAACCGGTCATCCGCCCAACTTTTGTGTGGAAGGTACCAGAATGGGTATGGAAAAACAGCTCATTTGCTATAGGAGCGCTTTATTTGGCTAAATACTGACTAGTGCAAACTTCCACAATGGGCGTGGCAAAAGCACCCTTGTTTTAATCGGTTATTAGCTTTTGATAACGTGAAGCCATATACCTAATTTCATTAAGGTCGGAAGTGTTTCACGCGATTTATCGGATTGACAATCCGGTCGAACACCCTGTATTGTATGGGAGGTACCAGAATGGGCGTGACAATCTCGCCCATTTTCTCCAGTTAAGTAGGCATTTACAGATTATTGACCCGTGTGAGAGTTGAAGCTAATCACATCTACCAGAAAAAAGGTTTGAAAGAAATATAATTTTGTGCTAAATGTGTCGATTTGTATGGGAGGTACCAGAAGGGGCGTGGTCAAAACGCCCATTTTCAATCCCAAACTCAATATTGGCAAATAATAGTCACTGACAAAGTTTCATTGTCATCTGCAGAGATTTACGGCAGCTATCGTGTTGACCAGGCAGCCAGACAGACAGACAGACAGACGGACATGGCTCAAACTTCTTAAAAAGTCCTAAAACGAATTTCGTCCAAAGATACTAAGGGTCTAATTTGGTTCCTGCTATGTGTTAAATTTTTTTACGTATTAAATGATATATACCTTCATCCCTATGGGTGAGGGTATACAAATAGTTTCCAAATTCATTTGTGACAACCTCTAATGAGGTAGTGACAACCACTATTGAGGTTGTGTCAACCTCCAATGAGGTTTTGTCAACCTCTAATGTGGTTGTGACAACCTTTAAATTCGGTTACGGCTAATTCGGTTGTCTCAACCGAATATTTCTGGGAGTGTTTCTTCCACGATTGGCTTCACAGTTATTCAGTGCTTAATTTGATCTACCCAATTTTCCAGTACATTTTGGATTGTTGGGGCCTCTATCTTATGAATGACAGCTTCGGTTTCGTGTTTTCAGGCTTTAATTTCGGGATTGTTTGCGTAGCACATATCCTTCACGACGACCCAGAGATAATAGTCTAACGGGGTTAAATCGCAGAGTCAAGACTGCCAATGGACTTCCAAGTTTCAGGTGATTATGGGGTATACGAACATATCGACTGTAACTTTGGCTGTTCGGCACATAGCGCTATCCTGCTAAAACCAGACATCGTACATATCACCGTGTTTAACGTTAGGAAGAAACAAATATCTGTGCTTGCCACGGTAACGGCGGTTCCGTGCTCATTTTCGAAGAAAAATAGGGACATGATGCCGCCATGCCAAAAACCTCATCAAACAATCACTCGCTGTGGAAGCATCGGCTACTCCTTGACGACTTGTGGATTTTCCGAGCCCAAATGTGAATATTTGGTTTGCTAACTTAATCCTGAGATGGAAAGGAGCTTCATCGGAATAAATTATTTTTCAGTAAAAATGCTCAGCTTAAGCCGCCCATTCAGTGAAGCGAAGAAGCTTCGGATAACCACGAGGCGTTAGTTTTTGGACTAATTGAACTTTATTTGCCTTCATACCGAGGTCTTTCTTCAAAATTCTGCACAAAGAAGTGTCAGAACTGTTCAATTGTTGCGAAAGGTGGAGAGTTGATATTGATGGCTGTCCAAGCACACTTTCAGATACACGAGGTCTTTTGTCCAATACGGACCCGGACTGATGAATTCGGTCCACAAATTTATGCACAAACTGCGTTGATGGCTCCTATTTCTATCGAATTTATATCGTAGATCTCATACAGTTTGAGTTGAAGTCTCAGAACTTTGGAAGAATTTTTTTAATATTTCCCAATTTCCTTAGAGCGTAAAGTGATCGATTTCGGAAATTGCTAATCTTTAACTAATAATCTGTCATAAATGTCAAATTGGTCATCTGCTTCGAAATAACGGGTGTTCAAATTCCAAGTTGTACATGGCACACCCGTTATCATTCATGAAAGGCCATTATAAAATAAATATGTTCCCATTATATTCCACGAAGGGATAGGGGAGAGCTCCTCACAATTAGTGAGCTGTGCGCTTACCAGTTTTTACTCACTGATTGGGACGTAGAGTTTTACAACGGTTTTAGTTGCTAGTTAAAGGCTTATAACTCGATAGTGGTGCCGTCACTTAGCGAGTTGCCCGTCGTCGAAAGAAGTGTAAGGTGCTCAAAGCAGGGATCGAAACCACGTTCTCTCTCACAACAGCTGCGCGCCACTGACAGCCACCACGAAGGGTCACTACATTCACTCAAAGTCTATTCATGACGCGCATTATTTTTTCGAGGAACAAAAAAAATGTCTTTCTTACTTTTTTGTAAAAGTCTGCAATTTTTTAAAATTTACGGTTAGATCTCGTTGAGATTCTTCTAACATTTGTACCACTTTAAAAGCAGGTCAAACTGAATCAGTCGCCGTCTAAATCGTCTAAACAATTAAGATTTCCTAGTGTATACCAAATAATAGCTCAAATGCATCACCTGTAAATTTTGTCTTCAAAGTGGCAAGTCTTACAGTAATCCGATTTGCCGCAAATTTTGACCACGAAAGTACTAGACCAAATGGCAAATAATCCAGCTGAGGTTTAATAAAACTGAAAAAAATTGCTCCATACATTTCATTGCCAACCTAATGGTCATGCCAATAGTATTTTGGAAAGTATGTGTTCCATTTCGTATCGATTACATTTAGAAGTATGATGACCGTTCCAACTATAAATTAGTGAAGCATGACTGCAACTGACTAACAAAAGAGGTGCCTTCCATCAAATAAGTGGATGGGTGGACACTAGACTGAATGGCAACATAAGTTGAGGTTATCGGTTTAAAACTACACAAAAAAATTTTTTTTCTTATCCCATCTGCGACATTTACATTTTTTTCACTAATCGGAAAAAACATGATATGTTGGCTTAAAAGCACCCTACGGGAAATAAGACCGGTGCAGAACTAGAACCGGTAACTTTAACATGGCTTTGTTATTGGAGGTGGCAATTGACACTCTTTATATAGCATGTGATACATCCCAACTGAACCCATCACAGAATATGTAAGTCCAATTGAACCCGTCAGAGAATAAGTCGGAATTGAACCAGTCCCAGAGAAAGCCTCAATTAATCTCTTAAAAAAGCCTTTAAAATTGGTATGCACCTTGAGAACGATAGAAATTCCAAATTGTCTAATAAAAACGATAGTACTAATTAATTATGTATTTAAGATAAATCGATAACTCGCTAAGTTATCGAAAGATTAAATATGAAAACAATTCTATCGCTTTTAAATTTTATAGAAAATGCCAATATAATTCCTAACCATAATTACTTTAATTTGAGTGCCCACACTACTTTGTTTCTAGGAGCACCCATTTATTTTCTATCCAGTGTTCCGATAACACCTATATGCGCGGGTAGGGACTTTACTCACAAAGTGAACTCATCTAAACACAGTTTGTGCGACTGAGTTTGTCCGACTGCGATCACAGATTGTTTGGCGTTAAACTCCTACGAAACGACTGGACCGATTTGTATGAAATTTTATGTGCGCATCGGGTAGGTCTCAGAATTGCCCAACATCTATTATTCATACCCCTAAATGATAAGGGTGACCCACCCCTATATAGAACACAGATTTGTCCGACTGCGAAACAAAGATTGTTAAACTGTGAAAATCACACACACTGATGTAGCGGCAACGAACAGTTGCCTTGTGTGGGTACGGAGCACTCTCAGAGCAACGAGAATAATGACGTGGTTATACCAGGGGGATTCTATGGCACAGCTGAACGAAAAGGTACTAGCCTGATGATGGAGAATGAGAGAGCAAAGAAGACAGGAAATAGTGTTTATTGATGCTAATGACAGCTAAATTATGTTTTATGTTGTTTGTATTAAAAGAAAATATGCATTCCCTTTGATTTTTGTCCGTTTTATGTCCAACGAAAGTTTAAAATTGGGAAAATACCGCAGCATATAAAATTCTATGATATGGCGTAGTGTCTCGTTGTCATGAAGAGGCAACGAAGAGAGTAATGGAAATTCTTAAGTATTTCTCTATGATTATAACGGGTTTTTCAACAGAGACGCTACAAAAGTAAATCGATAGGGACAGCAAACGACGCCATATTTTTTCCCGCTCTTTTGATATTTCTCTTCAGTAAGGTTTGGCATTTCATCATGGAAAGATATACGAGTCAACAACGAGTCGAAATTATTAAAATTTTCTACCGAAATTTGGAGTGTGGCCTCAACTTTAAGAGTGCTACGTCCAATTTATGGTCGTCATAATCGTCCTACCAGATCAACAATTGAGCATCTACTGGAAAAATTTGAATCCACAGGCACAGTACAAAATGTTCCCGTGCCAGTGAGACAAAGAAGTGCCCGTTGTATCGAGAATATTGCTGCCGCTGAGGCTTCAGTTCAAGAAAGCTCAAATGTGTCTCTCACACGTCGTTCTCAAGTGTTGGGCATCTCTGTGACGTCGTTGTGGCGAATTTAGCGAAAAGATCTTGGCCTGCATCCTTACAAGATCAAATTGACGCAAGAACTGAAGCCGCTTGACCACCATAAGCGTCGTATGTTCGTGAATTGGGCTGAGAACCAACTTGAAAATGATTCGGATTTTAATCGGAAAATCATCTGTAGCGACGAGGCTCATTTCTGGCTGAATGGCTTCGTCAATAAGCAAAATATGCGTTATTTGTTAGACAGCAATCCACACGTAATCCAAAAAATTACGGTTTGGTGCGGTTTAAGGGCCGGCGGCGTCATTGGGCCGTACTTCTTCAGTGATGATCAAGACCGGCACATTACTGTGAATGCGAATCGCTACCGTTCAATGATAACCGAATATTTTTGGCCCCAATTGGATAATATGGACGTGGAGGAAATGTGGTTCCAACGGGACGGCGCCACAAGCCACACAGCGAATGCCACAATCAATTTATTGGAAACCAAGTTTGGTGAACGTGTTATCTCACGAAATGGCCCAGTCGATTGGCCGCCTCGGTCGTGCGATTTGACGCCGTTAGATTATTTCCTGTGGGGCTGCGTCAAGTCTATGGTCTATGCCAACAAGCCAGCGACGATTGATGAACTTCGTACGAATATCGAACGTGAAATTGCAGCAGTATCGGCCGATTTATGCTTGAAAACCGTCGAAAATTGGGTTCAGCG
The DNA here is from genome assembly GCA_963931995.1 of Phaonia tiefii. Taxonomy (NCBI): domain Eukaryota; kingdom Metazoa; phylum Arthropoda; class Insecta; order Diptera; family Muscidae; genus Phaonia; species Phaonia tiefii. Next base: position 211,090,535 of record OZ008368.1, read on the forward strand.
TCTGGAGCTCTGCAAGCGTGCCCGTGGTGGCCATGCAAAAGAAATCGAGTTCCATACATAATGGCATCGAACGTACTTTCACAGGAATAAAGATTTTCAGTGGTATCTAAAACCGGTTTTGTTTTATTTATTGTAGCGCTCTTATTGAAAAACCCTTTAAGTATATAAAAATGAGATAGCCAGAGAGCAACGAAAATTGTGTGAACTTATGTAGCGTATGTACGAATATAACAATGTATGTATGTACATATGTCTGTTGTTTTGCATTCTCTTTGTTTTTTGTGGTAATAAAACAAAACGTATTAAGCAAGAAAATAATGACACATGCGCTTGCACTGGTCTTCAAATAATGTTAAGTATTAATATTATTTAAATGCAACGTCATCATATGATTGAACGCTGTTTTTTATTTTCCAATGTAACATTTACTAATGTGTTCATAGAAATCGAACAGGTACCGTGTAACAGAAAGGTGTTAACACATCGCCCGTGAGTTCAAACACTCATTGGATTTTTTTTGATTCCGCCCTACCAACGGCAGTTCAGCACAATTGATTCTTCTTTAACACTTTGGAACCAGTTTGGAGACATATGCCCTTTTCACCTGTCTCAGGACAGGTACTTTTAGACAAATGACATCATATTTCCCGTAGGCCAATTACAATTTACCACAAATAAGTCGGATCAAAAACCACTCAAATTGAAAAATAGTTTTTGGTTCCCCCTGAAGCTCCGGAAAAAGTTTGCCTGTGACTCGTTGCTGTATGAATAATAAAGCTGGTTGAAAAAATTATCCTAATGCTCCAATTTCAAAAATGTGCTCTAAATAATAAAATTGTAAATTGCGGGTTCAATATATAAGACGGCTACAATTTCTAACCGTTCGGAACCGTTAATAAATTTCTAAAGAGATTATTTTGAGGTCGCAGAGGCCATTTCGTTACTTTCAAATATTAAATTCAAAATAGTGGCTGCAATATGGTGAAAAATTTTGAACGTTGGATGTTGAAAAGAATTACTTCAATAAACAACGAACAAAATAACAACAACGGCATTTCGTTTTGTGTGCTAAAATTATTGTGTTAAATACAACACAAATGTATGCTAACAATAACAGTCAATTAGAAGGTGTAAAACACGTTAAAATTTCAGTTTTTCACCAAAACGACATGAAAAATTGAAGTCAAAAGTTCTTATAATCCGATCTAGTGTAAGTCACTTTTCGTCAAACATGTCAAACAGAGTGTAAAAGGAAATGCCAGATGAGTCAAAGCTTCTTCTTTAAAGAATTACTCTATGGTCCAACCAGTAACTACGCAGCTATATACATTTTTGATTTTTGTCTTGGTAAAATTATACACTGAATTAAACAATACATTAGCGGCATTCATGCAAACGTGAAAGCCGAGAACTTTTGCTCAGCGCAAGTTTCCCTCGCACCGTTGCATGAGGCACCAGGTAAAGTTGCTCAGCGTAGTTGTGCTCAAAACCATATCAGCTGACCAATATGGATACATAAGGTGGTAGCAGTAGCAATTGCATGTATTATGTATGTGTACTTTTTCTACTGTTCTAGTGCTATCACCTTATTACCCATCCCAGTCAGATGACAACGAAATGTCAAAAGTTTACACGTTTCTCCATCCCACGTTTGCGCAGCAAATTTGCCTCGAAAACTTTCCACTTTTGAGCAAGTCGCCTTGTATGGGAAATTTGTTTGTTTTGACGTTTGGTGTGCAAGTTTACGATGTTTTCGAGTTTACGAGGTTCTTTCGAGCTTTCATGAAGACCACTATTAATTTTTTTTATGGTTTTTGAATAAGACTGTGCAACTGTGGGTCTCGGGCCTCAACCAAACCAAAAAATTGTGAAAGTACTTGGATTGTGAAAGTTTCATAAAACCCCGCTCAGTTTTGCTTCTATACGTTACAATTTTTTTTTACATGCCGAAGCAAATTTTGTAGGTGGGTCAGGGATCTATTTCAGATTTTAATTCAATAAATCCTTAACGGCTTGAAATATTGGATTACATCCTTTGACAATATTGTAGCTATTTACCTATTTCACAATTGGTGTAGAAATGCTGCCTTTAACCATATTCTTTAAATATTCACCTATATGTATTCAATATTAGACAAATTACACAATTCTACAAAGTTGTAGTGTTTAATATACCTAACAATATTGTCAAACACACTAATGAACAAAAATTACATTTTGGGTTCCAAAATGATTGTACCAATTTAGAAATATTAAATTTTTTTAAATTTTCGCTTATAATTTTTTTTGCTTTAATTTGAAGCCTAGTGGCCAATTAGAGAGAAATTACAATATCCTTAAGTAAATAGTTAAACAAAATTAAATTAGATAGATAATCTACTACAATACTTCTATACTATGAATTCCATACTTCTTCTATACTATAGGGTGACTCGATTGTTGTTTTGGTTACTTGAAAAAGCTTTTAAACATATGACAATTATGAACAAAACCTCAAAAAACAACTAAAATTTTTGTATTTTGCGACTATTTGAGAAAATATATGACATTTTAGAACGCTGATGTGTTTGCGAATTTTGTCGAAAGCCTTAAATTCTACAACTTTGGAGAACATTACTACATTCCTGTGTTAATAGTATATAAATTATAAGCGAAAATGTTAAAAAATTTAATATTTCTGAATTGGTGTTTATTAGTGTGTTTGACAATATTGTTAAGTATATTAAGCACTACAACTTTGTTGAAGATATAAATTTGTAATTTGTTTAATATTGAATACATATAGGTGAATATTTAAAGAATATGGTTAAACGCAGCATTTCTGCACCAATTATGGAGCTCCAAATTTAATTTTTGTTGATTACACAGTGCAACACGAAAAAATATAACCATATACGGACACCACTACGTGATAGAAGACCAAAAAAAAAGACCCCTGTCTCCCAGTTTTGCCCAAAGTCCTCCAGGTAATTTTTGCAAAAAAATGATCATTTTCTCAAGCTCCTATCTTGCAAACCGTTCGGAAGTTTGATTTACTCTCTGAGGAAAAGTTGTAGCTCTTGTCATAAAGAACGAAAATTGTAAATATATAAAATCAAAAAAACTTCATCTTCAATGTTAAAACCGCCAAAATCTTTAAAACAAAATGAGCGAAAAATCGCCCAAACAGCTTTTTTTCTATTTTCCGCTTTTAACAACAAATTGAAGAAATGAAGAAATGAGTTTACTAGGGCTGTTTTTTGAGAAAACCAGATTTTTATTAAAAAAGTGAGGTTAAAATTTTTTTATAATTTACCCCAATGAGTTAATAAAAATTAACATATTTATATACAGATTTATAGCGTTTTCAAAGGTCTAATACCCACCTGATACCCACCTCAAGCAGATCGGATAAGAAATGGGTGAGATATAAGCGATTATATGCTCAAGCTATAAAGGCCTATATCTCAAGAAGTTGGATCGGCCTCCTTAAAAAAACGTTCGGGTTTTAATTAGCACTGTGAGCCCTATGAGGCCAAGGAAAATTGGCGCATTTTTCATAAAGTAAATTTGTTCGTAAAAGCGGAAAATAAAAAAAAACGCTTTTTGGGCGATTTTTCGCTCATTTTTTAAAGTTTTTTGCGATTTTGACATTGGAGATGATTTTTTTTTTGATTTTATATGTTAACAATTTTTGTTCTTTATGACAAGAGCTACAACTTTGCGTCAGAGAGTAAATCAAAATTCCGAACGGTTTGCGAGATATGAGCTTGCGAAAATGATCACTTTTTTGCAAAAATGACACCTAGGCCCCACTTCTTTGGGGGCCCATAAAAAATAAACCTGGAGGACTTTGGGCAAAACTAGGAGACAGGGGTCTTTATATGGTTAGTATATGGTTAGTTTGCCATGACTTAAAAAATTACACACTGTGTTAGTGTATTTAGGAAAATTATCAAGAAATTTATTAGCTACAATTCTTTAGAAGGCAGCTACCGCAATTTATTTACCGTTAGGCAAGAAATATCAAAACATATAAAATATGTGGAATTTTTTATTACGGTTCGTGAAATAATCGATTAGCAGTGTACTTTTCTTTATAAATTTAATAGAGGGAATTGTGAAATGGTATATTATCTACAATATTGTCGAAGGTTGTAATGCAATAGTTCAAGCTGTTTAGGATTTATTGAAGTAATATCTAAAATGGGGCCCTGACCATTTCCAAAAGTTTTTTACCTATAGCGGAAAAACCGAGCGGGGTTTTGTGATACCACTACCAAGTACTTGCACAATTTTTGGTTTGGTTGAGGCCCAAACAAATTCCTTTCATTTGTGTCACAGTGTAATATACATCCAACTTTGGAAATTTTTTTTGGTGTAACCCCAGAAAATTTATGTTTTTTTTTTGCTTTTAGCGCGTTGTTATATCATCGTGGTGTTATATAGGTGTACGAAATATCATTAAAGTTGAAAGTGGACTGATCTAAATAGCCTAGAAAATTTATAGAATAACAAAATGTATCTATAAAAATGGCTGTAGATTGGGGTGTACTGAGAACTGCGTTTTTCCGAATTTCAATTATTGGGGATCTCCATAAATGCGTATTTTAGAGCTCACTACGGGAACGTGAAACTTTTTTTTTATACGAAGGTACTTATAGTACCCTACCGGCTTTTGAAGTATTGATTCCTAATGTATTTGGGTAAATAAACAAAATTATTAAAATTACAATAATTTTTTGGTCAATATGGGTTTCAACCGACGTGTCATGATCAGCATAATTAGATAATTATATTTTCAAAATGTTGACAGAGATTTTTTTACGGATGATTTTGGAAGTCTTGGCATGCATATTTTTTACGATTTTTCGCGTCTTTTGCTTTTAATTATATTTATTGTATATTTTTGATAGTACTTTCATGTAAAATTAAAAAAGGTCAATTGGAAATTTAATTCAAAAATTGGGAAGGAAAAATCTAAATGCAGACGTGAACAAATACTCTGTACAAATTTTGAAAATATATTATTCTTCAATCACCAGTAGGGGACTAGTAAATATAAGTACTCTCGTATAAAAAACTTTGACTTTCCGTAATCAGCTCTTTAATATTCATCTTTTGAGCCCCCCACCAAATTTTTTTTTCCAGTACAACCTACCGCACTTCTACTTCATTTATGAATACGAATACAATCTCCATTGTGATATGTCAAAAGTATTCATAACACACGTTGGTTTGCAGTGGATATGTTTTTCTTTGCTAAATAAATTGTAACTTTCACATGTAAGTTCTTTTTGATCGTCTTTTTGTCACACTGTTCATGGAACTGGGGAAAACAAGGAAAACAAAAAAGTACTAAATTTGACACATGCAGCTACTGGGTTCGCAAGAAAGTAATTTCGGGTTTTTTGGTTCAAAGTACTTTCCAATTATTTTATTCAAATGATTTTTGTCTATAGTGTAGGTGTCATTTTGTTCAAAGACCTTTTGTCATCGTTCAGATAACTTTTTGATTCCAGATTTAAAGACTGCCTAGTCCGTCCTACAAGTATACTCGAACCACTCGGTGTGTAAGTCCTCTTCTGTCTTGAAGGATTTTTCATTCAAGAAGTTTTGCGGAGGTGACAGATCATGACTATGAGGCGTATGTGGCATCCCTTCCCATCCAAGCTCCAATATATTTGTTGAGTCTGCAAAAAATATGTGAGGCCTAGCGTTGTCGTAATGGAAAACCACGCTTTTGTGATTTATCAATTCAAGTCGTATTTCTTTCAGTGCCTCATCAAGGCTCGTCAATTGCTGTCAATAGTCGTGAGAATTTATGTTCCGGTTTGTGGGAAGCTGTTCAAAATAAATTCCTAATTCAAACTAATTACTCCAACCAAATGGTTAACCTTTTTTGCAGTTCACCATTTGACAAAGTTTGAGCGCGTTCATCGTGCTTTGGACCAGCAACTCTTTTGGTTGATATTGTTGTAAAAAAATTCAATGAGTGTTCGAACTCACTTTTTGTTACTCACTTTTGTTAACTCACTTTTTGGTACCTGTTCGATTTCTATGAACACATTAGTAAATGTTACATTGAAAAATAAAAAAAGATAGTTTTTGTGCTGAGATCTGTTTTGCTTTTGCACATTTTTTTCGTACATTTCGAACATACATCAAATATTGTTAATATAAATAAAGCAATATTTAGCTCACAGAAATAATTATTTTTGTTTTTTCATAAACAGAGCGACGACAAAAAGTATTGAATAGTATAGAGAACTTATTGCACTCTTTTTCCGCTCTCATGTAGAGAGTCTTAGTAAAATAGCATAAACGTATCTTATTCTCTTTATAGAGTATTTCAATATAAATGCACCATTTCCACAATGTTATTACATAAAACAATACAAAAAGCTTAAATGTTTCAAAAGGCCTCAATGTTTCACATCAAAGTTTGAATCAGTCGCCAGATGTCGCCAGTGCTTTTGAGTCATACAATTCGTTCCATGAGTTCTCTATACTATTTAATACTCTTTGGCGACGACGACCTGCTTGTTTGTTCGCTGCTGCTACATCAATACCATCATACTTATTTTCAGGCAAAGACTATTGTTGTACAACAACCACATATGTGAGGCTAACGCTGTGTGTTCTTTGCATGTGTTTACGTTGATTGGTTGCTCTACCCGCGCCTATAGACGTTAAGACATAAAAAATCTTTTTTCATCTCCAGTGATAATACGTTTCAAAAATCAATAATTTTTGTTGCATTTGAGCAATAAATCGCAAGTGGTTATCCATATTTTTAAGTGGATTTCCTTGAGCACGTACGAAATCCAAATAGCAAGCTTTTCGACAAGACCAAGCCATTTAAAATGGTTTTCAATGGTCGTCTACGACACCTTCAACTTGTCTGCAACTTCTCGAACAATAACGTGTCGGTTATCCTCATCGACCTCACTTGGCCTATCGCTCGTGGGGTTATTTTTCATCGTAAAATTTCCAGAACGAAATTTTTTGAAACAGCTTTGGCATGTACGTTCTGTTACAGGATCCAAACCATACACGTCACAAATATCCCGGTGTACTTCCGCAACTTTTTTGCCATTTCGTATATAAAAGAACAAAATATGACAAAATTGCTCATTTTTATCACCCATGTTCAGAACGCGATTTAAACGAAAATAATGTTATATATCACAAATTCAAGCTTGAAATGCCAGCTATGTAACTGTATAACAAAAAAGTTAGTCTGCCGATCAAGAGCATTTAAAAAATAACAAAAGCAATATCTATATAAGATTTCCGAAGTTACTTTCTTGCCAACCCAATATATGAGTATGTAGAGGGTTCCCATTTATATTTAGGGTCCAGGCAATACTAGTGTTGCCAGATGCAAACTGGTACTTCCATTGGAACTCAGATATTGCGTATTCATTTGGCCTTGAAACATATTTGTTCTCATCGGATCTCACATAATTTGACGAATGCTCAAAAAAGGACTCGTGTCGATTGGAGCAAAGAAATGTTGAAAAAATACAATCGCGGTAATTCAAATGCAGTGTATAAAATCGTCACAGGTGACGAATCATGTATCAATGCATACACACTGAAAAATATCGGCCACAGCAATATATTGCAGGCAACATGTACATATCTGCAAGCACTGTTTTCATGAATTTGAGACCTGCTGCCTCTTTGTTTCATTGTTGTCTGTCTCGTTGTTGGATTGAGAGGTTTTCAACAAGCAAATCCACATTTGGGTCTCAAAAACACATATTATAGACCATTAGTCATTGTGTCTCAAACATGTTATATTGAATAGCAAACACAATGTGTTTCGGCACAAGTATAGTATATTTGCAGAAAGCTACAAACACGTTACAATTGCATCCAAACATTAAAAAATATCGATGTTTCAGTGGCTATGGGCCCGAAACTAAACATCAATCGACCGAATGGGTCTTTCAAGAGCTAATTCCAAAAAAAATTGTCCGTGGTGGAAGCAAATCGACGCAAATGATCGCTTTTTTTCGGTATAACCGGTCATGTGGCCATAGTACCTTTAGTGGAACGTAAGACGGTCAATTGTGCATGGTATACCACCATCTGTTCGCCAACAGTGTTCGAAGAAATAAGGAAACACAACAAGAGAAGACGGATCATTTTGCATCAGGACAATGCGAGCTCTCACACATCAGCTGAAACGATGGGCTATTTGACACTCAGCATGTCAAATTGAAGGGTCATCCGCCATACAGCCCGTAGTTGGCACCCAATGACTTCTATTTACTGCGTGGTCAAAGTTTTCCGATGCCAGAAGCAGCTATTGAAGCGTTCAAACCCATGTTTTGGAGTTGTCTCAATCGGAGTGGGAAAAGTGCTTCGAAAATTGATTTGAGCGAATGCAAAATTGTACTGATCTTCACGGAGAATATTTTGAAAAACAATAAAACCATTTCTAATGATAAATGATTGTTTTTGTTTATTGCTGGACCCGAAATATAAATAGCAACCATTATACTTTAACTTAGAATGTATATATATACAACATTATTTTTGAAACGAAGTTCCTTATCGCACGTTGCGGGATGGGGGCTAAATGAAAAAAAATTTAAACAACTTTTTTTATCTACTTTATTACAACCCATTATTATCAACTATATTGGGTACTTTTGGTTTGGTTTGGTTTAACGGGAAATTTTCTAGGTGGAGCCTCTTTATTGCATTGTGTAGTTTTCAACCCAATAAAAAGTAAATTTAGAAAGGCCAAAGTGCAAGACTGGCAAATCCATGAAATACAACCCTGAGCATGGAATTACATTTGTCTAGACTAACATGTGGGGTCGAATTTGATGTTTAATGGGAAATTTTCTAAGTGGAGCCTGTTTATTACACGTTGTAGTTTTGAACTGAATAAAAAGTAAATTTTGAAAAGCCAAAGTGAAAGAAGTTTAAAAAAAATGCAAGCGTTTTATTTGAGAGATCCCTAGAAAATTAATTAACTAATTCATTTTAATTACGCTCTTTATTGAAAGTATCTAGACCATTGTTGTTGAAGTGCTAAGTAGGCGGACCATTGTACAACCCCATCATGAAGAAGAATATACTTATTGAGGCTAAGAGAAAAATTATTTTCTAGTTTTATAAATAAAACACTGTAACTTTATTTTTTTTAATTATTTTTTTATTTTTAATTTTTTAGTAAATAAATTTTGAATGTTTTAATTTTTTTTTCATATTCATGTATTGTCATCCAAATCCGACAAGTGTGCAAAATTTTAGTTCGATTGGTCAACTGCAACTGTGTTAAAAATGAGTTACTAGATTTGAACAATACAGACTGATTTGAACAATACAGACTGACAGACAACAAAGCAAGTTAAATAAAACACTGTAAAAATTACATTGTCTTAAAAAAAGTAAATTTTCTCACAAAAATACCTATTCATATTCTTAAACAGAGTACCTTTCTTTACTTAACAAAATACCTTATCTTACAGAAGTGCCTTTGCTTAAAAAAGTAAATTTTCTTACAAAAAGTACCTTTTCTTAAAAAAAGTAATTTATTTAAATAAGTACCTTTTCTTAAAAAAGTACATTATCTCACAACAAATTGCCTTTTCTTAAAAAACTACCTTTTCTTTAAAGAGTACCTTTTATGTAAAACAAAATATCTCTTTTTGAGATAAGTACCTACTCTTAGAATTGTACCTGTTCTTGAAAATGGACCAATTCTAAAAATTAAAAAAAAATCCTTTTCTTAAAAAAAAATCATTTTCTTAAAAAAAAATACCTTCTCTTAAAAAACGTACATTGTCTTACAAACATTCCTTTTCTTCAAAGTATACTTTCTTAAAAATAAAATAATACGGTTTCTTTTATTTTCTTGATATAAGTAGCCTTTCTGAAAATAAGTAAATTTTCTTAAAAAAATAACCTATTCCACGTCTTTAAAAAGTACTTGTTCTTAAAAATGTACTTTTCGTACTCTTAGGCTTTTTCTTACAGAGAAAACTTCTTATTAAAAATGGTACCTTTTCTTAAAAAAAAAACATTAGCTTTTAATAAAAGAAGTACCTCTCATTAATGAAAGGACTTTTCGGGAAAATATAATACATATTCTTACAAAAACAACATACAAATATACTTTTTTTAAGTATATTTGCAATATACTTTATGTGGAATCACTCATTTAAAACAATAACGAATATACTTTAACGAATAATAACGACATATTGTTTTCTTAAATTGTACCAAAAAGTGTACCCTTTTGACAATTGAAGTCCGTTATAAAGCCTAATGACGAATGAGAATAGAAAATATTGTTTCCTAAAATGCTACCATTAAATCAATTAAGAAATGAATACTTCTAAATTATGTCTCAACTAAAATATTTTAAGAATATTTTTCTACTTCAAATTAAGGGTCTGTTGGCAAGGGGAAAAATTTGTGTCTGTAGATTAATAAAATTGACATATGTACCATCTCCATTAAATTTACACTTAATATCAGTATGAATGACAAACAGATCATTTGTCGCAAAAGTAACATTTGTATTTGCCATTTGCGAAATATTCAGCCAGACATCTTTAATTTTGCGTGTTGTATTCGTCGGTGCTGGTGCTTATGCCGATGCTGCTGCTCCTCCTGCCTCTTAGGTGGTGTCTGTGGCATTTAACGGGCACAAAGGTGTGCAACATGGTTTACACGCATGTGGTTTTTGGTGAATGTTTTTTGCCACAAAATGTGGCTACACAATACTCGAAAAATGTTGGCGGCTGTTGCAGTGCAAAACTGTGGCATTTGTTGCCAGTGTTTATGGAATTTGCTGCCACTGGCAGCCGCAGTTGTTTGGCCACTATAAAGTCTTTTATTTGGCTAAATTAATAATTGGTGCGTGCGGTCAAATTTGTCAGGTGTTTCATTTGTTTTTGTTGCGTTTTTAATTTTTATTCTAAAATTGTGACCTGACTGATGTATAGAGAGGACACATTTTTGAAATTTTCGTTAATTACTTGAAAAAAAAAACACGTTAATTGTAAAGCTGGAAAAACATAAATGGTAAGACAATTGAAAAGCCTTGTTTTTTGCAAAATAAATTTACAAAATGTGGTTAAATTTGTCAAGAATACGATACAAATGAACACAGTGTTTAAGGAAAAAGGGGTAGTAGTACCTATACTGGTATAGTAAGTGCAGGGCTGTGGAGTCGTAGTTGGAGTTTAGGATTCGGAGTTCAGAAAATTTTATGGGAGTATGGGTACATTCTCGTTCGAAGTAATCTTCCACAGAATCTACTATCGAGTTCTCAGCAGACTAATTGGGAAGCTTCTGGTGAATAGATCCGTCAAAGCTGAATAGGGTGGAGTTACAATTTCTAGGACCATTAACAGGGGGACACCGCAGTGGGGAGTTCTGTCACCACTATTATGGTTAACTCCTGTCAATGAACTGCTTCTTGAATTCGACAGGGCCGAATGCCAGGTATTTGCCTATGCCGATGATATTGCTATCATCTGTACGGGTAGAAACCTCAATTTACTTAGAATTCGTACAACCAGCCTACTTAGTCTGATTTCGAACTGGACCGCTAACAACGGACTATCACTTAACCCACTTAATACTTGTTCTCTCGGAAGTATAAAATACCCGCATTTGAACTGTCGTCAGTTAATGAGGTGCAATTACAGTTGACGGAAAGGTCAAGTATCTGGGAATAATTCTCGACAGAAAAATGTCTTAGAAACCGAATGTGGAGGAGATGGTGAACAAGGCGTCTGTTGCTCTTTACTGCTGTAAAGGGGCGATAGGAAAGCACTGGGGACTGTTTCCTAATATCACCATGTGGATTTATACGGCAATAGTCAGACCAGTACTTCACTATTGCATCGTAGTTTGGTGGAGGTACCCCAAAAGAAATATATTCTGAATTCCGTGATGAAAATTCAAAGATCAGCACTGATTAGCGTTAGTGAGGCAATGGGTACGAAGTCAGGTACTGCGCTCAGTGCTATCCTGAACATCTGTACTGCAGATATCATGGCCGAATCGGCAGCCGCTACATCCCTGGTGAGAATCACAGATTGTGGCGTTTTGATATCGGGGAATTCCGGACACGCTGAATTACTACACCGGATCAACTCTATTCCCGTAAAAACGGACTACTGTATCCCCTACCTTCTACCAGCGACAAATCTAAGGAATTCTATTCCGAACAGGAATACCTGGGAAAAGTCACTGGAAGTAGTATCAGATTTTTCACGGATGGATCAAAGTTGGACGAGCAAGTAGGATTTCGGGTCCATTCACCGGACCTAAACGTAAATATCTCCTTCAAGCTGCCTGATCACTGTAGTCTATTTCAGGCGGAAGTTACCGCCATACTGGAGGTTGCTGAACTACTGAAAATTAGTGTCACAACCTTCCGGAAAATATGTATCTACACGGACAGCCAGGGTGCCATAAAATCTCTGGAAGCCATGTTTGCTACGTTCCTGACGGTGAAAGAATGCCAATCATGACTTAGGGTGATGGCAGAGTATTTCGACATCAGGCTCATCTGGGTACCGGGACACAGCGACATTCCAGGTAATTGCGTATTGCAGGTTCTTCCGGCAAAATAAGGTGTTAATATGCCAATCTCTACCTGCCGTTTGCAGATCAGGCAGTGGGCCGATAATATGTTCAAGGATAAGTGGAGACTTACTTCAACTTGCAAACAAGCCAGGGTCCTCTGGCCACAGGTGGACAGGAAGAGGAATAGGCAACTACTTAACTTGCCGAGAGGCACTTTATCCACAATGATAGGAACACTTACGGGACATTGTCTTGTAGGAAAACACGCCCTAAGATTGGGACATAGAAACTCCACTCTCTGTAGATTCTGCATGGAAGAGGACGAGGAAACGACGAAACACCTGCTCTTGGAATGCCCTTCTCTGGCAGGTCAGAGAAGTAGGATATATGGTACACATTTAGTTAGCACCGTAGCCCTACAGGATATTCCTGTAGGTCTTATAGACAAATTTATTGAAAGGGCAATTTGGCTAGACGACTAGTCAATAGTTGCTATGGAGGAAACTGCAGGTATCTTAATGGGCTTCTTTAGCCTAAGTGTGCTAGACAGCGTGCTGTCTTGCAGCCTTCTCAACCAACTAAGCAACCATGGGTACGAGTTGCAGTCAATTTTTCAAGCCCGATGTTGAGCTCATTTTTCGAGTTGTGACGATTCGGATAAATTAATATTAATTAAGTCTGGTCGGAGTTCAGGAAATTTGCATGGAGTCGGATTTGGAGTCAATTTTGTCAGACCGACTCAGTGTTAATAAAATTAATAAAAATTTGAGAAATAGCACCAAAAAAAAATTAGAATAGCGAAATAACTTCTCCCCTTTCACACTCTTCGGCGTAGGTTTGTGCAAATGAGAGATATTCGATGAAAATTGACTTGTACCAGGTGAAGTTACCAAAACTGTTGAATTAACTTCTTCATGTCATTTCTACTCGTTGGAAGACACATTTATATTGTATTTAACACAACTATTTTACCATACAAACACGAAATGCCGTTAGTGATATCTTGTTTGATGGTTTATACGAATGCTTGTATCTGGTATTATTAAACTTCTGCTTTCCACCATCCAGAGTTTAGTTGCAACCATATCTATGAAGTTAAAAAATATTGAGAGAATAAACTTCTCTATTCTAATTTGCTCTGTGACACGAAATGAAGTGTCAAGAAGACAAGAAAATGTCAACTGTAAGTCATTTTAAACATATTGATGGTTTTTTTGTTCTATGTTGACTTGAGTTTTCCAGTTGTGTCGATTTGGAAATATAATTTTAATTTGTCTGGTAGAATTTGAATATAATATGGATTTTACACCGAACTAGATTATTGCAAATATCGAGATTAAAGAATTTTGTATTGTTGTGTGGACTTTGAAGTTTCTAATCCTCCTAATTATTTAATCTCCATCTGAGTAAGCGACCCGAAAGCTTATCCACTGTGGCGTTCCAGTGATTTCTCGGAAATCCTTTTCACTAATGGGTATTTTTGGAACGAAGTTCCTTATCGCAAGTTGCGGGATGGGGGCTAATTGAAAAAAAAAATTAAACAACTTTTGTTTTAAAACTATTATGTTACAACCCAGTATTATCAACTATATTGTTTACTTTTGCTTTGGTTTGTGTCTAGACTAACGGCTTGGATCATAGAGTAACATAATAATTAACTAGATGTCTCACATATGTTGGGAAATGTCTTGAAAGGCGTCTTCCTCCATAGTTGGTACATAAACTCGGGTAGCCTTTTTCCAATAAAGAGGACAGAGTATGCTATGACTCCAATCGTAGGTCTTGAATTCGTCTAGCTTGTAGTAGTTTTCAAAGATTTGTGCCTATAGGATTCATAGGATGGCGGCTATACGTTCCCAGTCTCTTTCCTACTGCAAATCCCCAACCAAATTCATGATTTTCCCATGACAGCTGGAGTATATACCACAGCTCCTCTTCCATGTACAGCCATGACCTGCCCATCGCATCTCCTGGATAGTAGTAATATCAGATATCAGGGGATACTTGCCAGTTGGAGAATGGCACCGGAGCTGTGTAGTGTTCTAACATTCGAAGAGCATATCCGTAATTCTTGATCCTTATAACGTTTGCGGGGTCGTCAACAAATAGGAGGTTTTATGTTTTTCATTTTCATTTCCAATATAACGTTGCCGGAAGGCAATCCTATCCCAACGTGATTTTGAATTTTACCCACTGCCAGTATGATGTTGTTTCAGCCGCCCATTGTAGATCAGGGGCTGACCGGAATGTAGTGTATCGAAACTGGATTTTTGTTTCTTTTGTTTTGGTATCACGTTGGTCAGTAGTGTTGGCTCTTCCGCCTTCTAAGGAAAAATAATATATCCACTATTTCGCAGAGCTTCAGTCACAGGGTCACCTATTTAACGTGAGACGCATCAGTGATCGCCTAACCAATCAGGCTGCTCGTTCGTTTCGACTTCTCACTCAGCAAACTAAGGGAGGGTTCCGATAAAGCCATTGGCCGGGACATACATATTTCTAGGAAGTCGTGAGCTTCTTGGACTACCCTATGAAGGAATCATTTCTGGACACTCCCAAGTGAATCCCCATTAGTGATCTAATGGGGAATTAAGCTTTATCTGTGTGCGTTATTATTTATACAAATTGCTATCCTACCTTCCATATCACGCCATACCAACTCCCAAAAATTGCATGAATCTATGAAATTTGGAAGGTGGAATTTCGACAGTCTTTCATATTGCTTTATACCACTGTGCGTAGGTTTCAGGACATTAAGTCTGACAAATGTGTATAACAAAATTACTTTGTTTTATTTAAATATTCAACAGACGAAAACCATTGAACTATGAAACAATTGTTTTATTTGCATTTAACAACTATGTTCTTCATCCACATTGACAGACAATGACAGTCTATCACCATCATCATCATTATCGAACCCATCAGCGGCACCATCATCATCGGCAGCAACTCCATCCAGACAACAGCTGATTTTCAGTAACATAGTCAATTTTGAAGAGAATAGTTGTAAACTAAATTAATTGATTGTAACAAAAATGTTCAAGTCATGATCTTTTTTTTTCAATATTCTGTTTGCCCGCAGTCCCTCATCAATATGACTTTAGCCTTCATGCCCCATAGGAGACATGTTTCGATCAATGTCTGTCTCTTGGACCTACATATGCAAATATCCGAGTATGTACTTATTTTACGATATGTCAAAACTTGTTTCTGCTCAACCACCGCCGCCTCTATATGCGGTGGCGGCATATGGTTGCCTGCATCTCCTTAGGTGCTGCGCATGCGCAAAGTCTGCCATCGGACAAAAAGACATACAGCATGCAGGCCACACGGTGCACAGCGTCTGCTTTTTTGCTCCTATTAAGTTGATGCGTGAAAAACGTTTATTAATTTCATAGCTGGAAGTGAAGTATATCGAATGACATAATCATAGTTACATCTTGATAATACTTATAATTAGTTCTAGAGGTATCGTGTTGCAAGATACTTTGTTGCCCTTCGAACAACTCAGCGGGATGTTTGCAATTCAAGCAATTTTACAAATGTCCCAACGCATCCATTTCGCAAAAGGTGTTATTTACGATGTAATCGACAACGTCATTTACATATGAACGGAGTATTTGATGATGATGATGAGCATGGCGGCTGAAGCAGCAGACGGAGTTGATACCTGCTGGCTAGCTGCCTGCTTGACTAGATGGAGTGACTCGGAGTTGCATGTCAATATGACAAGAAGAGTTAGAGATGACTGTAGCAGATCCTGCACACGTCTCGAGTGACATTGCGTTTTCTACTTTAGTTTACATTGGCCACAAGATGTGAAAGGAACTAAATTGCTGGACGATGCAAATGTCATGCATTTGTCGATTCGCTACGATTGTATGGCTGGCTGGGTATCTTAAACTCTAGGTGGTAATGTGGTGGCAAGGTTGCATTAAATTCTGTTCATGTTCTTCCCAATGTGATGCCCCTTGGCAAAGGTATTATGAAAAATACAAGACTTGATGAAGATGCAAACATTTATGTTAAGTTGATAAATACGTTCGATTAATTGAAAACTCAATCGCATGTTAATGTTTGATGGTTTTGTCATTTAAAAGGTATTAAGTTGCCAGGATTCTTGAGATGATTAAATATACATACTTCAAGGTAGAACAGGTGGCTGCCAGTTTAGAAAGGATAGACATTTGAAGACAGAGTCAAATCAAATTAAAGATAAACAAAAATTGTAGGGACGTCTGGCGGAATAACATTGAAGAAATGTGTTTTTTCCTGAAAAATCATATTTCAAACAACACATTGTTAATAAAAACTATGTTGTGAATGAACTTAACTTCTTAAACGGCATACAACTTTTGTTGGATATTCATAACATATTCATAACATCGAATGCAGCAGTACGTGCATATTTCTTTCTATTAAAGGACCTCTTTTAAACAACTCGATAAAACTTTAATAAAGGATTAATTTAATAAATTTATAATACCTTTAATTTCTTGCTTGATTCTAACCCTTGATTCGAATTCGCAGCGAGTACTGAGTTTGTACCATCTAATCACCGATGCAAAAAATATAGCCATGCCAAAAGGGAAAACGTCTTATGTCTATTTCCAAATTTTTAGATGATCATCTTTAAGAGGAATTTTCCACATAAACTTGCGAAATTTTAGTAGATAATTCGAGAATGTCTGGTATATATCTTTCTGAAATATCGGCCAATTTCATATCTTCTGGCATAGTGACGACAACATTGTGGAGAATTAGCCGCGAAAAGTTTTTGAAACTATACCACTTTGGAATCGATTTAAAAGAGTGAGTCCCGCATAGCTTCCTCCTTGCAAAAGGCGTCTGAAGTTTGTGATGTGGTTTTGTCGAGGGCTGAGGTAAGCTCAGTCATGTCCAGAGTCTTTCGATACGATCCACCAAACCTTTCGAAATATGAAGAGAATAATTTACCCTTTTCGGGAGTTTGAATTCAGTTTCTTTATTGATCTTAAATTAACCAAGCAATTTGATTTATAGAAATAACATCAACTGATTCACTAGTTGCGAACGCTTCTCTTAGGTTGAGAACACACGTATTGGTTTGACAACACTCATCAGTGGGCACTTGTCTTGGCTTTGAGAACACTTTTCTGGGGACACTTGTCTTGTCTTGGCAACACTATCCTGGGAATACTAGTATTGGTTTGACAACACTTCTGGGGGCACACTGCACACTGGCCAATTTTACGATGATCAGGAACTCAGTGTCTTGCACACGCGATTATTCGAATACGCTGCGTAGATCGGATGTGCGGATTACTAGCCCGGTATGTGCTCTAAATGTCCGGTGAGAACAGTTCGGGATCGGTTATCATGGAGTGGGTTGCATGGGAACAGTAAGCCTAAGCCCTTGTAGGAACAGCAAGTCGAAGCCCCTGTAGGGACAGTGAGGCGGAGGCCCTGTGTTGGAACAGTGAGCCGAAGTCCCTTTGTACGAAGAATGAGCCGTAGCCCATGTTTAGGAGCAGTGAGTCGAAGCCCCTGTGTAGGAATGGTGAGCCGAAGCTCTTAAGTAGAAACAGTGACCCGAAGCCCTTGTGCAGGAACAATGAGCTGACGCCCCTGTGTTGGAACAGTGAGGCGAAGTCCCTGTGTGGGAATAGTGAGCCGAAGCCTCCATGGAGGTACAGAGAGCCGAAACTCCTGTGTAGGAATATTGAGTGGAAGCCCCTGTCAAGGAACAGTAAGCCGAAGCCTCTGTATAGGAACAGTGATCCGAAGCCACTATGTAGGAAAGCCCCTGCATAGGAACAGTGCGCCAATGCATCTGTGTAGGAACATTGAGCCCATTGAGCCCCTGTGTACAAATATATTCACACCGTCTTTACTAAAGAAAGCATCCCAAAATTGCTCCTGTCCTCTGAAGTCCCAGAACCCCAGATAAAATGCTGTAATCTTATTGGGTTGTGCGCTCGGAAACGACCCTGAGTCTAGTCGACCTTGACATTAAGCACCATAGCTGGAGTGACGCAAATGAGAATTACATCAAAGCACTCATTCTTGTGTGGCCATTGAAACTAGTTCGCTGCCACTATTTGTACAACGTGTGTGTGTTTATCAGTGAGTGTGATTTTTGGCGGTGTTTGCTGTAATTGATGGATTTTGTGTACGCCTAGGTGACGGATAAACCATGGAACTATGGGGGGTGAATGGTTAAGGGGGTTATAACATATTTCGCTTGTGTGTGAAGCTGAATAAACCGAAGTACAATTTGACGTACATTTAAACACTTACGCAGTGCTTTGGATGCTGACGAGCAACTGATTTGAATTGTATTGAAAAAATGTAAACAAAACAAGAGCCGATCGCCCACGATCGAAATTACACGAAGAAGCTTATAATATACGTGTGTCGCTAGCGCAGAACAGCATTTTGCTGCCCATCACGCGTGTTATGGAAATTAAAACTATAGAATGTTTTGTTTTAAAATCCAGTGTTTCAAGTGACTGTAAGAGTTGCTGGCAATTATACAGTGTATAGCCTGAAATTCGTTCATGTCCAATTTTTCTATTTTGTGTATGTCAAGATTGCACAAAGGTTTGCTAAATGGCATACAATTGTTAAAGGAACGCGGGCTCGAAGCCCTACAAGAAGTTGCTCTGCTCACTACGAGGGAAGCAGAATGGTAGATGAAGTGAGCGATGGCATAGCTCGGATTATAGTAAAGAAGAGGGAATTGTCCGGGCACATATAAAGTAGTTGGGCTTCACTGAGGTGTGCATGAGGATCCGGCATCCAGAGCACTGTCAAATGCAGAGAAAAGAGCTCTCCGTTCGCAGATAGTATGGAATCTCCGAAATTAAGTCCCTAGCTAGGATGCGTTCAGTCGACTTTTCAACTAACACAGAAATACCCTGAAATTAAATGTGAACAAGACGTCATAGCCGCCTTCTTATTCGAAAAAGAGAGCAGGCGGCAAGACTTGGACAAACCGTGTTATGCATTGCATTGTAACATATTCTCTCAAACATATTCTGCAGGAACTATGTTAATGTTTGGAACACACTCCAAACATTCATATGTTTGAAAGTCCCAAACTCACTAGTATTTAACTGGCAACATAAGAATGTTTACTACCAAACATGTATGCTTTTACGTGGAAACATATGCGTGCTTCATCCCAAACATCCATATACTTAAGTGACAGCATTCGCGTGTTTCCTACCAAACCACCATATACTTACGTGGAAACATGTGCGTATTTCCTCCCGATCATAATATAAACAAATAATTTTTCAGTATATGTATATATGATAGAAAACTCTCGAAATAGTTTTTCCAATTGAATATTCTTGACAGTTCTGTACACCACGACAATTATTTTCACAATGATTATCTTTCCAATTATGTTCGTCCCTTTTATATTTTCTAGGTGTACAGATCTGACAGAAATTGAAAAGCAGTACAAAATAACCATTTAATAAAGTTTTTGCTCTTACATGGTGATCCTGTAAAATCATCGCTCTCGATGAATTGAGTTTTATACAAGTGAATTTATTTGAAACACATATTCAAAATCTTGAAATTCAAAAATTCACAATTTAATGTAAATTATATCATTTTGACTGCTATTCACTTTTCACAGTCATCCTCGACGTGCTTTCCCATCAGACAAATTCAGCTCCGATATCTGTAACAACAAACATCATCAACTCAAAGGCGATTGTTTGCACAATCACAACTCAGAGGCAAAATAAACCTTTATTACTATAACTTTTCTTGCACAAAAATATTTGATTCATTACACCCACTGTGACTTCTATGAATGTTATGGCTCAGAGGCAATCTTAAGCTTGTCCAAAACTTCGATAAATTTTTAACATACAATGAGTTATGGTTCAGAGACAATCTTAAGCTTGTCCAACGACTCTGTCACACTTTAAAACCTGACAATAAGTTGAGGCTCAGAGGCAATCTTCAGCTTGTCCTCCAACTTCCGGTCAAAGTTTTACCCCAGTCTTAAAAGTGACATTAATTGCAAAATTTAGTTATACTTCTTATCAATTTAGCATTACCTTTATTTATTCTTTTCTTTTTAAGTTTATAACGATCATTAGGGAGCACAGCAACTATCTCATATGGGCCCTGATAATATGGTTGCAATTTTGATTTCCGAATTTGATTACTGCGCTTGTTAACAAGGCTACGTATTGCATTTATATCATCGTATTGCGGCTCAATTTCGAACTCTGATAGAAGGGCACCAACATCTGGAGTACGTCCTGTTATACCTGTCAATATCTTAAGTGGAGAAAATCCAGTCGTCTTATTGACAGTGGTGTTCAGAGCTAACTGTACACGACTGACATAATGAGTCCAATCCATGTCTTGATTGGTTCTTAATAAATTGGCTATTGTATCCACATAGCGTTCTACTTGTCCATTCGCTCTACAAGTTCCTGGTTCTATTAGGTGATGAATGATTCCCAAAGAAACGCAAAGATTTTTAAAACCTTCGCTAGTGAAATTAGTTCCTTGTCAGCGTTTTGCAAGGAAACAATGTTACGAATTTAGTAAACGCATTAATAATTATGAAAATATAGCGATGTTCCTTTCCTTCAAAGGGGCCCATAAAATCCGCATGTACAACATATTTTCTTCAATTGGGTGAAGCTCGGTCTGTTTTTTCCCTGAAGGTCTCTTGGCAACTACACAAATTAAACAAGATCCAACAACTTTTCTAACGTTTTTAGTCATATGCGGCATCCAAAAATTCTCTTTTATTTCCATCAATGTTTTTCCCCATCCAATGTGACAATTTTCTTCATGGAAACGTCGTATTATAGTCAATCGATATTGTTTGGGTATGTAAACTTTTTTAAAATTTTCCACATTCCTGTATAATGGCCCTTAACTTATGGAATACTATGCTATAGTGCTTGGATCCTCATTTTTTAATTTTATCAATTATTTCAATTGTATCCGGATCATATTTTTTATTTTTTTTTTATCAAATCAACTCTCAGGGGATGCCCCTTATAAATGCAGTGCATTGTGTTGGCGAAGGACAATTGAGGGTGGAAAGAGGGAGTAGTGTCTGTTGACATTTGCCTTGAATGTTTGTATGTCACAATTGGTGGGAAGTACACTAGCCGGAAGTTTATTCCACATACGGACTGTACGGCTGAAGAACGAATTTTCTCTATAGTGTGTAGTGCGGTCAATCGGCCACTCGATAAAAAACGGATGAGAGTTCCTGGAAAGCCGCGTACTTCGGCTAAATATCCTCACGTCCGGCATAAGTTGACGGATGTCCGAGGAACACATACCGTGGAAATATCGATAGAACAGGGACACGCAACCCACATTTCGACGATGCTCAAGGGAGGCAATAGAGTTGGATACCCTACTGTCCCCTATTAACACCACCGCTCTCCTCTGGACACGGTCGAGAAGCTCCAAAGAAGTCCTAGGAGCACCTGCCCATATATGGGAGTTATACTCCATCTTTGGCCTGATGCAGGTGGTGTAGATATTGAGAAGATCAGATGGAGTGAAGTATTTCTTGCACCGCTTTAAAAAGCCTAGACACTTGAATGCATCTTTCGACACTTCAAATACATGTTTTGCCCAACGGACATCACATTGTACTTTCATGCCCAGAACATCAAGATTCATCAATATCCACACCGTCCATAGACAATGACGACATACCTGGGTCAGCAATACGTTTATGCGACAACAAACAACACTGGGTCTTACTCGCATTAAAATCTACTCTATTCTTTCGACCCCATTCAACAATGGACACCAGATCGCGGTCGAGTGTTTCATTCATCGTCCGGCGTTTGACTTCAATCTCTTGAAGACTTGGCCTACGATCGAATGAATAAGAATGGCAGAGATTACTGTCATCGGCAAAAGAGTAGATTGGATTCACAGTCTGACCCAGGAGATCGTCAATGAAAATAAGAAAAAGAGAAGGAGAAAGAACAGAGCCCTGTGGTACACCTGCAGTCAATTTATGCTCGTCGGATGAAACCCCATCTACAACAACTCGTATAGTGCGATCTCTGAGAAAACTCGATATAAATCGATAGAAGTTATCACCGACACCAAAAGCAGCGAGCTTTGACAAGAGTGCATCGTGCCATACTCTGTCAAAGGCCTTGGAAATATCAAGAGCCACTACCTTACTCTCACCAAGCCGGATCGACTCCACTGTTCCGAAAGGAACGCCATCAGGTCTCCAGTAGATCTCATTCTACGGAAGCCATACTGCCGACTTTCCTTGCTACCAATTGATTTACCAATTGATTACGATGTAGAGATGATCCATTAGAATTCACTGTAAAAGTCAAAGTAGGATCTTTCAATTCTCATCTCGTTTTATAAGGTCTTCAAATTCTACAAAAATATCAAGCTGCTCAGTAAGTAAAATAGGTCCATTGCCAATACCCCGTATTGCCAGAAATTTAGGTGAACGTTTGCAAGATATCTTGTCAGCGATGTCAGATCTAAGTAATGAACAATCGGAACCAGTATCAGGAAGGCAAAAATACAGCTTCCCACTAACAATCACTGTCGTAAGATTATATCTAAATGATGCTTCCGTACAAAGATTCACATTTTTTACTTTCCATTCTTTGTTTAGCACAGCAAGTTATCTCATCGTGTCCAGCTTTTTTTACAAAATGAAGACTTAATATTTTTACCCATATAATGTTCAGATGAGCTTTGTGCTTTCTTTGATGTGCTTTGCTCTGTCAATTCATTTGACTTAATCTTTTCAGAATATTTTGATCTAATATGTCCTTTTTTCCCACAGTCGAAACATCTTCTCTCGTCATCCAAACGTTTTCGTTTCAGTGGAATATTAGTATTAATTTCAAATCCAGTCGTAGAAACTGGCCTAAATAGCGGATAGTCTTTGCATATACGACTCGATGGACACTCTTGTTTGCGAAGAGGCTTCTCTCGTATTGAAGACAAATTATCAATCAAGCCCTGGACACAAGACGGCATAACAAACGTCAATGAATTTCTCAAATTTGTCTCGGTTATGCACCCAATAACGATTTTCACAATTTTATCTTCAGGTATATCGAAAGGCAATCTATTTATTTGCGAAATCTTTTCCATGACAAGGCCCGAATAAGTTGTGAACTCATCACTTTCAGAATTTGCAACCAATCGCAGTTGTGTAACAACGTCCAAGCCATTTCTAAAAGTATGTATCAGCGAAGCACGTAAATCAACCGAGTTGTAGTATTGGTAGCCATATTTTTCGTACCATTGTTTTGCTCTTTCAAGCAACGCGCTTTGAACTCTCGGTATAATATCATAATTCTCCAACTCATCACGCTTTACTCTTACCTCAATATCCATGCACCACCTTTGTATATCGACACGAGAATGGTCAGGACCAAAACTTGGAAAGCCTGGTACCTCTTTGGTCTTTTGCTTCCGTTGTGCAGCTTTTATTATTTTATCAATGGCATCCGCCGTAATGACATAGTTTTCCCCAGGAGAATCATAAACAGCATTGGAGCGCAAACCCTCAGACAAATCTTCAGGAGTTCCTTGTTTTGCCATAACAAATTAGATTCCAACACAAACAGATTCAGGGATAATTTCCAGGTGAAATGATATTCTGATTTCCGATTATTCTTGGGACAAGCAAATTTCAAGTACAAAACAGCGATTTAGTAGATCCCACTTCTGATGATAGAAAACTCTCGAAATTGAATATTCTTGACAGTTCTGTACACCACCACAATTATTTTCAC
The DNA here is from genome assembly GCA_963931995.1 of Phaonia tiefii. Classification (NCBI taxonomy): domain Eukaryota; kingdom Metazoa; phylum Arthropoda; class Insecta; order Diptera; family Muscidae; genus Phaonia; species Phaonia tiefii. Next base: position 211,114,861 of record OZ008368.1, read on the forward strand.
AATGACAACCCTTCCAATTATGTTCGTGCCTTTTATATTTTCTAAGTGTACAGATCTGACAGAAATTGAATAGCACTACAAAATAACCATTTAATAAAGTTTTTGCTCTAAGATTTACTTTTATTGACTATATTACAACCTCATGAGGTCAGACGTCTTACACATATTAATTAAACAAACAAATTAAACAAATTTCAACATATTCTTCCAACTGGCTCTATACTTCGCTTTATCTCGCCAGTTGGTAACACCAAGGATACGGAGGGATTCTTCTGCCTGGTCTTTCCAGCGGAGTCTTGGTCGTCCTCTTTTCCTGCTTCCATCGGGTACGTTATCAAAAATCTTTTGCGCTGGCTCATCTTCATCCATTCTGATAACATGGCCTAGCCAACGCAATTGGCACACTTTGATTCGTCTAGCTATGTCCACGTCAGAATAGAGACTATATAGTTCTGCGTTACAGCGACGTCGGTACTCGCCGTTTTCCCTAACAGGCCCATATATATTACGGAGAATTTTTCTCTCGAAAACTCCCAGGTGTTTTTCATCCGCTTGCGATATGACCCAAGTTTCGGAGCCATATGTCCAGACAGGTAAAAGGAGAGTCTGATATAGCTGGACTTTTGTCCGTCAAGAGAGGGCTTTGTTCCTAAACTGCTTGCTGAGCCCAAAATAACATGTATTTGCAAGCACAATTCTCCTATCTATCTCCAGGCTGACTTTGTTGTCCTTGTTCACGGCGGATCCAAGGTAGACAAATTCATCTATCACTTCAAAATTAAATCGGTTGTCAACGTTCAAGTGCGGACCAAGTCGAGAGGTTTCTCTAGTCGTTGACACCATCAATTTTGTCTTGCCTTCATTAACAGCAAGACCCACCTTTGCTGATTCCTTTTCTATTCTTGAAAATACTGCAGTAACCTCTCGCAAATTTCGCCCTATGATGTCTATGTCGTCAGCATACGCCAGCAACATGTGGCTTTTCGTGTTAATGGTCTTGTTTATATTTAATGCAGCCTTTATCATTATTATCTCCATTAAGATGTTGAAGAGATTGCACGAAAGTGTGTCGCCTTGTCTAAGTGTTCTTTTGGTACAGAATGGTTCAGTGAGGTCTTTCCCCACTTTCACTGTTGATTTGGTGTTGGTCAGCGTCATTCTACAGAGGCGGATCAGTTTAGCCGGAATACCAAGTTCAGACATAGCTTTGTACAGTTTTCCCCGTGTGGGGCTATCGAAAGTTGCTTTGTAATCGACAAAAAGGTGGTATGTATCGATTTGCTTATCGTGGGTCTTTTCCAGGATTTGGCGTAGCGTGAATATTTGGTCAGTTGTGGACTTGCCTGGTCTAAAACCACACTGATAAGGTCCAATCAGGTTTTCAATAATTGGCTTTAGTGTTTCACATAATACGCTCGACAAGACCTTATACGCGATGGATAAAAGACTGATATAGACTGGTAGTTGGAACAGACACACGGATCACCTGATAGTTGGAACAGACACACGGATCATCCTTTTTGAATACAGGACATAATACACTGAGACTCCAGTCGTCGGGCATAGATTACCCCAGCCATATACCGCATATCAGTTGATGCATGTGGGCTATCAGTCCTTCGCCACCTGCCTTAAAAAGTTCAGCGGGTAGGCCATCCGCACCCGCGGCTTTATTATTCTTCAGGCGGGAGATCGCCGTTCTAATCTCGTTGTGTTTGGGGGGGGGGGGGGGGTTTGTACAATCTATACATCTGTAACATATGTATATTATATATTGTAATATAAGGCCACATTTATAATCAATTAATAAAAAAGTAAAATATTTAAAACAACCCTTTTTACATTTTCTTGCATTGAAGGCAGTATTTGATTTTATATGACATGAAAATCTGCTGCCCTTTGCTTCTCATATCTTTCTTTTCCACAGGGTTTAAACTTCGTCAAACGCTACAACATTTTAAATCCCGATAATCATTATGCGTTGGTACACAAACAATATACTTATGTGTATATAAAGCATAGATGTGCAGCTAGTACTCTTTTGAGTCATCGTGTTTTCACACCGATAGTAGCTTGATCGTTTTTTCACACCAACATGTCCGAAAGCTTGCTGCTTGTTTACCGATTCAAAGTCAGTTGCTGTTCTGCATTCACACTACACTTAAAAAATAACTTTTAATTGCCATGGACGAATATAAAGAAATTTTTAAGTTTGTAAATGGCAAAAATCATAAATGGAAATAATCATTGGAGATGTTGATATTTGATTTTTTTTTTAAGATTTAGTTTTAATTTTTAATTTTTTTAATTTTAATTTTTTACTCAGTGTACTACTTTTGTTTTCTCTGCTTTTGTTCTGCTTGCTCCGTTCAACTTAACACAGTCGCAAAATTCGTAAAACTGATTTGAATTGCGTTTGTGTCAGTTTGCACATGTCTGATATAAAGCTTATTCTTGCATGCCAAGCGCGGTTTAACCTGTGTGTTTATTATTATTATTTATTAATAGATTCATAATATACATTACAGTTCAAAATAATTAGTATTAGAAAATAGAGTTATGATCTATAATTGGCGAAGCATTTATAGCTGTAGCCAGATTGACAATTAAGTATTACACATTTTTAGCAAATTTCTTTCTTTTTATATAATGCAAATGTAGTTAAGTATTATAAATGACTAAATCTCAAATTCTTTCATTGTTAACTTTCTGAATTTCAAACATGATTCTAAATATAAATAGAGCGAGTTGAAATTATTGCCATTTAATATATTAATTACTTCATTATAATCTAGAGAAGTATGACCAAAGTGAATTCTTCGTATTTCTCTATAAATGGGTGAAATGTATTTTCTGATTCGTGCATGTTGCAAATTGTACAAATACCATCAGTGTTGTTCTTGAAGCATCTAGAATTAAGATCTAATATCCCACCTCTAGCTCTTATAATCAGGCTCGTAGCACGCGCTGAAAATTCAGACGTCAGGAATGGTGTGATGCTGTAGTCAAGTTGCGAATATAAATCGTGAAACTGAGAATTTGACGCATCGATGGCAAAGTTGTCCCTCTCCTTAATCACCAACAAATCTAATATCTCCCTCCAAACAAGACTGCCACTATTCGGATTGGAAAAATTTACCACGTCACATAAATTCGCCCATTCCCTTGCCCAAAATACGTTCATTCGTATTATCGTCTCTGCCAATTTTCTAGGTAATCTATCTGAGCCTAAGGAAAGTACCCTATTTACGTAGGAGAAGTGTGAAGAAATATAAAGTGAGTTAAACCCGGTTTCTAAATATAGCATATAATTTGGAGTATTAGCCGGAAGGTATAGCATTTTTTTTTAATAAAAAAACGGAACAATTTTTCCACATCATCATATTTTGCGTAACCCCATATTTGAGCAGCATACAGCATTATAGATTTTGACGCAGCGTTAAAAATTCTCAGTTTTTTGGCTTTAGATATGCTTAGATTGTTTATATATTTTGACCATGTCGAACTAATAGCAACTTTGGAAGCAGAAAGTTTTTCTCGTAAATGGCTTCTAAATGACAAGCTGCATGTTATATCCACTCCAAGATACATATAATTATTGACTATTTCAATATTCTCCTCACCATAGTGCAACTTCAAATTCTAAGGTATTCTAGTACATTTTCGAAATACCATAATCTTAGATTTTAACGAATTAACCTTTAAATTCCACTTTGAACAATATCCATGTAGAGCATCAATTATATCCTGTAGTCCATTAGGAGTACCAGACATTATAACAATGTCATCTGCGTACAAAAGAATTTTTACATCAATACCAACCACTTTTACACCACCTGGCAGAATATCAGGACGGTCATTTATGTAGAGAGAAAATAACATTGGACTCTGTTTTCCACTGTATTATTATACAAAGATTGCAAAATCCTAATAATCTTGGATGAAAGACCTATACACGACAGTTTATAGAACAGACTGTTTCTTGAAATCGTATCAAAGGCACAAGAAAAGTCCACAAAAAATGCATTCGTATGTTTCCCACTCAGATTGTTCAAATTCACAACGCTAACCAGATTAAAAATATTATCCACCGTAGAATATTCCTTTCTAAAGCCAGCCTGGAATTCGTTTAAAATATTGTTACTGGCCAACCATTCAGAGATGCGATTTAATAGTAATTGGTTTCCCATTACATCCCATGAAGGGACCGGGGAGAAACTTCTCACAATCACTGATTTAACAGTATGCTATTGAATATCTTGCAGAGAGTATCTATTAGCGACAGACCTCTCGTGACCAAATTTGGATCACCCTTTTTATATAGTGGAATTGGAATAGACTCTCTAAAAGACCTTTTCATTCAAAAATATTTTGTTAAAAACGAACAATATTCGGGTTATAAGGCTCTGAGGGGCATATTTATAAAATTCGTACGGAATTCCATCGGCACCAGGGGATTTGTTCAGTTTAAGGTTTTTTACAACTGCATATAATTCAAAGTACTCAATGGGGGAGTCCAAAAATGCGTCAACAATACAGGGCATACACCAGCTATAAAGCTGAACATCTCGATTTCGCAACATCGAACTAAAATATGTATAAAAGTCATCAACATCCAAGTTCCCATTCGGCAAACGTCTTCGGGACTTTAAAGAGTTGGAAACTTTCCACCATTCTTTGCTACAGTTGACCTTATCAAGCAACATAATATTATTATTTTGATACTGCAGCTTTTTGGAACTGCACAGCGCAAGGTATCTGGACTTGGACGATAGAAAGCGAGTGTTTTGTGTGTTTTTTGAAAGTGTGAGTGAAAGTGTGTTTTTTTATTAAATTTCACAAACATAAAAACCAAACAACAGAAAATACAATTTTTAGCGTATAATATACATTTTTCCACAGCATTTTTTCCAAGCGTATTTGCTGTCCTCTGTCCGATTGACGACTGAATACATGAAACTCAAACGCAACAGATGTAAGAAATACTCACTTCATCTGCATTTTGCACACGCATTCAGTAATTTGAATGAAACACCGACATCAAAATAATGAAAAAATACAGCTACACGTAAACAACATTGACCGTGAATAATCTCTCCGTGTACCTCTTTTTTCTCTTGCGCTCAAAGAGAGTAAATGATGCAACAAAGATAGCTGTATTTGTAACCTAAACACCGCTATACTTGGGTCGCAGACACATATATTATAACATATTAATCATTGAGTCGCCAAGATGTAATATTGAATAGCAAACACGTTGTTTTTGGACACAAGTATACTGTACTTGCTACAAGTTCCAAACACATTAAATTTGCATCCAAAAAAAGAAGGATGTTTCAGCGTTTGGAGAAGGGAACTGATGAGATGCTTTGGCGGGCATCGAAATAGCTTTACTCCCAAGCATCTACCGAAATAATCAATGTCATTTCTTCTTTACAAACTTTTCTGTTAAAAATTATTCTTTAATAGAAAAAATTATCTTGAACCGGATTATGATTGAAACCCCCCAAATTAAAATAATAATTATTAAAAATTAATTATAATTGAAATACATAATAAGAAAAACCTCATAAAACATATAATTTTGTAGGGGTTTAACCTCAGTGATATAGTAAAAATTATAACACCACCATCAATAAAAAATTCAATATTTTGAATTTTCCTTTTATGGGAATTAGTGAACATTGAAAATCGATGTAAGTTTCGCACATCCTTTAGAATTTACTGTATTTTATAAAATCGAGCCATCCTAGTATGCGTGCATGCCTTTATATTCCAGTACTACTTTAGTAAAACCTCTTTTACCACATGCACTTCAAATCATTTAGTCCATACGATTATAATAAAGGACAATACCTTGGTAACTAACAAGGTTAAGAAAATAAACACAAATAGGATGACAATTAATACAGTTTCCTGCACATGCAATCCTCTATACTTTTCGTTTAGAAATCATAGCGCCACTTGTTGCTGCTTAACAATACCTTAAGTTATTTATGACCCACTGTCATCTAAACTAATCCACCCTCAAATTGTTAATACATCAAACTTAACAATTGTTAGGAAAAGGATAGCGCCAGCATTATCACAAATTTTTAATGCATAAACTCAACATGCCAGCTGAAACCCTTGTGTCTTTGGCACAAAACAATAGAGCAAAAAATAGCAAACGAGCACGTGTTGCGAGCAAACGCTAACAAAGATGCACTTGTTGCAAAATGTGGCAACAGTAAATCTAGGATGTGAGGACAGACATGGGCTGCACCTTTCGTGGCAAATATCCAAAGTAACGGACTGATAAATGTTGTCCTGTCATTGATGCTGTTGTGTGTGTGGGTACCTGTATTAATTTACTTGCAAAGGATCAAGTGTTCGTCCTTTTCTTAAGGGAAAAAGGTGATGGTGTGTGTGGGCGTACATACATATATCTTTTGTTTCCCTCACAGTATGAAATCACAGTTTTTAAGAAATTACACTTGTCGTCCTACACAAGCTAAGAAGAAAGTTGCTGCCAACACATTGTATGTGTGTCGGTCCTTCCATGTGGAATTGTGTGTGGACTGTTGACAACCATAAAATTCATCTTTTGCAACTCCTACTGGCAGCCGTATTTCACTTACTGTCTATCCTCTACCCATTTTGAACAATTTTATTGTTTCTCGAATTCACATTTTATTTTTTGCCAAATAAAGATTTTTGTGTCCAACATCCCATTCCGGCTCATAGAGTTATTGTGGTCGTCGTCATCGTCGATGTGGTTGTCGTCATCAGCCCAGCCATGATGCCACTGCTGCAGCGATGTTGGCCCGGCCAATACCAAAATGGCAGACGGTTTTGTTAATTTTGCTGGCGCCAGTTAAACAGTTGGTGTCCGTATTGTTGTCCTCATACATATAAAATGTGTAGTTTAAATGGTTGCGTTGCCTTTCGGTGTTATTACATTTCATGTTAAGTGTGCAAAAATTATTTTTGTCATATGATTTGTATTTTTGTCTCCTTGCGATTTTCAGTTTCGACTTAAAACATGAACAGTTGGTAACTTTTGTTTGTCATTCGAAGAATATAGAAGTTTTTCGAATTTATGTCTGTTTTAGAAATGGCTGGGAAACTGGGATCGTTGGGTGCAATATTAATTTAAACAGTAATAAAATAAACTCAAGCAATTCAAGATTAAATAGAATTACTTTACGTCAAAGAAGTAATCGAACGAATATTATATCGACTGTTTCAATCGGGCACAAATTTTAAATCGAATTTTGGATGAATCTGTTATGGTACTAGATTTTCGTATATAGTTTTCGTTAGCTCAAGTAGTCTTATGCCTTATTCACGGCCGAAATTGAGTTGAAATTGCTCAATATCGCATATATTTTGACAACTACGAAATATTTACGACAATTTCGTTGAAATTGACTTGAAATTGTCGTATACAACGCTGTTTTTACTCAGCAAAATTAACTTAGTACTCTTTTTTGCACATATGCAAGAACACGAAGCCGACAGAAAATTTTCTGATGTGCCGCCGTCGTAGATAATTTTTTGAAGTTCAGGCCGCCGTCGTTAAGGCATGCTTCGACTTAAAATGTTAGCCGATATTATCAATTAAGCCGCATTTAAAGGCCCGAATTACTAAAAAAATTATCTAAATTTTTTATACAACTAACGAGATGAACCTAAAGTAACGTCTGCCGAAAAATTACATTTTCGATATATTTTGTTTGTTGCTCTAACGCCGTCGATAATTTTGGATCGGCTTCGTTCACCGAACACGTGGTTACTAAAATTGCAAAAAAAAAACCAAAACAATTGTATGCCGCCTCATTCATCAGATTGAAATTTTAAGTTTACATTGAAATAGGGTAGAGAAAATAAACTATAAACCGTGGTGAATCAGTGATTCATGTTAAAGTTCACGTATCATTCATTTATTTAATTGTTTTCATTCAGTTCCTAACAAAACTTTGGTTATTATGCCCAGGCACTAAAATTTTACTAATGGCAATATTTGTAAACAAACAGTTGTCATTTTTCAACGAAATTGCTCAAAAGCCAGTGTGAACGATTTCAATTGCCTTCGACAACTTCAATCCGAAATTATCAATTTCGTGGCAGCGTGAACAAGGCATTAGTGTGCCAAGAATATTTTGATTAAATCAATCAAATGTTACACTGAAAGAAAACGATTCGTCGCGTAGATGAAACGTTTTCCTTAATGTTTTACGTTGCAGCAATGAAAAGACTCTTATTTCCGACAATTTGGTTGTCTTGCTGCAACGAAAAATTGCTAACATGATTTCTTTGACAATTTTTTATTTCGCTGCTGCAACAACTGATATTTCAGTCCTGCAACAATTATTTTTAATTTGAATTTTGTATAAATAAGCTTAAAAATCATAAAAAAAATTAAGTGCATGACATTTAAAATATTGATATTAGGTTTATCTCTTACTTTTCATAGTTTCTTTTATTATTGGACCGAAGTTACTTATCGCACTTTGCGCGATGGGGGCTAAATGCAAAAAAATTGAACAACTTTTGTTTTAACCCTATTATGATACAAACCTCTATTATCAACTATACTGTTTACTTTTGCTTTGGTTTCTGTCTAGACTAACTAGACGTCTCACATATGTTGGCAAATTTATTGTTTAATGGGAAGTTTTCTAGGTGCAGCCTGTAACCAATATTTAGTATATAATGTAGTTTTTAACCCAATAAAAAGTAAATTTAGAAAAGCCAAAGTGAAAGAAGTTTAAAAAAGAAAATTTTCTTAAATAAGTGCCTTTTCTCAAAAAAAGTAAATTTTCTCAAAATAAATCAACGAAATAGCGATTCTTAAAAAAATACATTATCTTAAAGAAGTACCTTTGCTTAAAAAAATTAAATTTTCTTACAAAAAGTACATTTTCTTAACAAAAGTAGGTTTTTTTTAAATATAAGTACCTTTTCATAAAAAAGTAAATTTTCTTACAACAAATTGCCTTTCCTTAAAAAACTACCGTGTACTTAAAGAATACCTTTTTTGTGAAACAAAATACCTTTTGGTGAGATAAGTAACTTCTCTTAAAAATGTATCTATTCTTGAAAAAATATCAATTCTAAAAAAACTCACATTTCTTAAAAAAGCCTTTTCTTCAAAACTAATAAAAACTACCTTCTCTTAAAAGAAATACATTTTCTTACAAAAATTCATTTTCTTAAAAGTACATTTTCTTAAGATAAGTAGCCTTTCTGAAAATAGGTAAACTTTCTTAAAAAATAACCTTTTCCTAAAAAGAGTATCACTTCTTTAAAAAGTACCTGTTGTTAAAAAAAGTACTTTTTTATAAAAAATGCATACCTTTTGGCTTTTTATCACAGAAAGTACTTCTTCTTAAAAATAGTACTTTTTCTTAAAAAAAACATTAGATTTTAATAAAAGAAGTACCTCTATTTAAAAATGGGACTTTTTGGGAAAATATACTACATATTCTTACAAAAAGGACCTACAAATTTACTTTCCTGTTAAAAAAATACAGTCTATAAAAAACAATTTTCTTAAAAGAAGTTTATCATTTTACAAAAAGGATCTTTTCTTAAAGATCCATTTAAATTATTGTATTTTTCAACGGGCGCCTTAGGCCTGTTGGAACTAACTATTACATAATATAAAGCGGAAGGAACTTCGATCCAACCGGGTGTCCCCTGACACCTCGTGTAATTTTTTTAGCCTTGCAACCGTATGTATTAGGAGGGGGCAATCAATGTCGTCGTCTAAATTGTGATCGATTGTCTCGTCGTCATTGGACCTCTAAGGTACCAGTAGCGCGGAGAAATGAACTCTCCGTATTCCCAACATGCTCTGTACATCTGCGATGATATTTCCATCCTTGTCTTTACAGAACGTGGTCCTGTACCATGTCCTTTAGTGCTGTTCTTGAATTCTTGGTAGAATTCGGACTGCCTTTTATATGTCTCAATTTTTTCACTCTCGTGCTTTCTAGTCTGCCGTTTTATACGCCTAAAGAGACGGTTTACCGCTCTTTATTTTTCCCTAGACCGCTCAGTTGCAGCTCACGATGCATTCCCATACGTGCAGCGTTCTTTTCATCATTTGCTATGCGACACTTTATGGACAAGTACATCATAATATGTTTCTATTCAAGGCATGTGTCGCCTCAAAAATGAGCGAGTGTAAAAGAGAGGCCAGCAAGAGAATATTGTGATCATGAGTGGTGAGTCAAGTACACATTTTGATTTGGTTCCTTTGCAACAGCCGAAAGTTTTAGACAGTGGTAGCCTCCGCCCGAACAATTTAAATAAATTTGTTAAAACAGAATAACTAGTTACTCTTACTAATAATACTTTTATTCTGAAATATAAATTGTGTGAACTTATATGATTTCTCTGCTCGTTTGTATAAACTGAGAATCTGTAAATCAAATAGATAAATAAACAGAATACAAGTAGCTAACAGTGGTGCAATGTTTAGTGTGCGCGCCTCTTGCACATGAGATCCTGGGTTCGACTCCTGCTCTGAGCACCTTAAATTTTTCGGCGGCGGCCTCATCGCATATTGATGGCGACACTATCGGATATTTATCCATGAATAAGCTTCTCAAAATACGGTTCGTAATCGGTATGAAAACTGTAGGTCCCAAGCAGTGAGTATAAAACAAGAGAGCGCACTGCTCACTGGTTGTGACACGCTCTCCCCAATTCAGCAATGAATAAAATTCATTGCAGGAATGAAATAAATTCAGTGCACTAACGAAACTTATTCAATGCAACAACAAAACAAATTCATTACAGCAACGAAACAAATTCATTGTTATATAAACAAAACAAATTCATTGCAGCAGCAACCATACTTTCATCACAGTGACGAAAAATTTACAGATGATGAACCCATATTCGTAGAGGGTATGCACAATGTGTTTGTGGTGGTGAACATTTTCATCCCTGTGATGAACCTATTCCGTTCATTGTAATAGATCTGATCCATTTTCTCTAGTTTTTGACGTATCCGCAAAGGATTTATTAACAATTGCAATATAGAGCTGTAATTCAGATTCAGTCTGAGCCAGAGTAAGGCAAAATTTTTAAACATTTAATTTAGGAGTTGCAACTTATTTCCGTGCTAAGGCGGAAAAAATACACTGTAGTCGAAAAGTCGAAGTTGACTATCGTGGTGTGAAACGTTGAAAAATTGACAATTATTTTGAACTTTTAAATGGTTATTGTGTTCAGATGGGTAATATGTAGCTTTAAAAAAAATGTTTTTTCAACAGTGGCATCATAGAGAAATGGTTCTAATAGGCACCTTGACTTGTAAGAAGTCCATGTTTTTGAATCCAAAACACGAGACGGAATATTTCTTAATTTGTAATTGAACCTATCTCGCCATTTTCGGACTATTTATCGTTCGAATGTCGGAGAGGTTCTGTATTCAAAACGAGGTTGCATGAAGAAGGGGCATATCCAGTGGGACAGATTCTATGGTTCCCTATAATTTTCCTGTACCCCAATAAAAAGGTGGATACGGTGGATATATTCCAATAAAAAGTGGATACGGAACTGCTAGGATATTAAAAGATGCGCGGTATGTGGGCAGACCTTGAAGTCAGGAATACATATTGCGTATAATTATAGCAGCTTATGTTCGGTTTAGGACAAGGGATAATAAGAGGAACTCGATGACTGCATTATTAATCACTACACTCGGAGGTCAGTCGACACATTGTGATTTCCCTGAGGATCTGAAAAGAACAAAGAGAGAAAGGAGAGAGGGAGCAGGCCGCAGTAAAGTAGATAGATAGATTGAAAAAGACGATAGATTGAAAAAGACGAAGGCAAACAAAAGGTATACCCAAAATTCCAATAAGATATCCGTATAGAGAAACTCCCAAAGAGTAAAACACATTCAATAACCACACGATTACCACTATGACGTATAAATATGTACCTATAAATTATAAACAAAAACAAATAAACCGATATAATACTCATAGGGTACATACGTACTCCAAAGAACAAGAGATCATATGTTTACCACCCCTGATCAGTGGAACAGAAAAACCTGCAAGCTGCTAGTAGACAATTCATCAGGTGACATACCCACTAGCCCGAATATCAAACCCCATGAAAACACCAAAAAGTCCACCATGTCAACGTCACGTAGACAGGCCAGATTATACACATAATACTATCCAATGTCGTCGCCGGCGCTGGGCATTGACTGAGAAGGTGCTCAATCGATTCCACCTTCGTCACCACAAACTTTGAGCTGTCAATCCAGTTCACAATCCAAATGCAAGTGAAGCCCCCATCATCACGGTGGCCCCAATGACTATCCGCCAATCAGCCTTCTTCAATTGGGAAAGCGACTCAGTCCTACTCGAGTCCACTGCCGGGCAAATACCTATCAGAATCAATCCAGCCGACCATGCGGCGTTGACCCCATCCCTCGGTCATCGATCAATCAAGTCATATAGATAACAAATCGGTGGATTGACACAGGTCACCAAATCAGAGGTGGCCGTCGGTGGTGCAATGGTTAGTGTGCGCTGCTCTTGTGCATCAGAACGTGGGTTTGATCCCTGCTCTGACCATCTTAAAATCTCTTTCGACGACGTTCACCTCGCTTAATGGCGGCGACACAATCGAGTATTTAGCCATAAAAAAGCTTCTCAAAATACCGTTCGGAACCCGAGTAAAACTGTAGGTCCCAATCAGTGAGCGTAAAACAAGAAAGCGCGTAGCTCACGGGTTGTGAGAAGCTCTCCCCAATCCGTTAATGGGATGTAATGGGAAACCATTATTATTATTATTATTACCAAATCAGCAGAAGTACAACCCATTTTAGCAAGACGATCTGCTTCAGCAGAACCCAGCGGATTCTCAGCTTGCCGGGTACTACACTGTTCAGAATTCGCTTGCAATCCCTATCCAATTTGGATTTACGTATGTATGTTCGACCTCTTCACACTGAGGGTCGACTTACTGCAGATAATGAATTCATCGCGTAGAATGAATTATCCCGCTGGGTACAAGCATGAGTTCACAACAGTTCACATAATATATAGTAATTCAGCTGCAGTTTCTCTCTGCCGTTCCCACTCAATCCCAGCGATAGACTGAGTTGAAGGTCCTCACTGAAAATCCTCACTACCGTACCTTCCACCATTTTGGATACATCCGTATAGATTGGATATCTAGACAGTGAGTTAGGTATACCGCCCACTCAGTCACTTCTTTCTATCGTCATTATCTCTGGGCACAGCCCAAAATCTACCATCGGTAGTATATAATCAATCACCTGACTTTAATAATCGCCTTGGTGAATCCCGATCAACTCATGGAGTATGCTAGCATGCTCTCTAAAGGAATGTTTCTAGAGACCCAATTCTCTTAAACGAAGTGTGAAGAGGACGTGCTCTGACTTCGCCTGATTAACACCCAATCCATAGAGTCTAGCCTAAATCGACAGCTCACGCATTACGTGCTGCAAGTGGTCGGTCATCGTACACAAAGATTTCCTGCCGGCACGAATGACAACATCATCCTCGTAGGCGACAATTCTCCGTCCTCGTAGTTCGAAGTCCTGAAGTATGCCATCTACCACTAAAAGCCACATCAGAGGGGACACTCCACTCTGCGGTTTGCCTCTTGTAGTGAGCTTCCGAACAGATCTTACACCTAGAGCCGAGTTAACAATGCGACCCCTAAGCATATTTGCAATCCATTCGACAAGAAGCAGTGTCACTCCAGTGGATTTCAGAGATTCTCTTATGGCACACATTGTTAAAGCACATTCTATGTTAAAGCAGATATCCAAGAAGGCAGCCTAAGTGAAATCTCCACACCCTAAGTTGCGCTCAAGATAGCACAGAACATCGTGCAGATCGCTCTCCACAGTTATACCTTTTGGGGTATGCATCCTGCCTACCACACAAATAGCACTGGCGAATACGACTGCTAATATATAAATCTATCATTCTCTTCCATACTTTCAACAGAAAGGATGAGGGACTGATTGGTCTGTAGTCCTTACGATAGACATAACTAGTCTTACCCGACTTGGGAATAAAGACAACCAGGACCTCCCATAATATTCCCCATTACGTTCGGGATGACATGGTTATTCGGTGAGTCTGACCATGTGTTTTTAGACCATTTTTCTGGAAACCGTGTATTCAGCAGAAGGGCTAACGACTCAACTCTCGATGTCTGCTACTGCGACCTGTTATTGATCACGAATAGCTTGATTTTAAATTTACGCAATTTTTAGGGTTATGATAAATTTTCGAATTTACTTGAAAATGTGTATTTTGGATTTCGAATTTATATTGCATATAATTGTGTATCAAAACGTTACCCTCTCAATCGCTTCAATATATAATTCAATTCTTTGAAATTTTTGCATTTCAACCTTGATAATATGAAGATTAAATTGAGAATTGAGTTTTAAATTGCCACCATGGCAGACATTGATTAGCATATAAAAAATATTGTAATCAACACACTTCCACAAAATCTAAACAAATCAACGAGACCTTCATTAGCTAACCAAAATTCCTTAAGGCACCGGCAAAAAATCGAAAATCCCCAAAAACGTCAAATATCTTTAACTCGAATCCAAAAATGAGGCAAAAACATGCAACCAAGCAACCAATCCTTGCAGAATCTATCACGGACCCCATCTAACAAACACATCCCAAATTCACAACACTGCAGTGAAAACGTCAATTAAATCATTAAATCGATGTTATTGATAGTCAGACTCGACTGTATTCGAACAGATACACATTGAAACGGAATACTGACAAATTACACGCCTCTGCCACTCTCTCTCTCAGAGGGAGGGGGGGGGGAAATAAAACTTTAAAGCAGCAATGAATTAAGAATTATTGCCACAGAAGATTGTGGCAACGTGACAGCCTCAAGGGACAAACAACATCGATGGATATTAAATGAATTCTCAAAATGTTAAGGCAAGAATCCAGAATCATGCAAAGTGTTTATGAAACTAATTTGATTGGTTTGAGAATAATTTCGAAAACTGAATGCAAAATAGCATCAAGCAAAATTCGATTTGAATCATATCTTTTTGAAGATGCAACACATTGGTATTAGATTCATACCCTGGCTCCTGCAAAAAGAACAACTCACAATTGTCAAATTGGTGCAGCAACAGACTACACAGACATTGTAAGTATAACACGCAATCCCTACATGGATTTACGCTTATTAATCGAACCATTTGTGATTTGGCAATTTCCCACGCTTCCTAAAGATGCTGTCGAGGAAAGAACCAAACTGGAAAAGAACACACCCTCAAGCCTATTCCTTATCCATGTACCTACGAATATTCACTCACTTCCAAACATATAAACTTCAACAATTTAACCATGCAATTTCATACATCACACATTTGAACCGGTGAGGAAAAAACCATATGAAATGGAGACTGAAACGCTTCTGTATTTCGCGCCCTCTAGTAATGGAAAATTATATGAGAATTACGATGGAGATTAAGTATGGGTCATAAAGGCATCTGTTTGTACCCTACATAAATTTATGTAAATATTTCCCCATTATATCCCATGAAGCGGCAGGGGAGAACTTCTCACAATGTAGGGTGGTCAGAGCATGGATTCAACTCACGTTCTCATGTTCAAGAGTAGCGCACACAAAAAAGCACAGACGTGTGACAACAACAAGTCTTTCGCCGGAGCAACGTTTGTCAATTGTTCACATTTATTGTGAAAACATGGTTCAATTCGAGAAACTCATTGGGCATTACTTGCATTTTATTATGCTGATAATCGTCCATCAAAACGATTAATTCTGGAAACTATGGATCACTTTTGACTACATTAACTCCAAATGGTAATACGTACTGAAAAATAACGGCCCCTCTAAAATATTTATGTTTGGAACATACTTCAAACATTCATATGTTTGCAAGTCCCAAACTTACTTGCATTTAAATCCAAATAGTATCATGATTACTAACAAACATGTATGCTTTTACGTGGAAACATATGCGTTATTCATCCCAAACATCCATATATAGGGTCCGCTATCTAACGTGTTTCTTTTCAACTAGTGCTTATTTCGTGAATGGTAACACTTAGCTCATGTCTGATTTGACAGATAATTAGTTTTATCCTCCCGCTGAACGAATATGGTTGTGTATACGCTTGAACAACGCTGGGAAATATGGGAAAAATGGGCCTGCGATCGACTTACAGAAGATGCCGATTTTGCCAAAAAAAATCATCTTTTCAGATGAAGCTCATTTTGATCTTAGCGGGTATGTAAACAAGCAAAATTGTCGCATTTGGGGCACAGAAAACCCGCACGCATACATTGAAAAGCCGATGCACCCAAAACGAGTCACTGTTTGGTGCGGATCTTGGTCCAGAAGCATAATTGGGTCATTTTTCTTCGAAAATGAGCAAGGAGTGGCCGTTACAGTCAATGGCGATCGTTATCGGGCCATGTTGAACGAATTTTTTGTTCACAAAAATTGAAGCGGAGGATATTGGCAACATTTGGTTTCAACAGGACGGCGCTACGTGCCACAAAGCCGAAGCTACGCTCGATCTTTTGCGCCCTGTTTTTGAAGATCGCATTATCAGCCGCAGAGCTGATGTCGTTTGGATATCTCGGAGCTGCGATTTGACACCGTTGGACTATTATTTGTGGGGTGCCCTCAAAGATAAGTGTTACGCCGACAAGCCAGAGGCAGTTGACGCTTTAAAGGACAATATTCGTTAAGCCATTGGTGAAATACAGCTGGTGAAATACAGCTGCACACTGCATGGCCAGCCGAGGCAGCCATTTGAATGAAATTATTTTCCAATATTAACCGGAAGGGTTGAACTTTCAAATAAAAAAAGAAATTTGAGAAAATATTCAGTAGTTTTTTTTTATAGCATTTAAAAAAAAAAAAGTTATTTGGCGGACCCGTTACTTACGTGGAAGTTTTCGCGTGTTTCCCCCAAACCTACATATTCTTACGTGGAAACATATGCGAATTTCTGCCCAAATATAATAATATTTAGAAACAAATTATTCTTCGATTTCAATATACATATATGTATTATTTATTATAATTAATTTTAACAATATAAATCCACATTTATAAATAATTAATACAACAAATAAATAGATTTAAAACGGCCCTTTTTACCTTTATTGGCGTTGAATGTATTATTTGTTATTTTTTTCATTAAATGAGAATCGGCTGCTCTTTTGCTTCTCCTTTATTTGTTGTCTCTTACGATTTTGTTTTGTTTTGTTTTCAGGATATTGGCAACATTTGGTTTTAACAGGACGGCGCTACGTGCCACACAGCCGAAGCTACACTCGATGTTTAGCGCCCTGTTTTTGAAGATCGCATTATCAGCCGCAGAGCTGATGTCGTTTGGCTACCTCGGAGCTGCGATTTGACACCGTTGGACTATTATTTGTGGGGTGCCCTCAAAGATAAGTGTTACGCCGACAAGCCAGAGACAATTGACGCTTTAAAGGACAATATTCGTTAAGCCATTGGTGAAATACAGCTGGTGAAATACAGCTGCACACTGCATGGCCAGCCGAGGCAGCCATTTGAATGAAATTATTTTCCAATATTAACCGGAAGGGTTGAACTTTCAAATAAAAAAAGAAATTTGAGAAAATATTCAGTAGTTTTTTTTTATAGCATTTAAAAAAAAAAAAGTTATTTGGCGGACCCGTTACTTACGTGGAAGTTTTCGCGTGTTTCCCCCAAACCTACATATTCTTACGTGGAAACATATGCGAATTTCTGCCCAAATATAATAATATTTAGAAACAAATTATTCTTCGATTTCAATATACATATATGTATTATTTATTATAATTAATTTTAACAATATAAATCCACATTTATAAATAATTAATACAACAAATAAATAGATTTAAAACGGCCCTTTTTACCATTATTGGCGTTGAATGTATTATTTGTTATTTTTTTCATTAAATGAGAATCGGCTGCTCTTTTGCTTCTCCTTTATTTGTTGTCTCTTACGATTTTGTTTTCAGAAGGTTTCAGCTATGCGTTGGTTATCATTATTCGTTGATACAGAAACAAAATATTTATATACAAATCAAGTTCATGCAAGTCCAGCGTGGATTAATTACTTGTGTTTTTTTTATTACACTTATTTCACAAATGGTCAACCGTTCCGATTTTCTCACTAAAGGCTAGGACAGAGAAAGGGCTTCACGTTGTTGCCCTTTCCAGTTTCTTTCCTCAAAATCGTTTCTCTGGTAGCACACATCAATATATATCGAAACGCATACACAACAACCAAAGTAACGTCACAAACCATTTAACTGTCCGAGCCTCTTTTTATTCTTTTTTCACTGATCAAACTAAAACGGAATACATCAGGCAATATAAGAAACACTTCATCTGCAATTTACACGCAGATTCAGGAATATTTATGAATAACTGACTGAGAGAATAATGCAAAAAATACAGAAACACACTTACAAGATAGACTCTGTCGTTGGTCTCGAGAGAGCATAGACAGTAACAAACACAGCTGTATTTGTATCACAAACATAAATATATGTGGGCCGCAAACACATATCTTATAACATATTAACCATTGTGTCTCAAACATGTAATATTGAATAGTAAACACAATGTGTTTGAACACAAGTATATTATATTTGCGACAAGCTCCAAACACGTTTTACATTTTCATCCAAACAACAAAAAAAAACAGATTTTTCAGCGTGTAATAAGACCAATGTTAGCGAATGTTGAAGGTTATATCCGTTTAAACCACCCTAACACAGACATTGACTCATACAGTTTGAATCTGTAAAACCTGAAGTTTAAACTTTTTGTCCAATTTGAAACTGGTGTCCAATTTGATGCAACACTACTAAGTACCATAGCCACCACAGATGGATGCCGACTGAAAATTTATTGGCGCTCTACCGCCAACAACAACTTTTTGAGGCTCACGTCGCCAATGACATATGTAGCTCTCATCGGTTCAAAATGCGATTTTTTTTACCGATTTAACCGACTGACCCGATTTTAGAGTTTCAGCTATTTCAAAAACATTAAAATTTTGTACAAAACTGGCTAAATCAAGAGCCGCCAATTTAAGTTTTCTATTGTGGCGCCGACTTCTATATTTTGGTTTCGGCACGGAGTTGCTTTAACTTTGTCTAAGCCACATGAAATGTCAATGTAATCTCATATTGGTTGGTGTAAACGGCAAAGTTTGGAGAACAAGATTGATCTAAACCGTACGCAATAAACGGCGGTATAAATGCCGCATAACTAAACCCGAAAAAATTGGGGAGCTGGAAGCCCGCTTTCTGCGCATTATTCCTGACATGCAGCCTGAGTTACTGCGAAGAGTTTGAGTTACTGCGAAGAGTTTGTCCCTCGCACACGTATCCGAAAGGTATCCCAGCATTAAACCCATAAAATTATGTTTTGAATAAACCCAATTTAATGTATAATAGCCTCGTTCTTTTCGTCCAGTATACGCGTTTCCCCATACAAATGAAAAGTGTATACATTACAGTCGAGAATTTTCCCCTATAAAGAGGCCCTTAGACCTGTGGATAAGTTGCAGCGACTTCAGGTTGACATCAACTTTTCCATGGTGTAAGGTGAAGTTGGTGGTTTGTACAAAATAGTTGATGTCAAATCAAAGCGATTTTGATTTTTTGAAGTTGATATCAACTTATCCATCAGTGTAAGGGGAAGTTGCATCAACTTTCATACGCATTTCGGTGAGAAACGTTCATGAGGCAACATTATCGGCAAAATGTATATAAATGAACTAAAAAATAAATAAATTAAATATTATCGGAAAAATATAAACTAAATAAATATGATTTGTAGTGTTGTTTATAAATATTTAAAGAATATAAAAATAGCGTTTTTTCGTAAAATTTGTGATATTTTCGCAGTGCGCTCACTACCTTTCATTTCGACATCTGACAAGAAAATGAAGTTGCCTCACTAGTTCGAGAGTGTAAGGGCAAAATCGAAGTTGATGTCTAGTTATCGAAGTTGATGTGAACTTGAAGTCGAGCAACTTATCCGCAGGTCTAACGGTCTAATGAAAATGTGAACTTGTCAACATTTTTTAGTTTCAAGATTTTCTGCGTTCCCTGAGACAGATCCAAATTTTACTGTACTCCAGTATTGTTTCGTCGTTTGAAATTCAAAGATGGCATGATGGGTAGCACATGCAACTAACAACCGCGAGATTTCGGTTCGAATACTAGTTAAGTCGCATAACTTTTTAATTTTATGTTTAATTTGTAACTATATTTTAATGATTTTATTCTGTAAATATTGCTGGTAAATAACATATGTTAAGAAATAGAGTAATTAGTACGAGAAATAATAAAAAAAATATTTTAATTTTGTGCTTTCTATGAGGTTTGAACTCACGTTCCATCGATTTGTAGGCATAAATGTATGCTCTAGACCAGAAGCTCTGACACAACTAAAGTGACAAATAAAGAAACAAATACATTCGGGTAAATGTTCAATATTTCTATTTTTCAACTGCTAGAGTTGATTGTCGACAAAAGTGCTGTCAAATTAATTTTGCTTAAAGACGATGTGTTCTTTTCGACCAGTATACACTTCTAGTAAGGGGTTTTCAATAAGAGCGCTACAAAAGTTTTTTTAAATAAAACAAAACCGGTTTTAGATACCAATGAAATTCTTAATTTCTGTGAAAGTACGTTCGATGCCATTATGTATGGAACTCGATACATTATGTATGGAAATACCGAGCATATTTCTGGATGCAATGTAATGGAGTGGCCGTCTGTGGTGCAATGGCTAATGTGCGCGGCTCATGTGCGTCAGAACGTGGGTTCGATATCTTCTCTCACATTTCCTTCGACGACAGCCACCTCGCTTATCCAAAAAAGAAAACAAAAGATGCGTGATAGAAAAAAGCGTATTTGGATGAAGAAATGGTTAAAAAACAAACAAGAATTTGGTGACACTAAACTTTTGAAAGAATTGGAAATCAGTGCCGAAGATGATTCAAATAATTTTTTAAGAATGGATAAACATAATTTTAATGAATTATTAACCAAAGTTACGCCGTTAATCATTAAGAACAGAACAATGATGAGGGAACCAATTTCACTGTACCATCGGCAGGCAGTCACTCTGCGGTTTTTAGTTCCTGACGGCAATTGATCCACAAACAATTGGAAAAGTTGTTATTGAAACATGTGAAGCGATAAAAATTGCATAAAGGTAAGTAAACTGAAAAGAAATAAAGCAAGGCAATAAACTTTAGCTTCCGAATACCAGTGATGAGTGGAAACAAGAAGCTTATGCTTATGCGGCGGGGGTTTGATGAAAGCTTTACGCTTTACAATTCAAAATTAATCTTACAACAGCTTTATTGAAGCTTTCGCAAAAAAGCTTTATTACGTTAGCTTACTGTTTGTTTCACTTTTTACTAGATACATGTTGCCAAGCAACATTATCTTGCTGTTCGTTTCACTTTTTACTAGATACATGTTCCTAAGCAATGTTGAGCAACCAAAAACACTCAACCAAACACCACACATATATTTGAGTGTATGTGTTTAAACAATTTTCATTTGAAAAATTAAAATACTAGAAATATATCAACCAATATGAAATGTATATCAAACGAAAGATAACATCTTCATTTACTTACAAAAAAAATTTTAAAAAAATTCATCTAGACGTTTCCTCAAATTCAATGAAATAAAGATTACAACAATAAAAACCTGACGTGACTCCTCATACCGTAAGGTAAGACGTATTCTACGTCAAAAATGTAATGCATAGAAGGAGCCATATTAGACCCTTAGTATCTTTGGACGAAATTCGTTTAAGGACTTTTTAAGACGTTTGAGCCATGTCCGTCTGTCTGTATGTCTGTTTGTCTGTCTGGCTGGCTTGCTGGTCAACACGATAACTGCCGTAAATCTTTACAGATCAAAAGATTGTCACGCCCATTCTGGTACCTCCCATACAAAACAGGGTGTTCGTCAATGTTGAACAGGATAAATTAACATAAATGTCTTAAAATATTTTAAAATTTTGTTCAATTTAATATTTCTACTTTTTGTAAACTTTACTGTATTATAATATGTATGAATAGTATTACTTTTCACAATTTGTCAAAACTTTTCATTTTAATTTGTATTGATGTTTGTTTGTTATAATTAATATAAAAACTTTCCTGAAGAAGATTTCCAAAGGAAATCGAAATATCGAAAAGAACAAAAAAGTTTTATGAAATCGGAAGAGACCTAAAGCTGGAACAATTAGTGGAGAATAATTAATCAAATAAAGGTCGAAAAAATAGCAACAAATGCTTCAAGTTATCAAACGCCAATCACCGAGTAAAATAAGGGTGATTTTTCAACGCCGAGAAGTCCCGCAAACCCGAACCAATCTTTATGAAAGTTTGCACTGATCAATATTTAGTCAAATACAACTCTCCTATAGAAATTCTGGTACCTCCCATATAAATGTTGGGCGGATGACCGGTTGCAACTAATCTTCACAAAATTCGGTACCAGGCAATATTTCGCTAAAAGCTGTGTAATTAATAACTGACTATTGTGCCACGCCCAGTTTCGTACCTCCCATACAAAGGTTGGGCGTATTTGCGGTTTGCCGACTCGATGTCTCCAATAAATCATAACCGATCTTAATAAAATTTGGTACTGATCAAAATTTTGGCAACAACTTGCCATGCCCATTTTTGTACCTCGCATATAAATATTGGGAGGGAAACTAACTAATTTGGGTATTCAATAATATTTAGCGCAATGTCAATCTGCAATTAAATATGATCACTTTTGTGTATGGGCGTTTCTATTTAACAGAACAGAACGCAATGGATGACTTAGGCTGAGGGTATGATTAAGTCGGTTCACCCGACTGCAACTTATGTACTGGTTTTTTTTCTATCCGTAAGGCTGCGTTAAAAACAATGCTATGTAGTTTGATCTAAAATAAAATAGCTGCATACATAGTGACTCTACAACCAGTTGCAACTAGAACTATCAGTAAGCTTTTAAATGAAATATCATATCTGCCACCTACAGCAGCACTATTTATGCAGCGACTTTAATTTGAATTAAACATCGGCAGAATCAGAAATCTACGATTATGGTGTCAGTGGATGCCCCATGCAGGATAAAACTGATTAATGATTGATAGCTGTGTGTACGCGACTTCTGTTTAAAAAACGCTGGTTGAGGTCATTAAAAAGCCTTGCCATTGTCCAGTATGTAAATCCGATCGCGCCCACTCATCCGGTGATTAATGTACAATATTGATTTGTCACTATGTTACATCTGAAAACACTAACTTAATTTACTCTCTCCTAGTTTTAGGTAGCGAACAACTAAGGAAAAATCACACACCCTACCAAATTACACAAACGACTAAGATTCCCAATTCGACTCTTCGCTCAGAGTGTTTTTCGGATGATTATTGGTATGTTACCGATAATTCTAAAAACGAGACTGCCTCCAGCTGACATGGACTCCAATCATTCTGTGGCGTTTTTCATTTTATTGTTCACATTTTTTTTTCATTTAATTTCAATTTTGTATAGACAGAATAACAACGCCATGAATGTATATCACACAAATGTAGCTACTGAATGCATCGTGTGGATTGTACCAGGGACTGGTTGTGCCTGCGTTTCTTTGTACAATGTAATTATAAGCACTTTAAACTGCAGCATCACAGCAGCTCTTGAAAACGCTCCCCAAAACAAGTGTGGGAGCATTTTATGATTTTTTTTCTTCAACGACTTTGTGGTTCCATGTTTTATTTGTGTGAACAGAGAAAAAAAACCAGCATGAGGTTAAGATTTGTTTTTCTTATATTGGGTTTGTTATACCCTTCAGATGTTCAAATATTGTCGCTGCAGTAAAATATTTTTTAAAATCCTTTATGTGGTGGTGGGTAATGAGTGGAACATTTAATTTGTGACCGCATGATGTAGATTTGAATTCTATTAATACATTAACAATGTTTTGTTTCGATATTACGAACATTTTTTTATTAGAAATTTAGACGTTTTACCAATTTGTTTTTGTCGCTCAAGTGTTTTTGTCACGTTTAATATTAATGTCAAATCATGCATATCATTTTGTATGTACGCACAAGGTTCTTCGAAAAGATATATATCTATTCCAACATGGAAGACCAAATTTATAATCTTTGGGGTTACTTAGGCGTGGATAATGTTCAATACTAATCGGAGAAATGTCACATAAATATTCATTTAAATGACCGAAATTTATATCAAGTGGGAGCGTTTATAGTTCAAACAAATTTAAATCGTTACATGTTAGATATGAAATGATCAAGATCAGATATATTTGAAGAATATAAATTTAAAGATATTTCGCATAGAGCTGTACAAGGTTGTGAACTAATTTATTAGTTTATATATATTTATAAATAGACTGATAGATGAGCCTATCGCGTAATTCCCAGGGGACGAATCACACAGTGAACGCCAACGTGTTCACAGAGGTTGAACAAATGTATTTTATATATCACTTTGCTTTAGACTTTTATCCATCGTAGTTTCCCGATCTATATGTTTTTGTTATATTGCAGTACATGGTTGAAAAAAGTACGTCATATGTCCAGCTGCCATATTTTGTAAACCAAAAATTTCTAAAAAACGCGCGCGAAGAAGCCAACATAAACCCTGGAAAATTGTTCGTATTTTTATAGCATAAGCTTGATGTGGCAGGGACTGAGGTAGAAAGTTTCTGATTGGAGTGACCACTGGTGTTATTATTGTCGGGCTTATAAAGCGCGGACCTTAGTGATTGATCGTGCACATTTGTACGAACAGCCGCTAGTTTAAGGCGTAAAGTGCCCATTAAAAGATGATGGTAGGTATTTATATCTGCACTCCTTTTTTTTCGTAAATCTAGTAGGGCCCCTCTCCATGTTCTGCTTATGGCTATATGATCTATTTGGTTTTCGGTCATTTGGTCTGGTGAGACCCAAGTGATTTAGTGTTTGTTCTTTAGTGCTTGTGCTGACGTTGTTGTTTTTGTTTACGGCAGATCCGAGGTACATTAATTCGTACACCACCTCGGAATTATAACGGTTATAAATGTACACGCCTTTGCTCTAAACGGGTGGAGGACCTGCTTGTTAAAACCATTAATTTTGACTTGTCCTCATATACTGTCAGACCCACTTTTGCTGGCTCCATCTCAATCCTCGATAAAACCGCAGTAACTTCTCTAATTGTGCGCTCAATGATATCTATATCATCAGTATACGCGAGCAGCATGTGACTTTTGCTGCTGATGCTTGTTTCATGTTGACTGTAGCTTTCTCATAATGATCTCCATTAAGATGTTAAAGAGATCGCACGATAGGGTGTCGCCTTGCCGGAGGCCTAGCTTAGTTTCGAAAAGTTCGGTAAGATCCTTACTAACTTTCATGGTGGATTTGGTGGAAAATTTGCAAAATTTTGTAGGAGTACCAAGCTCAGACATTGCTGCGTAGAGTTTGTCCCGTTTCGGGCTGGCGAAGGCCGCCTTAGAATCGACAAATAGATGATAGGTGTAAATTTGTTGCTCGTTGGTCTTCTCCTGGAGTGCGAAAATCTGGCCAGTTATCGATTTTCCAGGCCTAAAGCCACAATGGAATGGTGCAATCAGGTCAGCAATAATTGGTTTTAGTCTTTCGTACATTACACTTGATAAAGCTTTATTTATATGCTATAGATAAATGGCTTAGTCGACGGTAGTTGCCACAGGGACTCGGGTCACCTTTTTTAAATATGAGGCATAGTATATTGAGACTCCAATCGCCGGGCATGCATTCATCTAACCAAATTTTGCTAATGGGCTGGTTGGTTGGTTTACGTGGTTGCTATCGTTACTATTTAGCATCGATTAGTGTTTTTGGACACCGTTTTGCATACCACATCACTCCGGCCACTCTAATGTACCGTGTCTATATTCATCCACCTCTTTAGAATCCATAGATCTATCTCGTGTAGCTCAGTGGTACATGCACCTGACTACCTCATCGCCGCCAACCTTAAACTACTCCGCCGGTAATCAATCTGCTCTTGTGGCTTTGTTGTTCTTAAGCCGGGCAATAGCTGTCTTAGTTAGGAAGGGGGCAATCGACGTCGTTGCCACCTTCGTTCTTCGTTCGGGTGTCTCGATTTTTTCACTTTAGCGCTTTCTCTACTGCCGTTTCTTACGCCAAAGAAATCCACATTTGGGTCTCTAAAACATATATTATAACCTATAAATTATTGTGTCTCAAATATGTTATATTGAGAAGCAAACACAATGTGTTTGGGCACAAGTATAGTATATTTACGACAAACTACAAACACGTTACATTTGCACCCAAACAACAAAAAATTACAGATTTTCAGCGTGCATATGCGTTACAATTCAAAAAATTCGAAACTAGACATAACATTTTTTAAATATTGAAAATTTATTTGAATTTGAATTTTGTTGACCGATTTTGTTGGTTTTTGGTTAATGTATGAGAAATTCATACTACAAGCTTACAAGTCATGTACATTTTTTGAATTGAAAAAATGGTTTGGTTTTTGTTGGAAATAATAGACAATACAGTTCAACACACACTCACTGTCATATATTAACCAAAACCTAACAAAATCGGTCAACAAAATTCAAATTCAAATAAATGTAACTGACACTAGCACGGTCTTCACAAATGCTATACCACGGAAAAATACAACTCTGTGATATTGATTAGAAAACTCACCACAAGGCATTGCAACAATGCGAGAATGCAATGAGGAAAAATAAGAACATGGTGGAAAAATTCTCTCTTTTCCTGTTGTTGGAATTATAGGCCTTTCAGTGATGTTGATACTTAGAGATCTTCGATCGATACTAATTCGCACATGTGAATTGCAGAATTGAGTTTGTATGTATACGATTGATGATTAACCGATGGTATCAATTCAGGCACTGTAGTTAGGCATCTGATGATGAACTTGTCACGGAGTTCGAAACTAGTCATGCCAGTGAGTGTGTGTTGAACTGAATTGTCTATTATTTCCAACAAAAACCCAACCATTTTTCAATTCGAAAAATGTACATGACTTGTAAGCTTGTAGTATGAATTTCTCATACATTAACCACAAAATATTGAAAATTTGAAAAATATGTAATATCTGTAATACGAAAAACATGAATGTTTTCTGTACGGTTTATAAACAATTTCATTTAAATACGTTTAAAAAAACAGAAAACGACATATAGTTTTGATTTCTTTAAAATCGAAAAATAAAGAAATTGGTCAAACTTGGAACATTTTCGAATATATGCCCAATTATCCTAATTTTAATCTTAATGTCTCCAAAGAATCCCTGAATTAGTTTTTGTTAGAGTACTTAAAAATGTTGGACGCTTGAAATCTGTTCAGGACTACTTTGCGACGGTGTATTCTCCTTAAACTTTGCCCCTTTTATAACTCAATTTGTATACCTTTTCGTAACAAATTTTTATTTGGATTAGTTTGCGACAATACAAAAGTTGTTCGCTTAAAAATTGCAACTGAATGGCACAGGAGCTTGAAAATATGATGAGGAGCGCATTTCAAAAACCATATCAATCTGTAACATTGAAAGAAATGCAATTACAGTTCACTACGTTCGAGAAGCTCCGCTTGTAATAATCGTAAACTATTTTTAAACATCTGAATATTTTTTGGATTGTTCCATGAAAATTTCCCAAAGTCAAACAAGAGAGAAAAAATCATTATTTCTACATTCCCACCAGCATGAGCAACACATGGTCGTGACTTAACAAACAGACTTTATGACGTCTCAACATGATTTCATTATTTTTCCGTAAATGAGTTCATGTCATTGCAACAAATTCCCACATTTTGCATGGGCGCGCAATTTCTTTCCTCGAGGGCTGCGTAACACAATTTCGACACAATTCAAGGCCACTCAATTTGAACACACATTTCCAACAATATTCTCATCGAGATTCATTCACCAAAAAAAATAAAATCGGAAAAAAGGAACTTGGAAAAATTCCCTGCCAATTTCTACTTCTGGTCACCACATGTGAAAGAAAAAAAAGAAGCAGATTCAAAACTCATACAAAAATACAAAATTGGTAATATTGCAACTTTTCCAAGAGCAAAGCCAATCCAAACCCACTAAAGTCATGGAAAATTGCATTCGCCTTCGCATTTTATAGTCATAGAGACGCCAGATGTGGGATTGGATTGTTGTGGATGGGTGAAGGTCTTCTTTACTCTGTGTGGCAGCAACAATGGATTTGCAATCCGTATGGATGGGTATACGTAGTTAAGAATGTTTCTTCCGTTTCGAGATTTTCCGTCGATTTTAATTAAGTGTGACTGCAATTTCGGAATTCCGTCTTCGCGTATGTTTACAAAGTGTAGTGGTAAGGTTTGAGGTAAATATCTACGCACGTTTGGTGATAATAAAGTCAAACAGGAGATATGTAATTCTTATTTTCAAACAAAAAGTCTCTCTGAATTATTTAAGTTCGCTGCATGATTAGCCTGACCAACCGTCCCAGTTATGGTGGGATTGCCCCGCTTTTTGTAGAATTGAAATCGACTGGAATCAAAAAAATACCAAAATGTCTATATACAAAATAATTATTTTATATATTTAATCTTATTTGACTGGCCAACAAATTTTGATTATTTACACATTGTGACCCGCTATTTGGCCACAACCAGGTGGCCAGGTTACCTACGACCCTTTTCAGGGCCTACATCTAAGCCTGTAAATATGTAAGTCTGGTGTGAGTTCTTTGTTGCTCCAAGAAACCTTATATTTTAACTGGAAGTTTCTGCTGCCAATAAACTTCTTCCGTTGGCCTTAGATGTTTCAATCTGGAAAAGCATCTTCTGGGAGGTGCTGGAGTTTTAATCCTGCAAATTCCGGATAATGATAGAGAAAGTGTTACACTGTTTTGACTTCGACGTTCTCTTCGCACGCCTTCCATTAATTTTTATCGAGTCGTTCAAATCTTTGTAGAATCTCATACATAGTGAAGCGACCAGTAAAAATTCACACGAGCCGACTGGGATTGAGGTGGTCAAGTTCTAACGGGTTTTTCAATAAGAGCGCTACAAAAGTTTTTTTAAATAAAACAAAACCGGTTTTAGATACCAATGAAATTCTTTATTCCTGTGTGAGAACGTTCGATGCTATTATGTATGGAACTCGATTTCTTTTGCATGGCCACCACGGGCACGCTTGCAGAAGTCCACACGCTGAACCCGATTTTCGACGGTTTTCAAGCATAAATCGGCCGATACTGCTGCAATTTCACGTTCGATATTCGTACGGAGTTCATCAATCGTCGCTGGCTTGTTGGCATAGACCATAGACTTGACGTAGCCCGACAGGAAATAATCTAACGGAGTTAAATCGCACGACCGAGGCGGCGAATCGACTGGGCCATTTCGTGAGATAACACGTTCACCATACTTGGTTTCCAATAAATTGACGGTGGGATTCGCTGTGTGGCTTGTGGCGCCGTCCTGTTGGAACCACATGTCCTCCAAGTCCATATTATCCAATTGGGGCCAAAAATATTCGGTTATCATTGAACGGAAGCGATTCGCATTCACAGTAATGTGCCGGTCTTGATCATCACGGAAGAAGTACGGCCCAATGAGGCCGCCGGCCCATAAACCGCACCAAACCGTAATTTTTTCGGGATGCAATGATGATGACTCATGGATTACGTGGGGATTGCTGTCTGACCAATAACGCATATTTTGCTTATTGACGAAGCCATTCAGCCAGAAATGAGCCTCATCGCTGAAGATGATTTTCCGATGAAAATCCGAATCATTTTCAAGTTGTTGCTCAGGCCAATTTACGAACACACGACGCTTATGGTGGTCAAGCGGCTTCAGTTCTTGGGTCAATTTGATCTTGTAAGGATGTAGGCCAAGGTATTTTCGCAAAATTCGCCACAACGATGTCACAGAGATGCCCAACGCTTGAGAACGACGTGTGAGACACACATTTGGGCTTTCTACGGGCACTACGGGCACTTCTTTGTCTCACTGGTACGGGAACATTTTGTACTGTGCCTGTGGATTCAAATTTTTCCACTAGGCGCTCAATTGGTGATCTGGTAGGACGATTATGACGACAATAAATTGGACGTAGCGCTCTTTAAGGTGAGGCCACTGACTCCAAATTTCGGTAGTAAATTTTGATAATTTCGACTCGTTGTTGGCTCGTATATCTTTAACTGATGAAATGGCAAACCTTACTGAAGAGAAATGTCAAAAGATCGTGGAAAATATGGCGTCGTTTGCTGTCCCTATCGATTTACTTTTGTAGCGTCTCTATTGAAAAACCCTTTATTAACTCTCTGGTCTTCATTGTCTTTCCCCTATACTATTCTAGCAGATTTTCTTACCCAATGTAAAAGCTCTATATAGCCGCAGGGAAAGCCTTAAAATTTTCCGCATATGCAGGTTCCTGGTTGGAGCCCATCCTAACCGATTCATTTTCCCTTTCGTTCTGCAGAGATGACGAGATCCCAAAAGTCCATATATTCGCCAGGATGTAAAAAGTGAATAACTTGTTTATCTCCTCCTTGCACTAGATAACCGTCAGCGATCTCAAACTCCGTGACGATTTTGCATTATTCGCTGCTCCATTATCTGTGTATATTGTCATATTAGTGTGTCCACCATGTTTGTTCAGTCATTTCAATGCGTACAGATTTAGCGCTATCCCTGCTTAGTGAATGATTGCTGTTAAGCACATGTGTTTTACCACCTCTACACAAGTAATAAACGGATCTCAAATGATATTTTCCCCTAAATGCATGAAAAAGCAGTTCACATGTGTTGCAAGGAAGATCACTGTGTTGTTGCAAGGAATTTGCTTGTGCATCTTAGGCGCTGTTGTTTTGTGGATGTTTCACAGGATTTATTGGCTTGGAAACATTTGGTTTCCTGCTGCGCTAAACTGTGAAACATTTCAAAATCTGTTTATCTCTCACATCCCCTGGCTTTATGATGGATATTGAACATACAATACAATCCTTTCTGGTTGATATGTCATGTGTTGCATGTTGTACGTACAGCCGTTTCTTATTTGCATGTATGACGTCTCCAACACAGTTTGGTATTCGATTTCCTTTTACTCTTGGCTTTTGTGTAAACATCGAAAAGATGTTGCCCAGATTGTTTGTCGGCAAAATCATCCTTGAATTGATCAATAACTATGTGTTCCTTTACATATTGTTGGACTTCTGTTTTTGGGTGTTATGGAAAAAGGAAATAATCGTAAAAACAATTTGTTAACATGTGTTAACGGGACAGGATCTAAATATATTTATTGATTTTTAAATATTGTCAAAATACGAGTATGTGGGTTCTTGCTGCTACACATTCTCATCAGTGCAGTGTGAAATGTTCTGCCTAACCGATCAACGACAGAGGTGATCTATTTTGGGCGTTTTCTCGAGTAGATCGTGATTGTATTCGAATTCTTGAATTTAATGCGTTTAACACTTGTGCCTGAGCGTATTGGAAAATTAGCTGCAAATGGTGTTAAAATGTCAAATTGACTTTAATGGTAAAATGCCACGCAGCAAGTGAAGCGTATAAGAATGTTGTAATACATTGTATAAAGACATGCAGTATAAAGAGATACAGATGTAATAAAATTTAACAGACTCGAGTCAACAAACTGTAATAAAAAAGATTGAATGTTGTTCAAAGAACAACAGTTGGGCGAATAACAATAAAGTTCTGGTTGCACTCGTAAATCCAGTCGAAAATAGCCCAGGCCATATTGAGGGAATATCAATAATAAACATTTTTTCTATTCCTTGGTAAACAAATTTTTGACCACGTTTTATGGAGAGGTACGCGATATTAAGCGGCTTCCCCTACAAAGTCTTCGAAAAGATAGTTTAGCGCGAAATATATAAACACGCTTAATGTTCTTGTGACATTCGTAAATCCAGTCGAAAATAGTCCAGGCCATATTTCCAATTCATTCCTAAAGCTCTGCAATAATTTTCAAAATAGTGAGACAATTATTATATTGCGAGAAGAATAATTACCTTAGGCCTTGTTCACTTGATAGTTTTCGTGAGCATGAAAAATGGAAATGCCATTACGAACTGAAAATTGTGTAGACATTAAAATCTTCAATGTGACAGAAAATAACACTATACAGCATTAAGAGATTATTGCAAACATTCGTGAAATATGGGATGCACAGTGGTAAAACTACCTGTTGTATAATTTACAAATATTTGGATTTCAGTTTAAACCTAAATGTTTTGACGATGAACAAAAGTTGTGCCGACTATAAAAAAAAATCGTTGCATCTCTCTCGAATGTAGGACTAGTTTATGGATTTTCAGAGACGTTTAATATAGTGCGTAAATCGTATTAATAATTTACGAACCATATTAAATGGTTTTAAATTCCTGACAGCGTTGATTTTTTATTTACATTTTAAAATACTGAAAATCTATATCACACAACATGCAACTGTTTGTTATAGATAAACTAACCTCAAACTAACTGCAGCCCTACGAGAATGTAAGAGGAAAAGAGAATGTAGTGTAAATAACAACACACAATATAAATATAATCCCGAAAGTTTTTCCAGAGGATAAGAAGCCTTTTCAGCACTACTTCACTCAGATTCTTCCACTGAAGATCAGGAGGTAATGATAGTGGAAGATAGTGTAGATTGTGCCCGACGATTGGAGTCTCAGTGTATTATGTCCTGTATTCAAAAAGGATGATCCGTGTGTCTGTTCCCACTATCAGGTGATCCGTGTGTCTGTTCCAACTATCAGTCTATATCAGTCTTTTATCCATCGCGGATAAGGTTTTGTCGAGCGTATTATGCGAAAGACTAAAGCCAATTATTGAAAACCTGATTGGACCTTATCAGTGTGGTTTTAGACCAGGCAAGTCCACGACTGACCAAATATTCACGCTACGCCAAATCCTGGAAAGACCCACGAAAAGCAAATTGATACATACAAACTTTTTGTCGATTACAAAGCTGCTTTCGATAGCCCCATACGGGGAAAACTGTACGAAGCTATATCTGAACTTGGTAGTCCGACAAAAATGATGCGCCTCTGTAGAATGACGCTGGCCAACACCAAATCAGCAGTGAAAGTGGGGAAGACCTCACTGAACCATTCTGTACCAAGCGAGGACCTAGATTTTCGTGCAATCTCTTCAACATCTTAATGGAGATTATAATAAGAAAAGTTGCAGTAAATACGAAGAAGACCATTAACATGAAACGCCATATGTTGCTGGCGTATGCTGACGACATAGACATCATAGGGTGAAATATGCGAGAGGTTATTGCAGTATTTTCAAGAATCGAAAAGGAATCAGCGAAGGTGGGTCTTGCTGTTAATGAGCACAAGACAAAACTGATGGTGTCAACGACTAGAGAAACCTCTCGACTTGGTCCGCACTTGAACGTTGACAACCGATTTAATTTTGAAGTGGTAGATGAATTTGTCTACCTTGGATCCGCCGTGAAGAAGGACAACAACGTCAGCCTGGAGATAGATAGGAGAATTGTGCTTGCAAATAAATGAAATTTTGGGCTCAGCAAGCAGTTTAGGAACAAAGCCCTCTGTCGACGGACAAAAATCCAGCTATATCAGATTATCATTTTACCTGTCTTGACATGCGGATAAAAAACACCTGGGAGTATTCGAGAGAAAAATTCTCCGTAAAATATTTGGTCCTGTTAGGGAAAACGGCGAGTACCGACGTCGCTGAAACCAAGAGCTATATGATTTATATTCTGACGTGGACATAGCTAGGCGAATCAAATTAGGCCTATTGCGTTGGCTAGGGCATGTTATCAGAAGACGAGCCAGCGCGAAAGGTTTTTCGATAGCCTACCCGACGGAAGCAGGAAAAGAGGACGACCAAGACTCCGCTGGAAAGACCAGGCAGAAGAATCCCTTCGTATCCTTGGTGTTACCAACTGGCGAGAAAAGGCGAAAGATAGAGCCAGTTGGAAGAATATGTTGAAATTTGCTTAATTTGTTTGTTTAATTAATATGTGTAAGACGTCTGACCTCATGAGGTTGTAAAATAGTCAATAAAAGTAAATAAATATGCGGGTAAAATACAAACTAATCGAGCCAAGAACAAAGCAGTCCTAGCATGACGAATCAAATTCCTGCGAAAAAAATAAATAAATGGTTTCCCGTTACATCCCATGTAGGGTTTAGAGAGAGCTTCTCACAGCCAGTGAGCTGTGCGCCTTCTAGTTTTACACTCACTTATTGGGGCCTACAGTTTTACACCGGTTCCGAACGGTATTTTGAGAAGCTATTTCATGGCTAAATGCTCGATAGTGTCGCGTTCACTAAGCGAGATGACCGCCGTCGAAATAAATTTAAGATGATCACAGCAGGAATCGAATCCATGTTATCATGCACAAGAGCCGCCCACACTACCATTGCACCACCGATGATACTTTCCCGATTGGGTTCTGCAGTTCTAACAAGCAACAATATCAGTGATGGGATTACAAATATGGGATTAAATTTTTTTTTTACAATTTCACCACATTTCCCATCAGTGATAAAAACGAGAATATCAAATAACGACAAAATTTAGTTAGTAGCTCATCAGCTGTCAACGAAGTAAGGTCGCGACACTTGCATTTGAACAATTTTTCCGTCAGTGGTCTTCATAGTTAAAAGAAACAAAAACGATTTTTCATTACATCCCATGAAGGGTTGGGGGAAAGCGTTTCAGAAACAGTGCGGTTTCTAGTTCTACACTCATTGATATAGTTTTCCACCGTCTCCGAATGGAATTTTGAGAAGCTATTTCATGGCTAAATGCCTGTCAGTGTCGCCGCCGCTAACCGAGGTCTTCGCTTAAAATGATTTTCCATTACATGTAGAGTGTCCAAAACCGAAACCGAAAAACCGGTTAACCGGTGTTTTAGCTATTAACCGTGTGCCGGTTTTTAAAAAAATTATTTTTCGAACAGACCGGAAACCGGTTATTTGACGTCGGTTAACCGGTTAATTGGATTTTAAGTAATTTGTGTTAAAATCCTTAAAAAAATTAATAATAAATCATTTGATTTTCGAAATTTAGTGAAATTTTGGAATTAACAAACGTGATTTCTATTGTGAAATATGATCTTATGCTTCAATAAGTTCTAAACGACATATCCAAACAATTTTTCAAAATGATTAAAAACCTTTTTTTTTTATAAAATTTCAAAATTAAAATTATTAGATCATTAAATGTTTTAAACATAATAAGATTTTCATACATGAAAACCTTTTTCAAAATTGAATATGATTTTCGACTTTAAATCAGTTTAATGCGAATTTGAATAAAAATTTTAAATTTTATAAAGGGTTTTTTAACTGAGACGCTACAAAAGCAAATCGATAGGGATTTTTTTTCCCGCTCTTTTGACATTTCTCTTCAGTAAGGTTTGCCATTTCATCATGGAAATATATACGAGCCAACAACGAGTCGAAATTATTAAAATTTACTACCGAAATTTGGAGGCAGTGGCATCAACTTTATGAGGCCAACTTTAAGAGGTCTCAACAATCAGCGATGAGGCTCATTTCTGGCGGAATGGCTTCGTCAATAAGCAAAATATGCGTTATTGGTCAGACAGCAATCCACACGTATTCCATGAGTCATCATTGCATCCTGAAAAAATTACGGTTTGGTGCGGTTTATGGGCCGGCGGCAACATTGGGCCGTACTTCTTCCGTGATGATCAAGACCGGCACATTACTGTGAATGCGAATCGCTACCGTTCAATGATAACCGAATATTTTTGGCCCCAATTGGATAATATGGACTTGAGGACATATGGTTCCAACAGGACGGCGCCACAAGCCACACAGCGAATGCCACAATCAATTTATTGGAAACCAAGTTTGGTGAACGTGTTATCTCACGAAATGGCCCAGTCGATTGGCCGCCTCGGTCGTTGGATTTGACGCCGTTAGATTATTTCCTGTGGGGCTACGTCAAGTCTATGGTCTATGCCAACAAGCCAGCCACGATTGATGAACTTCGTACGAATATCGAACGTGAAATTGCAGAAGTATCGGCCGATTTATGCTTGAAAACCGTCGAAAATTGGGTTCAGCGTCTGGACTTCTGCAAGCGTGCCCGTGGTGGCCATGCAAAAGAAATCGAGTTCCATACATAATGGCATCGAACGTACTTTCACAGGAATAAAGAATTTCGTTGGTATCTAAAACCGGTTTTATTTTATTTCAAAAAACTTTTGTAGCGCTCTTATTAAAAACCCGTTATTAGACACTCATTGTAATTTGGAATATGATATATATTTCTTAAAATTTGATGATTTATTATTGTGTATTATATTTCAAATTAAAATGTTCGAGAGTTAAAACTTTAATTCAAAATTTTAAGTTATTACAGTGAAATCTCCCATAACGGACACCTCCATTGCGCGGACACCCCCTATGGACGGCCACTGTTGCTTGGTCCCGGCAACGTGCCGTAAGAAAAGCATTGCACTCGCTCTCCCTTGAACGGACTCTCTCTTGAGCGGACGCGGACACGCATTCGCCAAAAAACGCTTCTGTTGTACGGACATTTCCATGGTAGAATTACTAGAAAGTAAGCTCGTTTGAACAGCTGATTTAATTCTTTTCATATCACTTTTCGTTTTAGTTGTCAATCTTTTGTACATTTTGTTTTTGTACTATTTTGCATACTTGTTTTGTGTGGAGTTTGACAACTGAAGGAAATTTCCATAGATCAAATTAGAATAGAGTAGTTTATTCTCTCAATATTTTTAACTTCATAGGTATGGTTGAAAGTAAACATTGGATGGTGGAAAACATGGGTTCAATAATACCAGATTGAGACCATAGTACACAACGTCAAACAAAGCAACACCAACCGCATTTCGTGTTTTTGTGGCAAAATAATTGCGTTAAACACAATACAACTGTATTCTAAGTTCACAAAATTGTGCTGCTGCAGATTTAAAGAGCAAAAAAGTATGTTTTCTTCTTTAAAAATTAAAATAAATTGCATCTATTGCGTACTTATAATTTTGTTCTTCAAAACTTTTGATGCACATATTACATAACCAACGTTTTACCAGTCTTACAATTTTGAAAATGTATCGCAATTATATTAAAATTTACCAAAAGTTCAAATACATTGCGGGACACGAAGTGTTAATTGTTTTGTCTGAAATTGTATGTGTCTATTCTACTTTTGTTCTAACCAAATCCAGTACCTTCAACTTTTTTTGGCCCGGCCAATTGTACATATTTAGTTTTATTTGTTAATAAAACCAATTGAATTCTTTGTTTTGTTTCGAAATGGAAGGATGTTTTAATTGAAAATTCATCATCTTAGACAAATTTTTCTGATAGAATTTTTCAGTTCTCTCTTGAGAGGTCACCCCTCTTGTACGAACACATTTCAATGGTCCCTTCGGTGTCCGCTTAGGAGAGATTTCACTGTATTATTAATTTATTCTTCAATATTTCGTTACCCAGTGGGTAGCATAGTTAGGAAGATAAACACAATTATTAATTTTCATTTAATTTTTAATTAATAATTGTGTTTGTTCCTGACGATGGTACCCAATGGGTAGAGAAATATTGAAGAATAAAATAGACCTAAAACACTAACATTTTAATCTTAAATATATAGTTTTTATTCAAAATTAAAGCGTAATTAATTAAATACATTTGTGAAATATTAAATGGTCGATAAAAAAATGTGTTGTAAGTTCTACATGTGTAATTTAATTTAAAGCAAAAAAACTGAAAACCAGGTTCCACCGGTTTTTGCCAAAATTAGAAACCGAAAACCGGTTTCTTGAAATATTGATTTTTCGAACAAACCGAAAACTGGTTTCTTGAAAAATTGATTTTTTGAACAAACCGAAAACTGGTTTCTTAAAAATTCCGGTTTTTTGGACACTCTAATTACATCCCATGAACGGTTAGGGGAAAGCTCCTCATAACCAGCGTGGTTTCTATTGTAACTGTCATTGATTGGACCTATAGTTTTATACCGACTCCGAACGATATTTTAGGAAGCTTTTTCATGACTAAATACTCGATAGTGTCGCTGTCACTAAGCGATTAGGCTGCCCTTGAATGAAATGGAAGGTGGTCAGAGCAGGGATCGAATCCACGTACTCACGTACAAGAGCCGCACACTTTACCATTGCATCACCGAAGGCCACAGCCGAAAAACGAGCAGGAAAAAAATCACATGAGGTGTCAGGGGACACCCGGTTGGAACGAAGTTCCTTTCGAAATATATTATGTATAGTTAGTTCCAACACGCCCAAAGCGCCAGTTGAAAAACACGATAATTTAAATGGATCTTTAGGAAAAGATAGTTTTTGTAAAATGAAAAACTTTTTGTAAGATTTTTTTTTGGAATGAATTTTTTTTTTTAAAAAGTATATTTTTAGGTCCCTTTTGTAAAAATATGTATTATATTTCCCGAAAATGTCCTTTTTAAAGAGAGGTACTTCTTTCATTAAAAGCCAATGTTTTTATTGAGGAAAGGTACTATTTTTAAGTTGAAGTACTTTCTGTAAAAAAAGCCATACATTTACTTTTTATTGGGTTCAAAACCACAATATATACAAAATATTGGTTACAGGCTTCACTCAGAGAACTTCCCATTAAAAAGGAAATTTCCCAACATATGTTAGTGTAGACACAAACCAAAGCAAAAGTACCCAACATAGTTGATAATACTGGGTTGTAGGATAATAGTTTTAAAAAAAAGATGTTTAATTTTTTTCCATTTAGCCCCCATCCCGCAACGTGCGTTCCAAAAATTAAAACATTTTTGACTTAGTATTATTTAACTATTCATGGCCTGCTTTTATTGTTAGTTTATTAAAAGCCTTACTAACTAGAGGTGATATCGTGTTCAGGGGTACTAAATACTTAATCAAAAAGTAGGAAACAACGCCTCAAATGCTCCTCAAACAGCCAATCAAAAGTCGAAATGTCCAGTCATCTGAGACGCACGCGAGCTGGTATGGAAAATTACTCGTTAGTTTTAGTTAGAATTTAGATTACATAGACCCCTAGGCAATATCGGCTTCACGGACTCCTATCTATTTATTTATCTCTGGAGTGGATCTTCAATTTGGTTCCATTATAATTGTATCGTCTATTTGCATTCAGTATTTCAAATGATTTATTTAAGTATGAAATTATAGCAATACGACATTAATGTCCACAACGTATGGTAGTTCGCAGATGTTATGAATCGAGCTGCATCGATTTCAAAGATTTAGGACCAAGCTTTTTCATTGCTGTAGAGTTCCTATTTCGAACATATTCACAAATTGCATTTCTCTAGATTCAAGTATTTAGTGGTGTTTGATTTTATGCGAGTTTATTGATCTAATTACAATTTAGAAATTCTTCATGACTTCATAGTGTCTAAGATTCACAAAAACTTAAACCCATAAGGTCCATAGGTCCATAAAACTTTAGAGATTCTCAAGATCACAACCGTTGTTGACAGTTTAGTGTTTTTGTCACTACATATAGAGAGTTTTGCGGAAAAAATTATATAGTGCCTAAATGAAAAAAAAAACACTTAGTTTGTTCTATTTCGATTTGGGTATTTAGGCGAAGATGCTACATTGAATGATAGGAAACAAGTGTTTCTGGGATATCATTTGCACAAGTATTGACCGAACAAGACCAAAAATGTTTCTAACTAATCATTGCGTTTGCTTAGCTCAATTCCGTTCTAATAGCTCATTAGTCGCTTTGCGTTGTGGGCGTATATATAAAATCTACCCACACTATACAAAAGTTTAACAGACTACTGCATACAAACTGGTCGAAGAAGTACAAGCTGAAAACAATTGGTATGTTGACGTTATCCCAGCTAAACATATGTATGGGGAGCTAACGGATTTTAAGCCACACGAAGTGGTCGAAGTATTATATTAACGGGGGGCAATAAACACTAAGCGCGTGTCTGTCTGGTCGGTAGCATTGGGTATATCCAACTCCCAATACCCTTGTTGACATTCACATCTTTTAGGGAATATTTGATACTTCAGTTTTGACATTGGTAAAAGCGAGTTGTATGTATTCAGGAAAGCTGGCGTTGTATACTATTTATAGAAAACCCCTTTTAGCAAATGCTAAGTACACGCAGAAAAATCTGTCGTGTTTTGTTGTTTGGGGGCCGTTCAAGTATTACGTACGCAGATTTAGTACAATTATTAACCCCCCCCCCCCTCCCCCTTGTCAACAAAAGTAAGCAAAGCTCTTAAACCCACAACCCCCCCCCCCCCCCCATGCTGACGTAATCGTTGGTATTTGCATTTTACTTTCAATGTATTCTGTTTTTTATTTTATTGATTCATGAGCAGCAGTTAAAATTCTAGAAATAAGAAAATAGGCTTAGGAAAGAGGACTAATAATAATATTCATTTAAACAAACATATGTATTGCCATATGTGTAAAAAAGTAAATAATTACTCATGATGGAATTAGTAAGGTGAACGCATTGCACAGCTGATTTTCTTTTGTTTATATATTTCTGGTTAATTTAAATTGTCAAATGTTGTTCACGTATACATATTTGTTTGTTTGTATGTGTTTTTCCACAGTAGCACATAATTGATTTGACAATATAAGTTAACTTTAACAAAAACAAAATGCATGCTGTTCTTGCCCTACAACAGTAACAACAGCTACTGCGCTTCCATCATACTGACGTAATCACCATCTTGACCCCCCACCACCTATGTCATCAAAAATAAGCAAATCAAAGATCCCCCCGCCCCCCTATAATCCTTACGTAATACTTGAACGGCCCCTTGGATGCAAATATCATGTGTGCTTGTCGCAAATATGGTATTCTTGTATCCAAACACATTAAGTTTGCTATTCAATATTACATGTTTGGGACACAATGATTAATACGCTATAATATATGTATTTCTGAGCCAAATTTATCTGAGTTTGTGATACAAATACAGCTCTGTTTCTGATACAAATACAGCTGTGTTTGTTGCACTATTTATGCTCTTTCGAGAGCAACAGAATAAAATAGGGACAACAATTACTCACAGTAGGTGTAGGTGGCTCTGTTTGTTTGACTGTATTTTTTGCAATATTGTTTCAGTGACCGACTCATACATATTCCTGAATTTGTGTAAATTGCAGATGAAGTGAGTGTTTCTTATTTGGGATGATGTATTCTTTTTTAGTTTCATGTATTTAGTCCTCAGTGGTTCATCGGACACAGGATATCAAAAGCGCTTGGTCGGTTAAGTAATTTTGCTGTGAAAAAGGTTATATTAGTCGAAATGTTGTTCTGGTTGTCTTGTATATATGTGTGCTACCAACGTGAGAAACAATTTTGAGGCAAGAAACTGAAAAGAGCGTTTACGTAAAGCTCTTTGTCTACTCGAGCCTTTACTAAGAAAATCGGAGAGGCATAATTAAAAAAAACCCAAATCTTTGGACAGCGTTTGTCAAAGCTGAAACCCTCTGAAAAAAGGCGAGAGACGACAAAGAAAGGAAACCGAAAGAGCAGCAGATTCTCACTTCATGCAAAAAAAAAAACAATTACTGCAAAAAAATCAAAAAATAATAAAATCAAAAAATTATTTTTAAATATTATTATATTTGGGGGAAATACACACATGTTTCCACGTAAGTATACGTAGGATTGGGAGGAAACACGTGAATGCTTCCATGTAAGTATGGTGATGTTTGCGATGAAGCACGCATATGTTTCCACCTAAAGGCATACATGTTTGTCGGTAAATATGTTAATGGTTGCATTTAAATACAAGTGAGTTTTGGAATTTGCAAACATATGAATGTTTGGCATGTGTTCCAAAAATATAAATGGTTCCTGCAGAATGTGTTTGGGAGAATATCTTACTCATTCCGAGTTTTTCAGCGTGTACTTCTTGTTGTGCTGTCTCCGTCGACTTTCGGCTCAAACAGACATGCTAGCTGTTCGGTAGACCGCTATTAGTCACTAGCGATCTGACATGTTCATACAAGATCTTTACAGAGTTGTCCAATGTTTTTCAAGTAAAGAGAGGCTGAATGGTATGAAATCTTTCGCAGATTCACAGCCGTTCTTGCCGGTATGGGGATTAATATAACTTTCACGTTTCCCCAACTTTCTGGGAAGAAATTTAGGTGTAGACTGGCTGTGTATAATGCATAGAGCTAGGGAGAAACTAACCTTATTTGCTTCTTTAATATTATTGGAAATATTTCATCAGGGCCTGACTATTTGTATGGTGATAAAGTAGTTACAACCCACACAATATGCGAATATTTATCAATATATCTGTGGCAGTCGGTGGCGCAATGACTATTGGGCCCGACTCTTGTGCATGAGAACGTGGGTTCGATCTCTTCTCTGACTACCTTACATATCCTTCGACGACGGCCACCTCGCTGAGTGATGGCCACACTATCGGGTACTTAACCATAAAAAAGGCTTTTCAGAAACAGTGAGTGGAAAATTAGAAAGGGTACAGCACACTGGTTGTGAGAAACTCTCCCCAATCCCTCCATGGGATGTAATGGGAAACAGTTTATCTGCGCTGTTCTCATCGACCAGCTCCACTGCCGCCATTTTACTGCTATTTGGAAAGTGTGTATCCAGCAGTGGCATTGGGAACAGCTCTGGTGACTAAGTCCATGACCCATTCAGCCTCGGTATGATCGCTGGATTAGGGTGATCCTTCGATAGAATCTTAGTCAATCTACAGGATTCCTTGATGTTGTTTATCGACGTACAATGCGATCTTCTTGATGTCCTCTTGGCCTTTCCCATTGTGTTCCTCGCTGCGCGTTCTTGAAGGGCTTCCAGTACTTGCTGATGTAACGCTGACCAACAGCACTTCTTTACTTCCTGGTTAGCTCACATAATTCTTTACTCCACCATGGGGGACGTTCTTTCTACTGATTGGACATGACTTGTTCAAGGCGCCCATGATGACCGTCTCCAAAAGTATTGCAGCGTTATCCACTTCGTAGTTTGTGTCTATTGGTCCACATCCCTAAGTAGTTTGTTCCGAACCAACAATTCCTGCGAATTTATCCCAGTTGATGACGGTTGAAATCTTTTAAAGAGAGATAGTCTGTGATTAGTTCAATGCTCTCCAATTCTATACGCCAAAGAGGCTATTATGGGACATCAAGGTAATGTTCAGGACTTCCAAGTCTTATGACACAACCCTCCATTTTTATGCATGTGGCATCCCAAACATCCATATACTTACGTCGAAGTATTCAGTTGTATTCTCCCAAAAGAATGATTGACGACTGAATGCATGAAACTAAGATGCAAAAATACTCAGTATATTTATACACGTATTCAAGAATGTTTATGAATCGCTGACTAAACGAAGAATGAAAAAATACAGTTCTACTCTTGCAGTGACATTGCCTTGGGCTGCGAACAATCTGTCTTTGTCCCCCTATTATCACTTTGCTCTCGACAGAGCATAGCAGCCAAAAGAGAAATAAGTAAAGAGTACACCAAACACAGCTATATTTGAATCACAAACAAAGTTGTATTTGGATTATGAACCATTATGTTTTTCTATATTTATCATTATATCTCTAACACATAATATTGAATAGCAAACACACAACAGGCAACCACTCGCCGTTCTAAGATCGTGACATATATATTGGCACGAATGGATCTTAGATGGGTAATGCAGTGGGAGCTGGAGTTTTCTCGACTTCTCTGGGTATAATACTATCCATCAGCCTTCCCATTTTTTATATATATTTGAAAAATCGGTCCTTTTTTGGTGTTTGGACGTAAATGTGATGTGTTTGTAGTTTGCCGTAATTGTAGTCCACTTGTGTCTAAACACATTGCGTTTGCTATTCAATATTACATTCTTGAGGCACATTCTTTTTTTCGCGAACAGAAGATCTTCTGTATTTTGT
This sequence comes from Phaonia tiefii, assembly GCA_963931995.1. Lineage (NCBI taxonomy): Eukaryota > Metazoa > Arthropoda > Insecta > Diptera > Muscidae > Phaonia > Phaonia tiefii. Next base: position 211,158,916 of record OZ008368.1, read on the forward strand.
CTCTTTATTGTCTGTCACGTTTTTGTTTTCAGCAATTTTAAACAAAAAAATCCACGTTTGGGAAACAAATGCATATATATTATAACCTATTAATCATTATGTTATACTAAGTTGAAAACACAATGTGTTTGCGCCCAGGTACACTATATTTGCAACATGCCACAAACATGTTCTGTTTGCATCCAAACAACAATAAATTATAACTTTTTCAGCGTGTGGTTCGACAATGCAGGAGTCTTCTACTCGAGATCGGTGTCAAACCCAAACTTTCCGCATTTCGGATCATACGGAAATTGTCAGAAACAAAGCCGCTGATTTCCTAGCCAGGAAAGGTTGTAGTGGAAATGCGGATAGACACAGCGTAATTAAAACCGTCTAAGAGTGCTGTGTAACACGATTGATCCCCACTTCCACCACGAAACAGATACAAACGACAGAGAACTCACTCCTCGCCGCATATCACGGGGTATTTGGTATAGATATGACTGTACAACTATAGAGTTCCTAATAGCTCTGAACAGAAGCTCAATAGCTAAAATGACAGCTATCAGAGTTGGCCACTAGACTACTGATATACAATACGATAGAGGATCTAAAGGCGGAAAACCCGTAAAATATCACCTGTAGTGACTAGCCTTGGCAGACATAAGGAGAACAACTTTGGGAAAATTCTTTCTTGAAGGAATACCAGAGTTCGGGAGTATTCATCTCAATATATTTCTACGATGCATTAAGAGTAGTGATTATGTTCAACCGGATAATCTCAATATATTACTGGAACATTCTGTTTTTTCTAGTTCTGTTCAGTGTAACGTGCCTATTTAAAATTGTATCACTCTTATTTGGATGAGCTTCCTTGTGAGGAACTCACAGTCACTCTAACCTAACCTATATTCCGCACCACAAAATTAAAAGGGTTGTAGAATATAAACTTAAAAATATATTGACTACATCGTCCTTCATATCCCATTTTATATATCAAGAACATATACATATTCCTTACAGAAATCCACAGTTCTGTGGAATAAAACTAGCGCAGTGACGTATGTTGATTCCTTCTATTAATAAATACTTGTCAATATTTACAATTTTTTAATATTTGTACAAGAATAAGAATAATATCCTGTTACCAATAATTGAATCCTACTCTTACAAACGATATGCAAACCAACCCACCTAGGCACTTTGTGCGTAATCCCATGACAAATTTACATCTGTGCTAGGTCCTCCTCCTCCTACAACTGCCATGGGAAGAATGAGCAAATTAAATGCTTAAGAAGAAGACAAAACACACATTTAAGTAACTTAGTAAAATATACAAAAAAAAAATATGGATACATTATAAAAGATAAAGAGGTATTGAAGCTGTAAACTGAATACGTGTATGGTACATCCATGAACCTACCCGAAAAGACGACGGCAGGAGGTTGCACATGTTTAGAGATCTGTTGTTTTGTTATTCTTGGCCATTATAAACAATCGCATAAAATGACAAATCTCGAGGCAGAGATAGAAAACACGGACGGACAGGCAGTCGTACATTCAAAGCTGGTCGTCTTCCCAACCCCCCAACCATTTGTGATAATATTATTAAAAAGGAAAACATACACATATTTGATGTAAACACACATAAATTCTGCGCCCAACTTACGCACAGATATCATTCATAATAAAAATGTCTGGAAAAAAGTCACGGCACAGTGGTTGGCAAAGCTGAATTGATACGTATTTTTATTAACCCTCCCAAAGATGATGCAGAAGGTGTACATTTTGTATTCCCGAAATGGACAAACTACATGCTATCATATTAAAATCAAATTGTTCAATTGTAGGTCCTGATCAGGCAATATACAAACTAGAGGGCGCACAGTCCACTGTCTGCGAGAAATCTCCCCTCTAACTACATGCGGTGTAATTGCAAGATATATTTTTTTTCAGAATGACCAACAGTGACCCGATACGGTCGTGTACTTACTTACTTACTTACTCATCCGGGTCAGGGACATTACAAAATGAAGATAACATATTTCGCCAACTAGTTTGATCGTTTGCCTTATCTCTCCAGTTGGCAATACGAAGTGTAAGTTTTCCTATTTTTTGTCTACCTTCGAGTTCGGTTTCGAAAACCCGTCGTGCTGGTTCGCCTTCATCCATTCTACTGACATGGCCTAGCCAGCGCAATCGCTTTATTTTGATCCGCTTAACTATGTCAATGTCGGGATATAACTCATACAGCTCAGGGTTCATGGGTCGCCGATACACGCACTATAGGGCCATAACTTTTTCGGAGTATTTTTCTCTCGAAGACTCCTACAGACGTTTCGTCTGCTTGTGATAAGACCCTGGATTCTACGCCATAAAGCAAGACAGGTTTTATGTGAGTCTGGTATGGTTGGACTTTTGTAACTCGAGGTAGAGCTTTGACTCTAAAGTGCTTGCTTAGCCCAAAATAACATCTATTCGCAAGCACAATTCTCCGCTTGATTTCAAGGCTGAAGTTGTTGTTTTTTTTACGGCAGATCCGAGGTATATAAATTTGTCGACCACCTCGAAATTATAACGGGTATCAACGTTCACGTTTTGGTCTAATCGCGTGGAGGCCCAGCTCGTTGAAACCATTAATTTTGTCTTGTCCTCATTTACCGTCAGACCCACTTTTCCCGACTCCTTCTCAATTCTCGAAAACAACGCAGTAACTTCTCTAACTGTGCGTCCAATGATAGCTATATCATCAGCATACGCGAGCAGCATGTGACTTTTGCTGCTGATGGTTTTATTCATGTTGACAGCAGCTTTTCTCAGAATAATAAGAAAAGATATTAAAGAGATCGCACAATAGGGTGTCACCTTGTCTGAGGCCTCGCTTAGTTTCGAAAGGTTTGGTAAGATCCTTACCAACTTTCACTGCGGATATGGTGTTCGTCAGGGCCATCCTGCAAAGGCGCATGAGTTTTGCAGGAATACCAAGCTCAGGCATTGCTTCGTAGAGTTTCCCTCGTATCGGGCCTTATAATCGAGAAATAGATGATAGGTGTCGATTTGTTTTTCGTGGGTCTTCTCCAGGATTTGGCGTAGCGTGAAAATCTGGTCGGTTGTCGATTTTCCAGGCCTAAAGCCATACTGATATGGTCCAATCAGGTCAACGATAATTGGTTTCAGTCTTTCGCACATCATGCTTGATAGAATCTTATATGCTATGGATAAAAGGCTTATTCCACGGAAGTTGGCACAGTGACTCGGGTCACCCTTTTTAAATATGGGACATAGTACACTGAGACTCCAATCGCCAGTACACTGAGACTCCAATCGCGTGCATTCATCTAACCAAATTTTGCTAATGAACTGATGCATGCACCTTATCAGCTCATCGCCGCCAGCCTTAAACAGCTCCGCTGGTAATCCATCGGGTTCTTCTGCTTTAATGCCATTAAACCAGGCAATAGCTGTTCTGACCACGTTTTGGTTAGGAGGGGGGCAATCGACGTCGTCGTCCAAATTTAGATCGATTGTTTCGTCATTGGATATCTCAGGTACCAATAGAGCAGATAAATTATCTCTCCATATTCCCTACATTCTCTACACATCTGCGATGAGATTTCCGTCCTTGTCTTTACAGAAGGGGGCCGTGAACCATGTTTAGTAGTTCCGTTTTTGACTTTTTGGTAGAATTTTTGGGCTTCGTTCTTCCTTCTGTTTTTCAAAACCGGTTTTTCAAAACCAAGTATGGTTGTCGCGGCAGTTTTTTTAGAGTCGGAAATGGTTTTCCTCTGCGCTTCAGGATCGTCACCGGGAGGAGGTGGGTTCTGTGCCAAAAATTGCGAGAGCGTCCTTGAGTATATAACATTATTCTGTGGGGAAGAGCTTCCCACAATAAGTATGCTGTACGCTTTCTAGTTTTAAACTCACTGATTTGGACCATAGCAATATTCCGTTTCCGTACGGTATTTGGAGAATCTTTTTCATGGTCAAGCTCTCGTTCGTACCGACACTACGCAAGCTGACTGTCGTCGAAAGGAATGCAAGCTGTTCAGATCTTGAATCTTGGATCACGTTCTACATACATTTAGCTCAAACTATTCTGTCGAGATTCTGTAGGATTGACAAGATTTCATCATAGATTCTACATTGTGCAAAACCACTGTGCGGTGGTAAAATCACTGGCACCATCTTCAACCTTCTCCTCCCTAAACATTGTCATCGTTGCATAAAAGACCCACACATGGCTCTATCCATCACAATTTGGAACATTCCACAGTGGAGGTGGTGATGATGATGATGATGTTGGAGGCATCAGTAGTGGAGTGGAGTGGAGTGACACAGAGTGTGTTGAACCACCCATTCGAACAAATGTTTTCTTTCCACTTAAATCAAATGAGCTAAGAGAAGACTCACACACACTCAAAACAAAAAAAAAACAGCCACCCCAGACAGCCAGTTCGTCATTCAGCCAGATATCTGTCCAATTCATTCAGCCACACAGCCGGAGCTGCACATGTGAGTACCACCCGACCGGCAACAACGACGACAATAAACAATTCAGAGTATCAGAGTCAGTCGTTTTAGACAAATAAACCAAATGTTCAAACAGACACAGACGCGCACTCCACTCCGGTTAGAGCTCATCACCGATGCGTTTCTGAATTGTACGATTAAGAGGAGTAGTATCGAATGTATTGACTCACTCACATATGGTTGGATGGATAATCGGCCGCATCATCAGAATCACACATCACATGTGATTGCTGCTGCTGCTGCTTTGGATTTTGGAATGGGGGTCAAAAAGCTTATTAAAACAGTTAGTGAAACGCACAGAGAGTTTTTTTCTGCTGCTGGCTGTCAACATCCCAGGCAGTCAATTCAGTCAGCCGGGTGGGTATCAACCGTATGGTCGACGAATGGTTAATGGATGATGTCGCTTGTGCTAATAGGCACATGTCTGACGCATGTGACGTCATGCCATTTAGTAGCTGGGAGGGATGTTTTTAATCGTATGCGCACATGTACGCACATGGACTGATGCTGGTAGGAGGAAGGTTTCGGGTTATTGGAAAAAAAATTCTGATGTCTGCTTAATATCACCTATATCAACATAACTCTAGTACGAAGATAATGAAGTTGAAAATGATGTTATGCATAATATGCTGCCAAAGTTCCCTATAACAGGCAATATTGAATGACCTGGCGAAGTATAAACCAGGCTGGGATATTAGACTGATTCAAGAATGTATGGGATTTGCAGATGTAATTTTTTTTGTCTCCACAAGGCCGCCCCAGTTTCATTCATCAAAAGAAGTGTGCATACCAAAAATTGGAACAATCGGACAATATTTAGAGGTCGCTAGAAATTTCAACTTTTTGGTTTTTTTGTTTAAATTTCACATGAACCCCGAAAAATCGTAAATTTCTAGCGACCTCTAAATATTGTCCGATTAGTGTGATATTTGAAATATATACTTACTTTGTCGATTGGAATAGGGTCATCCTTGTGGAGCACAAGATTTTAATGTTTTTGCATTTTGAATCAGTCTACTGGGATATACTACATATGTCAGATTTACTGAACGGGCAAATATGTAGTTTTTGAAATTACAGAATTCATAGATATTTGTGGGAATAAAAAAAAATTAAATCCTACTCTAAAACAAATTGTTGTAATAAAATATTTCGCATATCTCACGATTTCGTCGTAGCTGTAACGAAACATATCATATCCGATTTGTTGATAATTTGTCGTACCGTGGCTGCAGCAACCTAACTTTTGTTGCTGCAATAAATACATTTACTTTTGGGAAACATTTCACTTGTGGCCAAAAATATCCTTCATCCTTAATTTAACCAAATTGTGGTTCCTGCATGTGATTTAAATAAGTATGCTCAATTTTGGAACTAGGTAGCGCTATATGTGAAAAATTCAAAGAATTTTGTTGAAAATCCCATTTTGGAGATTGTTTGAGATTAAGCGGGTAATTCTGGGATAGCACTGGGCGTATTTTTAAAAATTAATGTTTTTCCTTTCCAGATTATTCGACTAAAAACCTTCCAAATTGTATCGCAATTCTTTTCATAATTGTTTTATTTGTTCAAAGTGCGATTAATATGAAAAATAAATAAATTTTAGGAAATTATTGACTTAGTGTTAATTTATGATTCATGAGTTGATTTTTTATCATTATTTCATAAGAGGAATGAGAAAAAAATGGTAATACCGCGTTCAGTATCAAATACTAAAACTAATAGGTATGAAGTCACGTCTAAGATGCCCCTGGAACCCTAACACCAAAACTGGATTTACATAAAAAGGGTACTTCACCCCTTTTTTTCGCTAAATTAAAAATATATTTTAAAATATATTCTACATTATCTAATTATTTAAATCTGTTTCAGTTGGATCTTTGGTGCAGAGTATTAATTTTTTTACAAGTTATAGGGTGGCGCGCGAATCATGCTACAAAAACAAAACATAATAACCTTGTTTCTGTGTGAGCAATCGACATATATTTTTTTGGGGGCTAAATGAAAAAAAATTAAACAATTTGATTTTTAAACACTATTATGCTACAACCCAGTATTATCAACTATATTGTTTACATAGGCTTTGGTTTGTGTCTAGAGTAACATATGTTGCAAATTTCTTGTTTATTGGGAAGTTTTCAAGGTGGAGCCTGTAACCAATATTTAGTATATATTGTAGTTTTGAATCCAATAAAAAATGCGTCTTCTTAAAAAAAGGAAATTTTCTCAAAAAAAAAAATACCTCTTCATATTCTGAAACAAAATACCTTTTTTTAAAAAAATACCTCTTCATATTCTTAAACAAAGCACCTTTTTTAAAAAATATCTTATCTTAAAGAAGTACCTTTGAATAAAAAAGTACATTTGCTTACAAAAACTACCTTTTCTTAAAAACAGTATATTTTTTTAAATAAGTAACTTTTCTTAAAGAAGTGCATTTTCTTAAAACAAATTGCCTTTTCTTCAAAAACTACGTTTCCTTTAAAGAGTACATTTTTTGTGAAACAAAATAACTTTTCTTCACATACACTCCGGTTCACTTATTTAAAGATACTACAAATTCCATATTCAGCAGCCTGTATTTTTTGCTAATTGTAAACGATTGCAGAATTTTAAAATGGAAGCCAGACATATTGAGATATAAAAAATCATGACAATAGTAGTTTCTTACTTATAGAATTTTTATACCCTCGCCATAGGATGGGGGTATTCATTTAATACGTAAAAAAATGTAACACATAGAAGGAACCAAATTAGACCCTTAGTATCTTTGGATGAAATTCGGTTTAGGACTTTTTAAAACGTTTGAGCCATGTCCGTCTGTCTGTCTGGCGGGCTGGCTGGCTGGTCAATATGATAACTGCCGTAAATCTTTACAGATGACAATGAAACCTTGTCAGTGACTATTATTTGCCAATATTGAGTTTGGGATTGAAAATGGTCGTTTTGACCACGCCCTTTCTGGTACCTCTCATACAAATCGACACATTTAGCACAAAATCATATTTCTTTCAAACCTTTCTTCCTGGTAGATGTGATTAGCTTCAACTCTCACACCGGTCAATAATCTGTAAATGCCTACTTAACTGTAGAAAATGGGCGAGATTGTCACGCCCATTCTGGTATCTCCCATACAAAACAGGGTGTTCGACCGGATTGTCAATCCGAAAAATCGCGTGAAACACTTCCGACCTTAATGAAATTAGGTATAAGGCTTCAAGTTATCAAAAGTTAATCACCGGTTAAAACAAGGGTAATTTTGCCACGCCCATTGTGGTACCTCCCATACAAAAGTTGTTTGGGCGTCTGGTTGCTCGGCATGAGAAGTCCCGCAAAACCAAACCAATCTTTATGAAAGTTTGTACTAGTCAGTGTTTAGCCAAACAAAGCTCTCCTATAGAAAATGGGCTGTTTTGCCACACCCATTCTGGTACCACCCATATAACAGTTAGGCGGATGACCGGTTGATCCACACGATAATTCTCATAAACAACAACCCATCTTAATAAAATACGGTACTAGGCAATATTTTGCTAAAAGCTACTGTGTAACTTACTTACTTACTTACTTATCCGGTCTCGGTCAACCCCGGGGGGTCAGGGACCTTACAAAACGAAGATAACATATTTCGCCAACCAGTTCGATCTTTTCCTTTATTTCTCCAGTTGGCAATACCAAGTGTACGCAGGGATTCGTCAACCTGATCCCTCCAGCGGAGTCTTGGTCTTCCTATTTTTCGTCTTCCTTCGAGTTCGGTTTCGAAAACCCTTCGCGCTGGTTCATCTTCATCCATTCTACTGACATGGCCTAGCTAGCGCAATCGCGTTATCTTGATACGCTTAACTATGTCAATGTCAGGATATAGCCCATACAGCTCACGACTCGTCGTTGTGCACTATAGAGCCATAAATTTTTCGGAGTATTTTTCTCTCGAAGACTCCTACAGATCTTTCGTCTGCTTGTGATAATACCCAGGATTCCGCGCCATAAAGAAAGACAGGTTGAAAGACAGGTTTTGATTACTCGAGAGAGGACTTTATGTCTAAAGTGCTTGCTTAGCCCAAAATAACATCTATTCGCAAGCACAATTCTCCGCTTGATCTCAAGGCTGACGTTGTTGTTTTTGTTTGCGGCAGACCCGAGGTATATATATTGGTCGACTACCTCGAAGTTATAACGATTATCAACGTTCACGCTTTGGTCTAATCGCGTGCAGGCCCTGTTCGATGAAATCATTAACTTTGTGTAACTAATAACTGGCTATTGTGCCACGCCCAGTTTCGTACATCCCATACATAAGTTGGGCGTATTTGGGGTTTGCCGACTAGATATCTCCAATAAATCATAACCAATCTTAATAAAATTTGGTACTGCTCAAAATTTTGGCAACACCTTGCCATGCCCTATTTTGTACCTCGCATATAAATATTGGGAGGGAAACTAACTAATTTGGGTATTCAATAATATTTAGCGCAATGTCGTCAATCTGCTGTTGAATATGGTCACTTTTGAGTATGGCGTTTTTTAACAGAACTCCCACGCAATGGATGAGGTACGGTATGGTGAGGGTATGATTAAGTCGGTTCACCCGACTGAAACTCATGTACTGGTTTTTGAGCAATTTATATAAAAAAGTCCAAAAATATGCAATTTTTTTGGTTCACTTAAATATAGACACTTTATTATTTGTTTATTATTTTTCTATCGGAAAATACTAAAATCGATGTCTACCGTTCTGAAGGGTATTCTAATCGCGCAAAAGCTAAAAAGATTGGACGGAGCCCAACAGTTGTCGACAATTACATCAAGGACACCGAGAGGTATGGAAAACATTTTCATTGTCTTTATCTACGTACGAGAAAAGAAAACTCATCAGAATTGCTTCTAATTCCTTGTCAAAAATAAGAGCTCAAGCTGGAGGGGAAGCGAGCAAGTCATCAGTATCATCAGTACACAGAGTAATTAAGAGCTGTGAGTATCTTAAATACCTGGAATTACAAAAGAAGCCGCCACTTAATGCTCCTCGTAAGGAAAAGCGGCTTCAAATCGCAAGAGACTACATGGTATGGGATGTGCAGCCAAGAGGTCATGTAAATGACTGGAGAACCGTTGTATTTACGGATGAGAAGAAGTTTAATTTGGATGGGCCTGATAGGTACAACTAATATTTGCATGTTCACATCACTGCCGAGAGGGCGGCGTTATGGTGTGGGGTGCTATTACGTTATTGGAATCACTTTTTTCGAAGTTCAGTAAACTAATTGGTCCCATATCTTGGACACTGCAACAGGATATTGCCCCTATACACAACGCCAGAGTAGTAAAGAAGTTCATTGCAAGCGCTGCAAAAATTTTTGAATTGTTTTATTTAAGGTATATTTTTAGATTAATTACGGCCCCCTGATTCCAAATCTGTCATCAAAAAATTTCTACCTCTTCCCGTTTTCCCGATATGTCAAAAATTAAAGTGTTCACACTGGCGGTGAACACATACCATAAAATCCCTACAAATGCGAAATGTCAATTTTTCCCGCCAAATGATAGCGCTTTGACATTTCTTTTGTGTGTTTCTGAAGAAAAGATTGTTTTGTGCCCGTTTATCATATTCTTACATTTTAATAGTTTTTCGAAAAATAAATGGTGAGAATCTAGTAGAATATAGATTCGTTTGATGTGTAATTCCCAGTGTTTGTGAATACGTATTGTTCCTCGATTCCAGAATTGAAAAATGCCACGTTCAAAGAAAACAACAATGAGGGAGATTGAAGATATTTTAGAGAATTGGAGCGATGACGATAATCCGGTTCAGTGTGTCAACGTACTCCCACCCAATGTACATGAATTATCCGATGAAGAATTAATCGACGAGAATACCATCGCAATTAATGAAGATGAAACTGCTTTGACTGAGATTGCCGGCTATTTGGAAATTGACACAGAGCGAAACATTCATGTGGATATTGCTTATGAAGAAGATGTGGAAACAGAACCGGAGGCTTGGCCATCGACTTCCAAATCGGCTGCTAAATCGACTGGTCCACCTCAAAAGAAACCGAGAGTCAGCTACAAGCCATTGAGTTCATTTGGAACTCCAAAATGGTCCAGGAACAGAGGAAAGGAGGAGTTTCATTACGATATATCGCCTCAGGCAGCTCCGTTGACCGATATGCAGAAAGATCTGTGTGAGTTATTAAAGGATCTGTCACCAATACAATTATTCTCAAAGTTTTATGATGGGGAGTTGTTGGATCATATCATAACTGAGACTTGCGGCCCAGAACAACGCTGGTTTTCATTTGGACGTGGTTATATTGAAAAGATTTTTGGGGATTTTACTGATATCGGAATTCCACACTTTGCCTTCAATTGAGGATTATTGGTCTTCGCAGCTGTCAATGAGATTTGCAATAGTAAAACAGGTAATGTCGAGAGCTGCGTTCATGCATGTGAAGAGATACATCCGTTTTGCGAATAATGATGAATTAGATGGTAATGATAAGATGGCCAAGGTACTATGTATAAATTATTACACTATCGTTATTTAAGTTTCCTTATTTATATTTTAATGATTTCAGCTTCGTCCATTCTTTGATATCATAAACAGAAAGTTTAAACAGTTTGGCATTTGGTCAGAGCTTTTGTCTGTAGACGAGCAGATGGTGCCTTATTTCGGCCGTCACAGTTGCAAAATGTTTATTCTGGGAAAGCCGATTCGTTTTGGATATAAACTTTGGTGCCTCTGTTCGTCAACGGGCTATTTGTTTAGTTTTATACCATACTGTGCACAATCCGATGAATACAACAGAGAGCTTGGTCTTGGAGCTGGTGTCGTTCTCCGTTTACTCAGCAACGTCGAAGCACCTATGCGTCACGTGGTATTTTTCGACAACTTCTTCACTTCCTATCATCTTCTGTGCCTGTTATCAGAAAAGGGATTCTGCGCCACTGGAACTGTTCGCTGCAACCGTGTAGCTGGGGGTGCTATAAATATGAAGACCGGTAAATATTTGCCTCGTGACGCACGTGGTTATATGTACGATTCTAAGAACCAGATAACTCTTTGTCGCTGGCAAGATAATAAGGAGGTGTACCATTGCTACAAACCATGATAAGATTCTGCCACTCCACCCTGTTCGGCGTTGGCAAAAAGCAACTAACGCTTCTAAGAAGAGCCTGGAAGAAAATGGGAAATTTGTCAACGTCGATCAACCTGCTGTGCTTCAGAATTATAACCAAGGGATGGGCGGCATTGATCTCCATGACAATGCCATTCAAAATTGTCGAGTAAATATCCGTGGAAAGAAATGCTACTGGCCACTTTGGATAAACACCCTAAATTCTTCCAATTTTAAATAATGGAAATTGCATTGTTTGGTCGCGGAAATATAAGAATGAGAATCCAATGAGCCAAAAACAATTCAAGTTGTCAGTCACTGAGCCTCTTTTGTTGACCGATGACAAAGAAGCATTGGAGGTGGGTGAAGATCTGGAGTTCCAAAGACCGCGCAACTTACCAAGTGTGGTTGGTGAACACCTCATCGTCCGTCAACCTCAAGGGAAATGTCGTCGACGCCAGTTGAAAGGCTGTAGAAAACCAACAGTTTGGATGTGTGAAAAATGCGCCAAACATATGCACTCGAAGTGTTTCGAATAATTAAAAATAGCCAATATTTAATAAACATTTGCTTTTACTGAAATAATCTTGTCTATTCATTTATATTACGATATGTTTCATTTGTATGGGATTTTATGGTATGTGATGACCGCCACTGTTCGATTAATCGAACATCTATTTTGAGTAATACCTGTGCCATCCATGTTTGTCAGGTGTTGACTTTTTTATTGTAAAATAATATTTTATTCTTTGCCTATAAGACCTCATATTTATTTTTTTAGTTTTATTTATTTACATATTTTTAATATAATTTACAAAAAAGGTTTACCGGCAAGGCATTTTTCAACCCCTCCCCCTCTCAAATTAAGGGGCCGGTGGGGGTTGGTAAATGTGATTTTCAAATAGCCAAAAGATCCAAGTAATATATGATACTCACTATCGTCCTGATATCATTTACCTTCATAGCTGAAACAATTATTCAAAATACACAACTTTGCTGTTCGATTAATCGAACACCAGTTGGAAATGGGTTAAGAATACTTGGAATGAAATTTCGTTGGATTACAAAAATTCTCTTTATCTCTCAATGAAACCCCGTATAGTTCTTTAATGAAGTAAAATAAATTAAAAATCAAGAAAAACTGTTGTTCATTAAAATTTGTTTCAAGTGAAGTGAAACAAAAAAAAATTGCACATTTTTTGAATTTTTTTTATAAATTGCTCAAAAAAAGTTCTTTAGTTAAGGAACCACTATTGTTATGATTTTTTTATATTTCCAGATGTCTAGCTTCGATTTCCATTTTCAAATCCCGTTAGCTGGACCATTTTTCAAAAAGGTATTTTTTATAGTTTTTCGATCAATTTTTTTACTTTATCTATGGACGATGTTTATAGTGTTGATATTGTAGGAAAGGTTTTTAAGGCGTGTCCAACGATATATAAAACATGGCAAATATTGTCCTGACCCATTCTGTTTTCAGGGATATTCTGCAAATAAATAGCATTTTAATAGGTAGGGTTTTCGGATTTTCATGTCAGATTGACATATTTTAATCTTTAGTCGATATAAGTAAATAAAGGTGTTTTCAATAAGAGCGCTACAAAAGTTTTTTTAAATAAAACAAAACCGGTTTAAGATATCAATGAAATTCTTTATTCCTGTGAAAGTACGTTCGATGCCATTATGTACGGAACTTGATTTGTTTTGCATGGCTACCACGGGCACGCTTGCAGAAGTCCAGACGCTGAACCCAATTGTCGACAGTTTTCAAGCATAAATCGGCCGATACTGCTGCAATTTCACGTTCGATATTCGCACGAAGTTTACCAATCGTCGCTGGCTTGTTGGCATAGACCATAGACTTGACGTAGCCCCCAGGAAATAATCTAACGGCGTCAAATCGCACGACCGAGGGGGCCAATCGACTGGGCCATTTCGTGAGATAACATGTTCACCAAACTTGGTTTCCAATAAATTGATTGTGGCATTCGCTGTGTGGCTTGTGGCGCCATCCTGTTGGAACCACATGTCCTCCAAGTTCATATTATCCAATTGGGGCCAAAAATATTCGGTTATCATTGAACGGTAGCGATTCGCATTCACAGTAATGTGCCGTTCTTTATCATCACGGAAGAAGTACGGCCCAATGACGCCGCCGGCCCATAAACCGCATCAAACCGTAATTTTTTCGGGATGCAATGATGACTTGCATGATGACTGTCTGACCAATAACGCATATTTTTTGCTTATTGACGAAGCCATTCAGCCAGAAATGAGCTTCATCGCTGAAGATGATTTTCCGATGAAAATCCGAATCGTAGCGCTCTTAAAGTTGAGGCCACTGACTCCAAATTTCGGGAGTAAATTTTAATAATTTCGACTCGTTGTTGGCTCGTATATCCATGAAGGAATGGCAAACCTTACTGAAGAGAAATGTCAAAAGAGCGGGAAAAAATATTGCGTCGTTTGCTGTCCCTGTCGATTTACTTTTGTAGCGTCCCTGTTGAAAAACCCGTTACGTGTTTCAGCTTTTTTGAAATTCGAACTAGTTCGCGTGGGCAAAATGGGTATCAAATATTTTCTTCTGACAAGTATATCATTGTTGTATAGACATACTGTTTTTATTTTGTAATACATTTTCCCAGGTGCTCTGGACAAAATTTTTAATATTTAGTTTACTCCAATCCGACATTTAAATCAGAAATCCCTACGTACTAAAAACTTAAAAATGCGATTTTTTGGGGAACATCCCTAAAAAAGGATGTGCCAAGATATGTGTTGAAATGTTATATAAACTATACCGTTGGACGCGCCATAAAAACACTTTCATACTATTGTATACATTGTCTTTAGCTAAAGTACACATTTCGTTGAAAAATTAAAAAAAAAATAGGTTTTTTTAAAAACGGTCCAGCTCACGGGATCTTAATGCTAGACACAAAATATTTTGGGAATCGTCACAAAACAAACCAAGGTATATTGTTAGAGGTGGACAAAAAATACTTTTTCCCCACCAAACAATATGAGTCGGTCTAATGTATATAATTACAATGTAACAAATGTTTTAATTTTCCGTTTCAATAAATATTCTTTCATTGTAGTTTGCCGTGATTTCGATTTAACAATAACATCTTGGCAATGTACTTGAAGTGTAGAAAATATATTCACACTCGTTGCAAAATAATGGCTCTAGTAACATATTGCAGGAACCATGTACTTGTTTGAAAGCATTATTTTCCTGAATAGAAGATTTTCAATTATTTGTTTTTTTTATTTTAACGTAGAATACGTTATACGGTAAGGTAGGGGTGTTGATCTGGAGCACAAAATTTTGAGAAAATGTTTGTCAACTTTCACCCACTTTTACTTAAATATTAAAACATATTTTAGCAATTTTTATATGTTACTCAGTTTTGGTAATATGTTTTGTTTCGAATTACATTAAAAAAATTATATGTCTATATATAAAAGTTTTATGTAGTTAAGGAAATAAATATTTAAGAGCATGATATTTTAGACTTTTTTTGTACATGCCGCTGTTGTTGCTGGTTTGTAAATGCCGCTGTTGTTTTTGTTGTTGTTGTGAAATCAAATGATTTTGGCTTTGCTGTGCGTTGTTTATTTATCGAGCAGCGTGTAAATGTGTGTGTGTGTACATTTCGTTTTGTTGGATCGGTCGGTTATTAGTTCGTTTGGAGTGGAACATAAAATGAAGGGAGGGGAGCGTGGACACTTGTGTGTGCTTGAAAGTTTACAGATCTTTGCTGTCGTTTGTTTACTTCTGCGAGCAGCGTGTAAATGTGTGTGTATGTACATTAATACAAAGGATTGGCGATGTATACGCTCACTATATCAATATATCATATATAATATATTAAAAATTTTATTTAATTCATATATTTTAATTGCAAAATGACTAACGTATTCTACGTCTGACCTATTCGCCCGTGTTATCTAACATAGGCTTGTTATTTTTTTTGTTTTTTGTCACGTTTTCGTTTTCAGCACTTTTCAACAAACAAAGCCACATTTGGGTCACAAAAACTTATTATTGGTTTGTCGTAAACGGCAATTGTTCGAAACGGAGATACCAATATTCGCAATTAAAATATTCTGCGTGTAGCATTTCAGAAACGATATAAGGTGCATAGTTGTGTCCGTAACCTCCTAACAATATTTCGGTCAATGAATCCAATTGATCCAATTATAATTATATCTTCATCGACTTGGTACAAATTATTTACGTTGTGTACACTAACTCCCAGAAAATCATTTTCTGGATTTCGGCAAGTAGACTCAAATTCACCAACAAGTTTTGTCTGATTTTCCTGTTCATCAAACGAAAATCCTGTCCTACGAAACAATTTTCAACTGTTACGGGAGTAAATCGGTCCCATACAAATTTTGCGAAATAAATTGTATCCAATAAGTTAATTCGTTTTACAATATTAGAAGCAGAATCTGCGATTTCAATATTTACTAGTAAGACCTTTTGTATAAAAGTCCGGTAATTTGTCTTCAAACTTTTAATATTTCCCTGATCAAGCGATTGCCTGACTGATGAAGTACAATTTTTGTTTCAGTATCAAATAGTGTAATTTTCAAAACGTCACTTTCGCACAAATGAATACCAATGAATAACAAATTCTCCTTCATATCTCGATAATACGGGGAATCTCCTAAATGGCTTAAGCCAGAATCGAAAAAAACCGATCGAATTGTCCGTACAAGAGATCTTTTATTAGTCAAATTGGTGTCCAAGTCCGGTCAAGGGAGCGTCCGCTCAAGGGAGTGTAATTCCAATGCTTTTCTTATGGAATATTGCTGGGATCTATCACCAAAGGGGATGCCCGGGCACGGGAGGTGTCAATTATGAAAGATTTCACTATGTACTCACAGAGGTAATGAAGACATTCGTTACAGCGATTCAACTTTTTTGATGAACCTGTGCGTTAGGGTTAGTCACTTTTTTTTTGCGGCGAATGCTCTCGGAGTATGATATAAGGCATGAAATAATATGAGCATCTATGTCTTTACATTTTTGATATTGCAAAAAAACCTTCATCACCAAATGCAATTACTTTTACTCAAACCAGATATTCTTAATTTTATTTTTTTGTGATTTTTAAATTAAATTCCTTTCAAATATTTCTTGTGGCGGTTCTTAGTTAAGTTTGGTACGCTGATTACGAATCTGTTCTTCGATCTATAAGTGGGCATTTAGTTTTCGAGATATGGCGATTTTAAAATTGGTTTGGGCAAAAGTTTAATTTTTTGTGATTTTTAAAATTTTGATTTCAATTTTTAAATTGTCAATTCTTAGTTAGGTTTGGTTCGCTGATCACGAATCTGTTGTTCGCTCAATAAATGGTCATCTAGTTTGCCAGATATAGCGATTTTAATGCAGAGTTTGAGCAAAACTGTTCATCAGGCAAATTGTATGTCATATATCGGAAACTGAAAGAACAATTATTGATCAAACTACAGAGTCATAATGAGAGTACCAAAGTTACCTAATAACAGCCACATGAAAAGTTTAAGACGAAAAAAAAATTACTAAATTTAAAAAACCACAAAAAAAAAATTAAACTTTTGCTCTGACCAATTGTAAAATCGCCATATCTCGAAAACTAACCGACCAATTAGTGATCGAACAACAGATTCGAAATCAACGTACCAAACTTAACAAATAAGAGCCACACGAAAGATTTAAATGGTAAACAAATTTTTCTAATTTTAAAAATCACAAAAAAAATTAAACTGAAAAAAAGCTGGCTTGAGTAAAATTAATTGCATTTGGTGCGGAAGGTTTTTTTGCAATATCAAAAAAGTAAAGACGCAGTTCTTAATAGTTTTGTATGCCTTATATCATATTGCGAGAGCATTGTGATATTCGAAAAAAATTAAAAAAGTGACTAACTCTACTGTACATTCTCTCACGTTCAATGCAAATATCCATTTACACGAAGAACAATTTCACTCTTGTGTCGCAGGATTTCCGTTTAGTGCATTACCAATTTTTGATGCCTTTTCTAATGTAATTTTTGCAGCAAAGGAGTCAAAGAGAATATAATGCTTTCGATTTTATGTTATAAAACTGAGGATGCTGCCAATATAATTTGTAGTGTAGAGCATTAGTGATTCTTTAATGCCGCTTGAAAAACATTTGTTCTTATTATCACATAACAGTATTTGTTTACAACCATTGTGTAGCACTTTCCACATTATCCTGGCGACAGGATTATGTTGGGAATACAAATGCATAGACACACGCCCACACGCACGTGGCACGTGTCATATTTCTTTGAATTTAAGTTCCAACTCATTTGTGAAATAAATTTGTCTACTTACAACTCCAAACAACATGTATTTCCACCAAGTGACAAAAACATTTAGGAGAGAGAGAGAGAGACGGGAAAGCTATCAATTGTTTGATTTGCAAAATAAACATTATGCTCGAAACAAAACAGGAAGTGTGGAATGAGTCTTAAGTCCCTTTTTGTGCACGGTGATGTAAAACAAGGGGGTTGTTGATCTGTACTGGCTCAACAATTTGGTTGGTTGTTTTGACAGCCTCTTTTTGGTCTGCTGACATTTGGAAGCGCATATGCCTAGGCGTATGTTCGGTTTGTATGTCACACATGGTTTCATGTTTGATTGCCTGCCAGTTGGCCTGTTTGATTTTAACATGGCTTTCCATATTAAGTTGTAGTGTCCTCGTATTTGTGTTTATCGTAGGTTATTCAAAAACCCGACATATTCGAATAAAAAATTTAAAATAATTTTTTTGGCAAACCGGTTGCTGGTTTCACAGAATGGGGAATACCGATGAAACCAATTAGTTGACGTATTTGTATACGATTTATTTTCCGATATTTAATTTTACCTAAAATAATATAAATTTTTGTTTAAAAATTCATTTTAAATTGTTGTCTTACATTTTGCTTTTGCCCGTAAAAAGGATAATAATTATTCAGTAAAGAAAACACCATTAAACAAATTTTGTATATCATTTTAAATAAAAATAAATCACACTATTGTTATTATTGATATTTCCTTTAAAGTTATCAAGAATTGAACTGAGTTCAATCGAGATTAGACTGAGATTATACTACATTGAATTAGACCTTTACGCCGCCAAGATACGCAGCCGCCACCGACGTCGGAATGCGGCAGCGTCGGCATGGTTGGGCCTCGTCTAACTTTAGGTTAAATCTTTCATATAATAGATCATAATGGCACTGTCCTGATTTAAAACACACTTTGTAACCACAACAAGCAACCTAGACTACACACAACAACAATCAGAATATTTCCTAATAAGATTTAGCTCAATTTCCCAAGAATTGACTTATGGAGTTAAAGGACAATTTGAAGTTTGCATAACAACAGTCAGGCGAAATTCCACACGCTACAACACAAAAAGCCAGTCCCATTCCCTAACAGGTTACACCACACATTGCAGCTATAACAACAGCAGTTCAAATTTCCTAAGAACTGAAAACTGCACAGCAGCAGTCGGGTCAATTTTCTAAGAATTAGAAATATCAACCCAAAAGAAGGCATCAATAATGTAAATATTTTCAAGCCAATCACAAAACTATGTTCGATGATGACATTGCCACACTTAACCTATTGCATAGTGCTGACCTTTACTGGAAACCCTGCTCTTGCCGCCGCCACGAGGTTAGCCGACCAAGCCGGCGCCGCCGGTTTTTCCTGGCCAATACGCCGCCGCCAATGCAGAAACAGTTGAGTAATCCACTACATTGAATTGGATTGAATTAAATTCAACTGAATTGAATTGAATTGGATTGAATTGAATTGAATTGAATTGAATTGAATTGAATTGAATTGAATTGAATTGAATTGAATTGAATTGAATTAAATTGAATTGAATTGAATTGAATTGAATTGAATTGGATTGAATTGAATTGAATTGAATTGAATTGAATTGAATTGAATTAAATTGAATTGAATTGAATTGAATTGAATTGAATTGAATTGAATTGAATTGAATTGAATTGAATTGAATTGAATTGAATTGAATTGAATTGAATTGAATTGAATTGAATTGAATTGAATTGAATTGAATTGAGTTGAACTGAACTGAATAGAATTGAGTTGAGTTAAATTGAATTGAATTAAATTGAATTGCATTGAAATGATTTGAATTGAATTGCATCGAATTGAATTGAATTGAATAGAATTGAGTTGAATTTAATTTAATTGAACTGAATTGAATTGAATTGAATTGAGTTGAATGGAATTGAATTGAATTGAATTGAATTGAATTGAGTTGAACTGAACTGAATAGAATTGAGTTGAGTTAAATTGAATTGAATTAAATTGAATTGCATTGAAATGATTTGAATTGAATTGCATCGAATTGAATTGAATTGAATAGAATTGAGTTGAATTTAATTTAATTGAACTGAATTGAATTGAATTGAATTGAGTTGAATGGAATGACTTGAGTTGATTGAATTGAAGTGAATTGAACTGAATTGAAATGAATTAACTTGAATATAATTGAGTTAAATTAAATTGAATTGAATTGAATTGAATTAAATTGAATTGAATTGGATTGAATTGAATTGAATTGAATTGAATTAAATTGAATTGAATTGAATTGAATTGAATTGAATTGAATTGAATTGAATTGGATTGAATTGAATTGAATTGAATTGAATTGAATTGAATTGAATTGAATTGAATTGAATTGAATTGAATTGAATTGAATTGAATTGAATTGAATTGAATTGAATTGAATTGAATTGAATTGAATTGAATTGAATTGAATTGAATTGAATTGAATTGAATTGAATTGAATTGAATTGAATTGAATTGAATTGAATTGAATTGAATTGAATTGAATTGAATTGAATTGAATTGAATTGAATTGAATTGAATTGAATTGAATTGAATTGAATTGAATTGAACTGAATTGAATTGAATTGAGTTGAACTGAACTGAATAGAATTGAGTTGAGTTAAATTGAATTGAATTAAATTGAATTGCATTGAAATGATTTGAATTGAATTGCAACAAATTGAATTGAATTGAATAGAATTGAGTTGAATTTAATTTAATTGAACTGAATTGAATTGAATTGAATTGAGTTGAATGGAATGACTTGAGTTGATTGAATTGAAGTGAATTGAACTGAATTGAAATGAATTAACTTGAATATAATTGAGTTAAATTAAATTGAATTGAATTGAATTGAATTAAATTGAATTGAATTGAATTGAATTGAATTACATTGAATTGCATCGAATTGAATTGAATTGAATTGAATTGAATTGAGTTAAACTGAATATAATTGAACTGAATTGAATTGCATTGAATTGAATTGAAAAGCAAATAATTGAAAAGTATTGAATTCAATTAAATTGAATTGAATTGAACTGAACTGAACTGTACTGAACTGAATTGAATTGAATTGAATTGAATTGAATTGAATTGAATTGAATTGAATTGAATTGAATTGAATTGAATTGAATTGAATTGAATTGAATTGAATTGAATTGAATTGAATTGAATTGAATTGAATTGAATTGAATTGAATTGAATTGAATTGAATTGAATTGAATTGAATTGAATTGAATTGAATTGAATTGAATTGAATTGAATTGAATTGAATTGAATTGAATTGAATTGAATTGAATTGAATTGAATTGAATTGAACTGAACTGAACTCAACTCAACTGAACTGAATAGAATTGAGTGCAATTGAATTGAATTGAATTGACTTGAATTTCATCAATTTGTATGCAATTAAATTGAATTGAATTAAATTGAATTGAATCGAACTGAATTCAATTGAATTGAGCTGTATTGAGTTGGGATGGAAATTGACTTGAATTGAAGTGAATTGAATTAAATTGAATTGAAATGAATTGAGTTGAATTGAATTAAATCGAATTGAATTGAATGGAATTGAATTTAGTTGAATTGAATTGAATTGAAATGAGTTGAGTTGAATGGAATTGAATTGAAGTGAATTGAATTGAGTTGAATGGAATTGAAAGCATTCCACTTTCGCGAGGAAAGCAAGCATTTAGTTTTATAACAAATTTATGAAACAATAAATAAAAAAAATTGAATTAAATTGAATTAACTTGAAATGAATTGAGTTGAATTGAATTAAATCGAATTGAATTAAATCGAATCGAATTAAATTGAATTGAATGGAATTGAACTGAATTGATCTGAATTGAATTGAATTCAATAGAACTGAATTGAATTGAGTTGAGTTGAATTACAATAATTTGTACTAAATTGAATTGAATTGACACGAATCCAATCGAATTGAACTGAATTGAGTTGTGATGGATTGAATTGAATTAAATTGACTTGAATTGAATTGAATTGAAATGAATTGAATTGAATTGATTTGAATTGAATTGAATTGAATTGAATTGAATTGAATTAAATTGAATTGAATTGAATTGAATTGAATTGAATTGAATTGATTTGAATTGAATTGAATTGAAATGAAATGAATTGAATTGACTTGCATTGAATTAAATGGAAATAAATCGAACTGAATTGAATGGAATTTAATTTAGTTGAATTGAATTGAATTGCGTTGAAATGAATTGAATTGAAATAAATTGAATTGAATTGAGTTGAACTACATTAAATTAAATTGAAGCGAACTGAATTGAAATGAATTTAATTGAATTGCATTGGGAATTGAATTGAATGGAATTTAATTTAATTGAAAACCGCCAAGCGTATGTATATATTGAAACAATTTAACCGGTTTTTGGGTTTCGGTTTTCAACACCCTTGTTGATACTCTACGGCAGAAGTTATAATGGGAATTGATGTTTTTGTCATAAAAGTGGTTGAATTGTTTTCGATAGTTGGCAATTTTCTAATTTGATACGCGTCTCAAATTTGTGCTGGATTTCATCAACGATATTCTGAGAGGGTATGGTTTTTTATATCTTTATGACGAATAAAGTGAAGTTTATTTCGTTTAGAAACAATTTTTATATGAAACGATTAACACTTAACTTTATTTGATTTTTTTTTGCAATGAAACCATAAACAAATATACAATTTTTTGAAATATTAAAATATTTTTTATTGAATTTACAAAGGAAAATATTTGACTGGATTTTTGTGAAAATGTTTGTATGAAATGAAATAATACGTAAATTTTATGTTTTGTGGTAAAAATGCTTTCAATTCCTACACAGAAGAAAGGGGTTCTGTCTGCATTTCACTGTCACCTAAAATTAATTTGAATTCACTGTCATAGAGTGTTTCAATTCGTACAAAATGGTTCCAGAAGCTACTACATGTTAACAATTTGTAGAAACTTCTGAACAAATTGAATTTTGCACTTAATGTTATATCACGTGTTTCTGATTTCCGGTGCGAGTCATAACTATTTAAAGTAGAAGGACATATGTAACACCGTAGTTCCTACAATGTATACTCGTATCACTTGCAACATTAAACATAAACTAAAACATCTTTTGCTACAAATTACCCTCTAGACAGGTGATTTAGCGAACAGAAAAGAATTCACCTGTACGCAACCAATTGACCTTTGCAACCTTCATAAATCATAGTTTCCGACAAAGCTAAACTCCACACTTGCTATGTGAACCAGAAACCAAAACCTACCACTTTTACTGATTCATGTGCGAGTTCGAGAACAACTGGAGAAGAATCACAACTCAAGGTGCTTCTTAATCACCAAATAAACAAAATGTTACTTCCTCTTTCTCCAAAGTCGACGTCTTAAGTCGATCCTTCAAAAATTAAACGCATAAATAACCACAAATTTTCTGCTTAAACAAAGATCGGTTAGAGGGGGGCGAACGAGATCTTCCTTCTCTCCTCGGATAATTATAGACTTTCAATAACATCATCTATCATTTGTGAGTGATGCCACAACAAACATTTGCGCCTGCGCAGATGAACTGATACGTCTGCATCAGAAGTAACAACTTAAAGAAAAAAAGATATGATGGAGAAATTCAATGCCAGATTTGGCGGCTTAAAGAACACATTTGGATCGTTTCGAAATTGGAATTGGATGGTTAAGTAAATGGTTCAACTGTCAGATTTGGGAACGCTGCGTTTGGATTGTTGTATGCGTGTCAGTGTGTATTGGATAAATGTTTACCCAAATTGTTTAAGATACTTGAGATACTTTGTTTGTTTCTGGTTCAGCTTTTCTTTTGTGAACCCTAGTCTTCTGGTTTAATCAGGTGCAAATCTTTAAGAATTTAATTTCGTTATGTCTTTACTGATGTATGTTTGTCCATCAGTCTGTCTGTCTGTCGCTCTATCCGTCTATCTCTGTATCTGGTTGCAATCGGCTTGTGCTACTTGTTCTGTTCTCGTACGTGTGTCAGATTGTGTTGCACCCAACGAATATTCACCAAGAAATGTCTGGCATAAACACTTGGTAACCAACTACCTGCTTAATAACATCATGAGGAACAGCTGTGTTTCTTTTCCGTTCGAAAAATGTTAAGAGTATGAATATAATGTGGAATGAAAACGAAAATTCCACAGACAGACGAGTCTTACAAATGACCAGCATTCTCCATATACGTACATATGTACAATATAAAATAAAGAATGATGACAGTGGGCCGATCAGTCTTCGAAATTTTACAGACAATTGGTCACATAATTTGTAAGTGAATTAAGATTTGCCCGTATGTGCCACAACCTATCTGCCAATGATTGTTACTGTGTAGTATAGACGATTCTGCCACTCGCAACATCGAGTTGTCAACTTTATCCTGTCAGCAGGGAGTCCTATAATGTACGATGCTCTTTCTATATTCGGGGGTGGATCACCGGGTGTTATAAGATCGGTTTTTGTAGCGGAACTTTAAAAATATTTGGATACATCAAATCAACAAAGAACGAAGAATAAATTTATGAAAAATCTTTTAAAATTTTTCCTTGGAACCGTAATTCAGATTTCTACGCGAAAGAATTTCCGACAAAAAACGGATTCGGTTTAAAAAACTTTAACTGTTTGGCGAAAAACCAATGAAGTTTATAAATTTTTTTAATTATTAATTTGATAATTATGATAATTAAGAATTCGTTTAATTTATATGGGGAATAGTGCGATGCTTAACCGTCAAATTTATTGTTTATTTAAAAATAACAATTTAATTTGACTGTGGTATTCTATACTTTGTGACTCTGAAGATTTTCTCTCAAGTTTCAAAGTTTTACATCACTGAACTATTTTTTGATATTGACCTCTCATTATCCCCCAATATTATTATAATCAAGTGGGCAGTGCAAAAAGTGCTCAGGAGTAACGTTGGTTGCTGTACACGCTGAAAAATTTATGTTTTTTTCTTATTTTGGATGCAAATATAACGTGTTTGTAGCTGATCGCAAATATAGTATACTTGTGTCCAAACACGTTGTGTTTTCTATTCAACTTTGGGACACAATTATTAATAATTTTTAA
The DNA here is from genome assembly GCA_963931995.1 of Phaonia tiefii. Taxonomy (NCBI): domain Eukaryota; kingdom Metazoa; phylum Arthropoda; class Insecta; order Diptera; family Muscidae; genus Phaonia; species Phaonia tiefii. The sequence continues at coordinate 211,184,014 of OZ008368.1, forward strand.
TGCGTATGTATGTTTTTCTGACATAAATGTGACTTTGTATGTTGGAAACTGCTGAACACACTGCTGTCTGTCACAATAAAGGAACAAAAAGCAGCAGATATTCAATTCACGAAAACTGTGCTTTCAAACATGTAACGGGTTTTTCAATAAGAGCGCTGCAAAAGTTTTTTTTAAATAAAACATAACCGTGAAATTCTTTATTCCTGTGAAAGTACGTTCGATGCCATTATGTATGGAACTCGATTTCTTTTGCATGGCCACCACGGGCACGCTTGCAGAAGTCCAGACGCTGAACCCCATTTTAGACTGTTTTCAAGCATAAATCGGACGATACTGCTGCAATTTCACGTTCTATATTCGTACGAAGTTCATCAATCGTCGCTGGCTTGTTGGCATAGACCATAGACTTGACGTAGCCCCACAGGAAATAATCTAACGGCGTCAAATCGCACGACCGAGGCGGCCAATCGACTGGGCCATTTCGTGAGATAACACGTTCACCAAACTTGGTTTCCAATAAATTGATTGTGGCATTCGCTGTGTGGCTTGTGGCGCCGTCCTGTTGGAACCACATGTCCTCCAAGTCCATATTATCCAACTGGGGCCAAAAATATTCGGTTATCATTGAACGGTAGCGATTTGCATTCACAGTAATGTGCCGGTCTTGATCATCACGGAAGAAGTACGGCCCAATGACGTCGCCGGCCCATAAACCGCACCAAACCGTAATTGTTTCGGGATGCAATGATGACTCATGGATTATGTGTGGATTGCTGTCTGACCAATAACGCATATTTGCTTATTGACGAAGCCATTCAGCCAGAAATGAGCCTCATCGCTGAAGATGACTTTCCGATGAAAATCCGAACGTAGCGCTCTTAAAGTTGAGGCCACTGACTCCAAATTTCGGTAGTAAATTTTAATAATTTCCACTCGTTGTTGGCTCGTATATCTTTCCATGATGAAATGGCAAACCTTACTGAAGAGAAATGTCAAAAGAGCGGGTAAAAATATGGCGTCGCTGCTATCCCTATCGATTTACTTTTGTAGCGTCCCTGTTGAAAAACCCTTTACATGGTTCCTGCAATATGTTGTTGGGCCGTTATTTTTCTGCGTGTAGTCGGTCAAATCCACATAAAAGTTTCTGTTGTGTGTTAACTGAATAAAACGTAGGTGATTTTTTCTATAATTTTAAAAACTGCCATCACTGATCTGACGGAGTCTCATAAACCCAATTTTGTAGAAATCGTTCGTTGAATAATTTTCAAAACCTACCATCAGTGACCTGTCGGAATCTTACAAATCAATTTTTTTTTTTGAAATCGTTCACGACTTGTAAAGTCTGTAGCCGAAAGTACAAAGCTTGAAATCCTTGCATTTTGAATCCCTAATCTAAATGAATCTTACGGACCAAATGTTGTTAAGATTGGCCACGATTTGTAAATTCTGGAGCGGAACGCATCAAGGTTGTTCTCAAGCTTTGTCTGTGGGCTATGTCTATATTTGTGGCGATATGATCCATTTTCAAAAACTACTATCCCTGATCTAAGAAATGCTTACTTACCAAATGGTGTTGAAATTTGACTGCTGTTGAAATTTCTAAAATCTGCTGCCGATAGCATTCATTTGTTCATGTGTACCACCTGAACCCCTCAAAATACGATTTGTATAGTTCATTTATATGGGGGCTATTTCCCAACATGGACTGAATGCAGCCATTTTCAATAGGCTTAATACTAGTAAAAACAAATTACCAAATCGGGTCTTATCCAGAGAGTGGAGCCGACCTGACATTATTGGCGGCGGCGGTTGGACCAATAGATGACCGGCATTAATGTCGTTCAGGCTGAAATCGGTGTGAAGTTTTTACGTTGATGGTTGTCTTAGGGAGAGTATGGTATCCGAGATCTCTTGACTCAAAAACAGAAAAATTAAATAAAATTTTAACATCACTCGTTTGTTATTGAGATATCGAAATAGAAACAAACGCCATGTCACTTCAGAATAGCAAGTGCAATTTAAAAAATTCAAATTCATTTAAAAAAAATGCTGCCGAATCCTGAAATACTGCGTTGTTAATCCCGACAACGCAAAGATTTTCCGCACATATCTCCGGTACTTAAAGGGTGATTCGGTCAAGCAATACCTCAAAAAATTTAATATTGATTTTTTAACTGCAGATATTTCGATAACTACACCATTTCCAATTGAAATTTGAAAAAAATCAATTGAAATTTAAAAATTCTATTTGAAATTAGAAATATATCTATTAAAATTTAAAATACATCTACTAAAATTTAAGAGACGTCAATTGTAGTTTAAAATTCATCAATGGAATTTAAAAACATCAACTGAAATTTAAAAATCGCCAATTTAAATGCAAAAACTATCAATTGAAATTTAAATATATCAACTGAAATTTAAAGCCATCAATTGAAATTTAAATGATACAAATTGAAATTGAATCTCCCCTTTTTTAATTTTTTTTTTGTAATCTGCAAGAGCAATGCTCAGTAGATGTAATGAATAAATAAATAAATAAAATCCCATTAGTGGCATATTCTGGCACTGCTGGAAGAAGAGGCCGCGTCATACTAATATAATTATTCGTAATATCGAAAAAATCTCTCAATGAAAACGGACAGACTTTAGATGAGACTTAGACTTTAGATGAGCGGAATATTTGTTCAGAAACACCGATCCAAAGGCGTTGTTGCTGTGCTCATTTGCGTGAAATATACTTGAAATATATATGAGGGTGGTTCCAAAACTAGCCGACCTGACGTACAGATGGTGCCAGTAGTTAAAAAAACATTTTGGTGAAGAGTGGCAACCATATATAACATATGCTTTAAATTTCAAGGAGCCACGTTGTCTAGTATTTTTTTTTAGTAGTTTAGTAATTTGTAAACGTGGAAGAAATTCGTAACCCTTTTGTAATTCAATATTTCCTTCTGAAAGGTGTAATCAATATTAAAACCGAGCTAGATTCTTCCCTAAGGAAGTCTACTCCTTCGTTTACGGCTGTAAAATATTGGGTAGCAGAGCTTAAATCGTACAAGCTGCCAAGGCGAACACCGTAGTGGTCGACCAATTGAGGTGTTCCCGCCAGACACGGTTAAGAAAATCCACATAATGGTATTGGATGATCGTCGGCTGGAGGTGCGTGAGCCAGCTGAAATTATAGGCATTTCAAAAAGTGCTATACATCGTATATTGACTGAAGATTTGAAGACGAGAAAGCTGTGCGCAAGATGGGTGCCGCGCTTGCACTCAATAGTGCAAAAACAGCGTCCAGAAGATGTTTCAGTAGAGTGTTTGATGATGTTTCATAGCAACAAAGCCGAATTTTTGCAACGATTTATAACCATGGATGAGGAATGGGTCCACGACTTCACACCTGAGATAAGGGAATAGTCAAAGCAGTGGACTGGATTGGGAAAATCGTGTCCAAAGAAAACGGTTCCATCTGCAGGCAAGGTCATGGCGTCTGTTTTTTGGGATTGGCATGTTATAATTTTCGTTGATTATCTTCACAAAGAAAAACCCATCAACGGCGAATATCATGCTAACTTATTCCAGCGTTTAAGTGATGAAATTGTGGAAAAAAGGCCGCATTTGGCGAAAAAGAAATAGTTGTTTCATCAAGACAATGCACCAGATCACGCATTCACTATTACGATGACCAAAATTAATGAATTAAAGTTCGAATTGCTTCATTACGTTATTAGATTAGAATTAGCTCCCTCGGACTATTTTCTATTTCCAAACTTGGAAAAATGGCTCGGTGGTAAAAGATTTGCCAACAATGAAGAGATGGAGTCTGCGGTTGATGGTTATTTTAAGAACTTTGCCATTTCTTACTATAATCAGGGTATCGAAGCTATTGAATATCGATGGAAAAATTTCATCAAGCTAAAAGGAGAGTATGTTGAAAAATGAAGGCAATTTGTCCCAACTTTTTTGTGTGTTCTTTTTAGGTCGGCTCGTTTTCGGACCGCGCTCGTACTTTATTATAATCGGAATATAATATGCTAATTTAGCGATCTGAAGCAATTACCATAACTTATGATTATACATCTTCGCCAGTGCACAGAAAGAAGGGCTTTTAATTGTTATTAAATAATCATGGCCGCTTTAGTCGCAATTAACTAGTGCTGTCAAGTGGGGCATTTCATACGATTATAATGCCTTTTATAAATCTGCTTCTGAGTAAGCAATATTTTTTACTGGATATCATCTATAATTTACCATATATTCATGTCGATATCATCACAGCAACAACGCAATTCAACATTATCGACATTCTCAGAAATCTAAATTTGAACTAAATTGATATCAACCAGGGGGGCATCCCTGACACAGCTGATCGACTATAAGAGTATAGTAGGAAAATGATAGAGAATGGAGTGGATAGGCGAGAGATTTATAAGCAACCAGAAGCAAACCATGCGGCAAGCTAACTTTAAATAGTGTCTGATTGATACTAATGACAGTTAAATTATGTTTTATGTTGGTTGCATCGAACGAAAATAAGCATTTCCTTTTTTAGTTCTCTTGCTTTTCTGTCCATCCAAAGTGTAAAATACAACAGCAACGCGAACTCAATGAAATGGTCTACTATCTAGTCGTCATCGAGAAAACGTAAAGAAAGGGATAGTTACACTTATATATTGTATCACCTGAATGATTGCATTACTGTCTTGGAAGATCGGTAGATATTCGCAAGAGATCGCGAAATCACATGCTAAGTTAAGGAAATACAGTTTTCAAAAAGGTTAGTCTATCACCTGTCTTGTCCATTGCTTCCACAAACGCCGTGAGCCTCAATTTCCCGCAAAATGTATTGTCTGGTCCTGTAAGGAGAGATTTTGACGCTCTTTTCTATGATACTCCACTGCTTTCCAGAAGTTGAGATCTATTCTTAGGTAATTCCAAATCTCGGCGAGATCATTCAATTCCGTCTGAGTGGCGAGATGAGGTTAAGGCAACTTTCACAATGGAACAAGGTCGCAACTGTGACGGAAGGTGCTTCCAATATTCCTGCATTTGTCGGCCACTTGAAAACGGAAGCACTATTTAATCGGAAATTCTACACTTTCATACCGGAGAGAGATTCCTGTAACAACGAAGTTCCTGGTATAGAGGGATCTGTGAATTTATACACGGATGTCTTTAAACTTCTTATTCTTTCTCGAGGACTACCTGATCACTGTAGTGTGTATCTTGACGGGAATTTTGACTATTATGGACGTGACCAACGAGCTACATTTAATGTATAATATAGTTATAGTAATCTCTCCTCTGGCAGGCGGTAATCAAGGCCAGATCAAGAACACTTTTCCAATGTAAAAAATAGTTGGATCTGTTCCTTTTGGCCACACGCTAAAAATCTTTTTCGTTTTTTGTTATTTGGATGCAACTATAACGTGTTTGTAGCTTGTCGCAAATATAGTATACTTGTGTCCAAACACATTATATTTGCTATTTAATATTACATGTTTGGGACACAATGATTAATAGGTTATAATATATGTATTTGTGCCCCAAATGTGGATTTGTTTGTTGAAAACTGCTGAAAATAAAAACGTGATAGACAACAAACATGCAAGAAAATTACATGAGGTGTCAGAGGACACCCGGTTGGAACGAAGTTCCTTTCGCTGTATATTATGTACAAGTTAGTTCCAACACGCCTAAGGCCTAAGGAAAATTTAAATGGAACTTTAAGTAAAGATACTTTTTGTAAAATGATAAACATTCTTTTTAAGGATTTTTTTTGGAATGTATTTTTTTTAAGTATATTTTTAGGTCCTATTTGTAAGAATATGTATTATATTTTCCCCAAAAAGGTTATTTTTTAAAGAAAGCAACTATTTAAGAAGTACTTGCTGTAAGAAAAATCCGTAAGAGTATGCATTTTTTTACAACGAAGTGTTTCTTTTAAGAACAGGTAATTTTTAAAGAAGCGGTACTCTTTTTATGACAAGGTTACTTTTTTAAGAAAATTTACCTATTTTCAGAAAGGCTACTTATCTCAAGAAAAGAAAAAGTATAATTTTATTTTTAAGAAAGGAGTTTTTGTAAGAAATTGTATTTTTTTAAGAGAAGGTATTTTTTTGAAGAAAAGTTTTTTTTAAGAAATGGGAATGTTTTTTAGAATTGTTCCTTTTTTCAAGAATAGGTACATTTTTAAGAGTATGTACTTATGTCAAGAAAAGTTATTGTGTTTTACAAACAGGTACTCTTTAAAGAAAATGTAGTGTTTTAAGAAGAGGCAGTTTGTTGTAAGAATATATAATTTTTTAAGAATAGATACTTATTCTCAAAAAATTACTTTTTTTTAAAAAAAATTTACTTTTTGTAAGAAAATGTTTTTTTTTTGAGTGATGGTACTTCTTTAAGATAAGGTATTTTTTTTTAAAGAAAAGGTACTGTGTTCAAGAATATGAATAAGTATTTTTTGTTCGAGCGTTTGGTCCTATTTTTAATTAATTTTATTCTTCGATATTTCGCTGTCCTTTGGGTAGCATCGCTAGGAAAATAAACACAATTATTAATTAAAAACGAAAAGAATTGATAAATAAAATTTTTTCTTGTCATTTGAAAAACAACAATAACAAAAAATTAAAAAATTAAACAATTGAAGAAATTTTCTTGTCATATGAAAAATGTTTTAAGTTACAGCCAGAAAAATTTTTGTGTAGAAATTGTTTCTCTAATTTACATTCAGAAATATTGAAGAATAAAATTATTTATAAATACTTCCAAACGCTCGAATAATTTAATTTTTGAATATAATACGAAAGGTCGGATAAATCATCTCTTATTCAATGGGTATTTTTTGAGAAAATTTATATTTTTATTTCAGAAAATTTAGTTTTTTTAAACTTCTATCACTTTGGATTTCCAAATTTACCTTTTAATGTGTTCAAAACTTCAATATACATATACTAAATATTGGTTACAGGCTCCACCTACAAAACTTCACATTAAACAAGAAATTTCGCAACATATTCTAGTCTAGACACAAACCAAAGCAAAAGTAACCAATATAGTTGATAATACTGGGTTGTAGCATAATAGTCGTAAATAAAATCCAGTGAGTGTTCGAACTCACTGGCGATATGTAAACATCTTTTTGTTACACGGTACCTGTTTGATTTCTATGAACACATTATTAACTGTTACATTGGAAAATAAAAAACAGCATTCAATCATATGATGACGTTTCATTTAAATAATATTAGTACTTAATAACAATTTAAAATATTTAAAGACAAGTGTGATTATTTTCTTGCTTAATACTTTTTATTTTATTCCCATAAAAAACCAAGAGAATGCAAAGCAACAGACACATGACATACATTGTTATGTTCGTACATACGCTACACAAGTTCACACAATTTTCGTTGCTCTCTTGCTATCTCATTTTTATATACGTATAACCACGTCATTATTCTCTTTGCTTTGAGAGTGCTACGCACCCACACAAGACAACTATTCGCTGCCGCTACATCAGTGTGTGAATTTTTCGCAGTCTTACAATCTGTGTTTCGCAGTCGGACAAATTGTGGTTGGATGTGTTCGCTTTGTGAGTTTAGTCCCTACCGCACCTATAGATGTTAACACATCAAAAATTGTTTAATTTTTTTATTTAGCCCTCATCCCACAACGTGCGATAAGGCACTTCGTTCCAAAAGCAGCACATTTTCAATTAACGAAACCAATGCTTGCAAACATGTACATGGTTCCCGCAATATGTTGGTCGGCCCGTAAATTGTCAGCGTGCACAGATATAATATGTAGATATGTTCACTATCTGACTTAAAGAAAATGGTTTCCCATGACATCCCATGAAGAGATCGGGGAGACCTCCTCACAACCTGTGAGCTGTGCGCTTTTTTGTTTTGCAGAATTTGGCAAGCTTTTTCATGGATAAGTACTGGATAGTGTTGCCATCATTTAGCGAGGTGATCGTCGTCGAAAGAAATATAAGGTGGACGGAGCAGGGATAGAACCCACGTACTCATGTACAAGAACCGCACCACTAACTTACTTAGGTCAGTGAAATTGGCGTTTCTACTCCCAATGAAATAACACACAGACTCCAAAATTAAACGAGTTCGGGGAAAATTTCCTAATTTTCGGGAGTTATGTCATTTTTAATTTGGGGATTATTTCATAATGAAATAACCCCCAAATGCAAAAAAACCCCAATTTTTTTTGGGGATAGTTTCATTGTGGTTTGGTTTTGCGTGTTATTTTATCCTATTTGAAGTTTATTTAATTTTCGCAAGAAATTACCCTTTTTACAATAATGAAGTTCCCTAATTTCTTTAATAATAATATTATAATTAATAATAAATATTTTGGGATTTATTTAATTTACTTGCTTGCTCCATTGGGGGATATTTCTTTTCTATTTTGGGGGTTATTTCATTAGGCGGTAGTACCGATATCTTTTGGGGGTTCTTTCATTTCTAATTTGGGGGTATTTTCATCTTGTTTGGGCTTTATTTAATTTTTCATTTTGGGGGATATTTCATTTGATTTTGGGGGTTATTTCATTAGGGATTATTTCATTTTCGAGTTTGGTGGATATTTCATTGGGGGTTATTTCGTGGCGGAACTATCGGAACTAGAGGGTGACCAGTGAGGTTTCCATTTTATACTGTGTCTCATTATTGTTAAGCGGCGTGCGATTTCCCAATTTTCCATATTTCAACATGCCAGACACGTGTTATTCAAAAATCAGCTGTTATGGAGACGAAATTCTGAAAACTGTTAAATACCTGAATATAGATTTAACTGATGCAGTGTATCGCCGAAGCTGTAAGGATACGCTGTGAGTTTACCATTCAATTTAATTGTAAAAAACAGCTGTATTGCTTCACTGTATTTGCGACTATCATCGTGTGTTTATGACCGAAAGGAATTGAAAAGCAACCTGTTAAAATATTACTGCTGCCACATTTAATGTCCTCACATATTTGGCTCATGGCTCTTGAGCGGCTGTGTCTCTCTCTCTGTAAGCGTATGAGTACGAATTAAAGACATTTCATAATTTTCGGCATTCCAGATCATTTAAGGTGTCTTCTTAGCATAGTCAAGCAAAATCACCAACATCAGTCCACCTGAAAAGTGTCCCTATAACTCAAAGGCCATCGATTAGTTTGTCTGCCTGCCTGCTTGCTTGTCTGGCACAATGTGTCGATTTGTCCGTCTGTTTACCTGTCTGTCCCCTCTGTACGTCTGTTTTTAAGTAGTTGCACGTATTAAGCAAATTTATTGCCAAAACTTTAATTTGCCAGCGAATGTTATTTTACGACCCTGCATATATAAGCCACAGTGTCTCTCAATCCTGGACCCTGTAGCCAGGCACTCAGTCAGTCAGCCAATCCAATCGCATTTTTAATTCAAACGTTTTATGGAATTCCCTTTCCTTGCACTCGTGTTTACTGAAGGATTAACGATGATGACCAAAAGAAGTTAAAGTAAAGGGACTAAAAACAAGATGCCACTTCATTTTATGGCAGAGACATTTGATCTTTTTGTACTTAGTTGTTGCCTGCCACTCGTGATGTGTTGCAAATTCTGCTGGTGTTGTTGCTGCTGAATCTTTTTTGCGCTGTGTTGCATGATGCATGCATGAACGCTTTGCACATCTGTGTTTGCTGGCCTGAGTTGAGTGGCTGGCTGACTGGCTGGCTAGCTGCTGCATCAATGTAGCCATGTACAATTTTCCATATGGTTTAATAATGAATGTGTTTCGTGTGTATGTGACGGCGAGGTTGCACGGTTGGTACGTGTTTGTATTGGCCGTTTTGGGCGTGATTTACCACAGTGCAGAGACTAGCGAGTTTTATTAGTTTCCCGTTGCAAAGGAATCGCATTCAGATTCATACATTAATTTTTGGGAATATCCTGATTTATGAAGTAGTTAGTTATAGAGTTTTACTTGGGCACCCATGCTAAAGAACTTTAAATGCCATGGCACACAGATGTTGTAATCTTTAATCTCGTCTTTCTGTAGAAATATTCAAGTTGTATGTATTTGGTTACATATTAAACAGTTGTTAATACTTGAATCCAGATTGCAGTTGAAATGGAGATTTATGGGTCAACAAAGGAAAATAAATATTTTTATTAAAACTTCAATGGCATTGTATTGAAATTCTGTCTTTCATTCATTTTGAATATTGAAGTTGATTGTTGTCCGATTGAATTTTAAAATACAGAACATGGATTTCTGGGAAAACTTTGTACAGAGACATTTGGACAATATTGACTTTTTGCAGTTCAAAATATAACAAGATGCAGATAATTAAATACGCTTATAGAGTTTTGTTTGAAAATGTTGGAATATGATATTGATTGAAATGGGTTAATTTTTATAGTCAGAGCATATAGGTCAAATGTATCAAGCGAAATAAGCTGGCTTTAATTAACGTGTTTGGCGAAAGATCCAGGATAGTATAGAATTTATTATATACATATTTTTCCAATTCTCAAAAGTATCAATAACACAACTCTCAACTAGAGTTGTTCGCGTGAGTGAATTTTCACTCACTATTGGCCGTCGGTGGTGCAGTGGCTAGTGTCCCTACTCTGACCACCTAAAATTTCTTTCGCCGACGGTCACCTAGTTTAGTGATGGTACCACCATCGAGTACAAAGCCATGAAAAGGCTTCTGACAATACCGTTCGGAGCGGGTGTGAAACTGTAGATCCCATTCAGTGTGTGTACAAATTCGAAAGTGCGCAGCTTAATGGTTGTGATAAACTCTCGGCAACCCTTTCATGGAGTGCAATGGGAAACCATTTCGATGTTTTTTTTACATATCGCGACCTTAGAACAACAAGGTTCTAAGTGGAGCCGGTAATTTTTGACAAAATTCAGCTTTATTAATTTTATTTACTACAGATTATTATTAACCAAATTACTACAGACAATTGTGTAGTTAGAAGTTTGTTGTAGTAGATATCTCCTAAACGATAAGATATATAATTATGGCGATTGCAATAATGGAAAGGACATACATATCTTCGTACGATGAAATACGCAGATGAATTTATCAAAATTGTCAGTTAGAAACATGTGGTTCTAAGGTCGCGATATACTAGTCGTGTTTTGGTTACAAGCAAGCGATTGGTTTCCCTTTACATCCCATGAAGGGACAGGGTAGAACTTCTCACAATCACTGAGCTGCGCGCGATTATCGCTTGCCAAGTTGCAAATAAAACGGGTATTTAGCGAAAAGTCATATTATTCAAAAATATGACAAAGTGTTGAATATGGCAAAAAATATCAAAAAACAAAAATTATAAACTTAGCGAAAATGGTTCATGTCGCTAAATTTTCGCTAAGTCTCCGCTAAGTGCTTCATACAAAACAAGCGATTATGTAAGCAAGCGGTGTAACCAAAACACGCATATTGTTAAACAATATTTCGTTTGTTACAAAACTGGTACGTATGTTTGTATTTGTATCCGGAAAAAACAAAAAAGTAGCACTTGTTTTAAAATATACTGGAAGAATTTTTGCAGACCGAAAGATAAAGTTTTATAAACTTTTTTAATGACACACAGAGAGAAAAATGAGCAATCTATCGCGAAAAAACCATCTACTTCTTTTTTCTGGTTTTGTTAGGGATAATTTTGATTGTGTTTGTTTTTAATGTTTCTCTACAAGGTTTTCACCAATTTTGAAATTTTTTTTAATAGTTTATTTAAATAAAAACGAAAACTTGCACAATGTTCTTCATTTTTTAATTTGCTATAATTTGATAAACAAACCCCCTGAGGATTATTAGTGAAGCTAATCGAAATATTGGGAAAATAACTCTTGGAAAGAACTAAAAATCACGTTTTTTACATTCTGACTTGAACTGAACACAATCAACACAAAAAATAACATCTTCCATATATATATATTTAATATTTTAATTTATTTATACGAGTATGTAACAGCGTTTAATAATTTCATGTGATAACAATTTAATTAATGTTCATCGAATTCGGAGTCTGAATTTTGAAGATCTTCGCAATAACTTGTTACCAGCAATTTTCGTACATCAGATGTTACAGGTTCAGTATTTCGTTGGTTGAACGACGTACATCGTGATATTGAAGATATCATAGGATCTGAGGAAAACATCAGTCTATTAAAAAGGTTGCGCATTGTGTTCTCTCGAGACATCTTACGTGTATGAAATTCTCTGTAATTTCGGACATTCTTATTTCTGGACTCCATAGCTTCCTCAGACAACATTCCAATTCGCAATGCTGCACATTTAATTATTTCGGCACCATGGCTTAGAATTTTGTGGATACTGGCAGGCATATAGTACCAGATATATAGTTCAATAAACAGGATAGCTGTCTCTTTAGCGAATTGTTAAAATCCATCAATATTGACAGCATATCCACATGCCATGGTTGTAGGGATTGTACCTACATTTCTTATTAAACGTTTGTCGATGCCTGTTATAGATGATGCTATATCTGGTTTACTGAAGAAAGTCCTTGCAGTGTTACCATCATTAGTTGTTCCGGATACTGGCTTTGGTATATCAACTAATTCATTAATTTCTTATAACTCATTAATGAATTTATTCGTTCTTTCCTCAAGAGCCATAGATTTTCCACTTTTTTGATGTGTTAACATCTACAGGCGCGGGTATGGCCTAAATTCACAAAGTGAATACATCCAACCACAGTTTGTCTGACTGCGATCACACATATTGTCCGACTGCGATCACACAGATTGTCCGACTGCGATCACATATTGTTTGCCGTTAAACTCCTTCGAAAACTCCTCCTATGAAATTTTGTGTGCATATCGGGTAGGGCTCAGAATCGGCCAACATCTATTTTTAATACCCCTAAATGATAAGGGTGACCCACCCCTATATAGAACACAGATTTGTCCGCCTGGGAAACACTGATTGTCAGACTGCGAAAAAAAACACTTACTGATGTAGCGGCAGCGAACACGAGGGTTGCATTTTATGTTTCCGGATTTGGAAACCCTAGTGTTGCAATCTGGCAACTGACAGCTTTATCGTAAAGTTGGACATTTTTGAGGTTATGCGTACTCAGAACGTTTTGACATACGAGCGCTATTTGTGTTGTTTACAGTAACTTAAAAGATTCATATCGGCCCAAAAATGGAATTAAATCGTGAACATTTTCGTTCGATTATTTTTTACAACAGTGCATGGATGAACTTAATTAAATTGTTGACGGTGAAGCTCCATCAAGGACCAGTGTTTATCGATAGTATGGTGAATTCAGTCGTGGTCGTAGTTCACTCCAATACGAATTTCGTGAAGGTCGTCCAAAATCAGCTGTTGTTCCGAAGACCCTTGATGCTGTGCGAGAACTGGTTTTGCAAGATCGTCATGTGTGACCTATCGTGAGATTGAGACAACCTTAGGCATTAGTGGGACCAGCATACATTCAATATTGCATAAACATTTGACTGTCAAAAAAATTTGTTCGCGTTGGATCCCACACAATTTGTCAATCGCTCAAAAAAAGGCTCGTGTAGATTGGTGGAACGTAATGCTCCACAAATACGATCGCGGTGCTTCGAAACACGTCTATGACATCGTGACAGGTGTTGAATCCTGGATTTATGCGTATCAGCCCGAAAGTAAACAGCAGGTGTTTCAAGATGAGCCAAATCCAACAAAAGTTGTTCGCGCCCGAAGCACTTCCAAGCAAATGGTCGCCTGTTTTTCCGGAAAAACCAGACATGTCGCAACCTTACCACTAGAAAAACGCAGAACAGTGAATTCTAAGTGGTACACAACCATTTGTTTGCCAGTTGCCTTCCAAGAAATCAGGAAAACTAACCGCCGAAGACGGATCACTCTTCACCACGACAATGCGAGCTCTCACACATCGGCTGAAACAACTGCATTTTTGAGCACCCAAAACATCGATTTGATGGGTCATCCGCCGTATAGTCCTGACTTGGCACCGAATGACTTCTTTTTATTCCCGTACGGAAAAAACAAACTCAGAGGTCAACGTTTTTCGACACCTGAAGAAGCGGTTGATGCATTCAGAATGCATGTTTTGGAGATACCTCAATCAGGGTGGCAAAAGTGTTTAGACAATTGGTTCGAACGCATGCAAAAGTGTATAAATCTTCATGGGGAATATTTTGAAAAACAATAAAGTGATTTTTGGTGATTAATATTTAATTTTGTTCTCAAATCCCGAAACATAAAATTCAACCCTCGCAGTTGTATTGTGTGGGTGCGGAGCACTCTCAGAGCAAAGAGAATAATGACGTGGTTATACGTATATATATAGCAAGAGAGCAACGAAAACTGTGTGAACTTGTGTAGCGTATGTACGAACATAACCATGTATGTATGTATATACATGTGTCTGTTGCTTTGCATTCTCTTTGTTTTTTGTGGGTAGAAAATAAAAAGTATTAAGCAAGAAACTAATGACACATGTGCTTGCACTGCTCTTTAAATAATTGTAAGTATTAATATTATTTAAATGTAACGTCATCATATGGTTGAATGCTGTTTTTTATTTTCCAATGTAACATTTACTAATGTGTTCATAGAAATCGAACAAGTACCGTGTAAAAAATAGGTATTAACTCATCGCCCGGGATTTCGAACACTCATTGGATTTTTTTTAAATCTAGCTTTTATGATACGTGTAATATATATTCTAACGATCGAATCCATGCATGTAGATAATCCATACGGTGACGCGTCATAACGCCCATTGGCACACATGCCCACAACACCGCATATATTGTCTGCATTTGAAAAAGTGCCGTTAATTTCAATACTTACACACAAACTTCGGTGTTACTTCGCAATTGAAGAATAGCTTGAATTTTGCAGTTGTAAAGTGAAATAAAGATTGAGAAGGCGGCTTTGAAATTTGAGATTATTAGGGACTATCGCAAAAAAATCCAAATTCTTTTGTTAACTGAGGAAAGGCAAATCTTCAAAAAGAAAAATTTTTATAAACATTCTACGCGTTACATATGTGACATTGATTCATGTAATGTAAGCATTTCTTTAAAAAAATATGGTACTTTCGAGCAACTCAGTCTGGAATTTTATCATAACCATGCACCTCCGGAAGACATGATAAAAAAAATTTGAAATGCTTCGAAATGTAAAAAGTACATGTGGAAAGGAAACAGCTACAAAAAGGAAAGGAGTGCGGACAATTTTTGACCAAGAGTGCATCAAATATGCCGAACTGGCATCCTCTGTGTGCTTTCCAAAAATGAGGAAACAGATGCAGCGAATTCGCAATGACGGAATGCCGAAGAATCCAAATACTCCGCAAGAATTGAAATTGATGTTCGAAGAAGATAATTTTTTCGGAATATAGAAAATCGAAGCATATCGATAAACCGTTTTATCGTAAAACCATAATAGAAGACGATTCATCGTACTCTGTTTTTATATATCCAATGATCTCGGACATAATCTGCAAAAAAAATAACGATCGTTGATAATTAATTGATGGCACATTTAACACTGTGCCGTCTTGCGGATATAAGCAATTGCTCGTGATTGATTATAATTACATGGATCATGTCAGTAGTCCAAGATTGGTCGTTGTGAAATTGCATACTCAATAATATTTCAGACTTTCCCTTTTATTTATATATTGATGACAAAAAAAACCAGGGAAGCATACCAACATATATTAGCAATATATTTCAATTACAAGCAACCGTATTTCATTCCGATTATGAAACTGCCTTAAGGAAAGCTTTAGAATGTGTATTTCCGAATGCGTCCTTAGAAGGTTGCTGGTTTCACGTCTGCCACGCTTTGCGGCGAAACTCCGTAAAGATAAAAATTTTCGGCAAGATAATTAAAAACAACGAAGAGTGCAATAAGTGGTACCGTACGTTTTTGAGCCTGCTGTTAGTAAATCCCGAACAAATTGAGGAGATGTTTGTGATTCTAAAAAACAATTCGCTCCAGTTCTCAAGAAAGCCTCAATAGTTTTGTAAAATACTTTGAGAAACAGTGGATGGCAAAGGTGATTTCTCTCCTTGAACTCTCATCTTTTTCTTTGAATTCCACAAACTCAATGTACACACAGTGTGTCTCCTGTTAAATAAAAAAAATAATAAAGAAAAGGTTCCAAAAATAGAATTGAAAAGATGAAGTTAGTCAAAAAAATCGGCGCCGATTGGTCAACAAGCGCTTGTAGTGCGACTTCGCCGGACACACAGTTAACGATAGTTCTGATTCTTTAGGGTAACATCATTGTTCGGCCTCCTGTAACACATGGTAGGATGGATAAATATTTGGATTCCGACTTTTGACGCCCGATTGCATGCGAATATATAGAACGTACCTCGTGGAGGAGGTCCCGGCATCTTCTTCCGGATTTGAACGTATATTAAGGACAATAAATCCATAATATATTTTCATTTATCCTTCGGAATGATGCGGTCTACTACTCGTTGTCGATAACCACATTTAACGGGTTGTCTTTTACAACCTCACAAAAGGTTGTTTGCTCAGAGTTCCAACTGGTCACCTTAGCCCTCTTAGGGTATGTGTGCTCTTAGGCTATGGGTGCTCTTAGGCTATGGGTGCCTCTTTGCCGCTTGTTCCGACGGGGAAGCCACTGTAATAACTTGGTTACAATAAGAGCCCATTTCAGAGATTCTCTCTGTCTAGCATTGAGTCGATGCATTTTTGTTCATAATCCAAAAAGCTAGACGACGACCGTTAAATTCCTTCTTGGAAGCTTTCAGGTGCGGTTTTATGCACCCACATATTTACCAGACGTGCCTCAATAGTTTTGTAAAATACTTTGAGAAACAGTGGATGGCAAAGGTGATTTTTCTCCTTGAACTCTCATCTTTTTCTTTGAATTCCACAAACTCAATGTACACACAATGTGTCTCCTGTTAAATAAAAAAAATAATAAAGAAAGGGTTCCAAAAAAAGAATGAATGAATGAATGAAAGAATGGAAAAGATGAAGTTAGTCAAAAAAATCGGCGCCGATTGGTCAACAAGCGCTTGTAGTGCGACTTCGCCAGACACACAGTTAACGATAGTTCTGATTCTTTAGAGTAGCATCTTTGTTTAGCCTCCTGTAACCCATGGTAGGATGGATAAATATTTGGATTCCGACTTTTGACGCCCGATTGCGTGCGAATATATAGATTTTGTTTGTAAATCTACAGTCAACATATAGAGCTAACGCTTCTTCTGGCGTATACGGGGTTGGACTGGCTATTGGAAAATATAAGATTTTTTTATTTTAGTAGCTCTTGTTGGAGACTCTTCTAAACTCTTTTACCAAATTTGTACAAACTCACACGTGTGGCAAGTAACAATTCATCTCTGCTCGTACTTTTTTTTAGATGTGAACGGTCGCCCGATTCCGAGAACGTTTTTGAAGGGCGTCCTTGAGATGGTGATGGTCCACAGCTCGTATTTGAAATAGGTTATTTTTCTTCAAGGGAAAAATCAACACATTCATTTAACCACAGTGAGTAGCGACTCTCAACCACTTCCTTCGTCTGATTGGCGTTATACCATTTCTTTTTAAATCTACTGCACAGAGTACGAAGAACCTGTGAAATATTTTTGGGTTTTCTACTTCTTTCGATAATGTTAAATCCACAAGCATCAAAAACATAGTCAATAACTAACGAATTTTTATTAGAACTGGTATTTCCAGTCCTCCAAACTTCAAAAAGTTCCCTTCGCGTAATCGGCATCTTTCCTAAAAATATTTATATAAAATCACTTGGCAGGTCTTGGCAGCCAATTTTTTCACCAGTTATACAACATGAATTAAACTTTAGCTGTAAAATCAATTCTGAACCTTGCTGCAGAAGTTTCTTAACCCTTATCCGAAAGTATAACAAATGAAACAAAATAAATGTACATATTTAACTCATACGAGTTAAATTATCCAAACACAGTACACAGCCCGCCCACATTGTTCAACGCTGCACGGTAGTAATCTACTGACCACCCCTAATCTAGACCGGTTCTTGAAACCAGCCTGCGTCGCAACATCGTGGAGGAGGTCCCGGCATCTTCTTCCGGATTTGAACGTATATTAAGGACAATACATCTATAATATATTTTCATTTATCCTTCGGAATGATGCGGTCTACTACTCGTTGTCGATAACCACATTTAACGGGTTGTCTTTTACAACCTGACAAAAGGTTGGTTGCTCAGAGTTCCAACTGGTCACTTTAGCCCTCTTAGGCTATGGGTGCCTCTTTCCGCTTGTTCCGACGGCAAAAGAGCCCATTTCAGAGATTCTCTCTGTCTAGCATTGAGTCGATGCATTTTTCTTCATAATCCAAAAAGCTAGACGACGACCGTTAAATTCCTTCTTGGAAGCTTTGAGGTGCGGTTTTATGCCTGCGACTAGTCCACCGACATATTTACCAGACGTGCCTCATATTCTCTCTAAATAACTGGCAACTCGGAAATCAGGTCGAGCAGGTCAAGTGTCAGGTCAGTTCAATTGTTAAAATAAAACGTGTATGTAGCTTGTCGCAAATATAGTGTACTTGTGTCCAAACACATTGTGTTTGCTATTCAATAAAACATGTTTGGAACACAATGATTAAGAGGTTACTATATATGTATTTCTGACCCAAATGTTGATTTGTTTGTTGAAAACTGCTGAAAACAAAAACGTGACAGACAATAAAGAAACAGAAAGCAGCATATCTTCAATTCACAGAGACAATGCTTGTAAACATGTACATGGTTCCTGCAATATGTTGCTGGGGCCATTATTTATCAGCGTGTAGTGGATTTGTAAGAGACCGCAACATAGCCCCCAGTAGTACGGCAAGGGCTCGGCCTATTATTCACGAAGCGCCCAGATAGCAGTGAGGCACCGCTAAATTTCAGTTACATACCAAGATAACAAGAATATTAATATTTGCGGCAGATATCATGTCGATCAGATGTGGTAATAAGAATCCTTTTGACCGCTACAATTTTTTTTTATATCTGATGATCCCTGTGGGGGAAGTTATAAAATTTAAGAATAGTGAACATCGGTATTAATCAATGTATTACATAGTCCACGAAAATATAGTTTTGCTTTCCAAAATGCTACAACTGTAGTCCAAATTGCAACCCCATAGGTTAGAGGACTTATGCCGCGTGATAAAGTCATCGTAATCACATTTTTGTTTGAATCTCAGGCCCGTCTACATAAAACCTGTGGTTAGCTTAATGCGCTATATATCAGTCTTCATCTCATAAATCTTATGACCTCTCATAAATCTTATGAATGTGGGTCTTAATCTCCTTATAAATATTGAAAAATTTTCAAACTCCATTTCCGAAATTGCTGTATAATTTCAACTATGCACTTTAGATTTCTCAATTTGTGTCCTTGTTCTTTTGCCGTTTGTGTTTTGAGATTTTTACGTTCTCCAAACTGGAACGCTTGTTGTCCAAAACGAAACAATGAAAATACGATAACAAAATTAAACTCTAGACAGTGATGAGACAAGTGTAATGAGATCTTTTGTATGTTTGTTATAACAAGTCTAAACCCTAATTACTTTTAGTCTGCTTGGCGTAATTACCATTTTCGTGGAAATACCCAAAATCTAAAGGCTGAACATTGAAATTTCCTTGGATTGATAGTTTTACAGGATTTTCCTTAGCGCCGCTTATATTAAGTAGATACCACACCACACCTGAAATACACGTACATATGTATCCGTTGCAAAGGAGTGCAATCTTAAAGGCAGAGTTTGACACCAACAAGTCAAAAGTGTTGTTGTGATTCAATTCTGAGAATTGGATAAGATGTTTTGAGTTTAGTTTAAAACTAGTTACTATACATATATAGAATCACTTGAGGGTACCTTCCTACCTGTCTGCCTTCTAATATATTTCATCGCAGAGTTGGAAATATGTTTTTAATAAGCAGTTTGTGCAACAACATTCGAACAACGTGGAACTCGTACAGGTGAACACCTTCTACATCCACCTACTTTTACGACTTTAGTTCGGGTTTGTTGTTTTGGGATGTGGTTTTTGTTTTCCGCTAATGACTTTACCGTTTTATGAGGCTTAAGCAATGTTATAGCTTTCTCTCTCACTCGCTCTCCTCGTTATTTCTTATTTCAAGCTATAAACTTCGATACGTTTATGGGTTTCGGTGCCTTATGTACCTGTTGCAATCGCAGTTCTTACCTGTCCGTCTATATGGAAATGTTGGTTCCTAGCGCCGCTATTTACATGAGAACAAATTTTGTTGATTGATTATTAATGATGGGATTTCCAAGACTTTTCTTTTCAGTGACAGGCGCAACTTAGCTCACAAGAAAAGAGAGAGGTGTTAGAAATGGTAAAGGATACCGCAATGTACGTTGCGACTACCTGCTAGTCAGTGGGATTTGTGTTTTACCAATCTCCAATTCAATAACAGAGTTTGCGGTGATAGAACTAGTATCAGCTTTATTTAGCTGGTGATTTTTCATTACCTGACACAATCAAAATTTCATTCCGGCTAAAGGCATTGAGATTGCATTTAAGCCATATTGGGTAGTCATAAATTGAGATACAGCTAAACATTGCAGAAATTTCCATTTGTTTGAATTCAAAGAGAAGAATTTGAGTTATTTTCCGTTTTCATAGGCTAGTTAGGAAAGGAAGAGAGTAAGTGGATGTGAGTTGTGCGATCCTGAGAACACAAATATATCATTACAAGCAAATGCCGGCTACTTCGTGCGCGGATATACAGAAATATACAGGGTGATTCAGGAAGTTCCGGACAAATTTCTCCAGCGTATTCCTTGGCTCATTTCATGAAAAAAAGTCCACTAGGACCATGTCCGAAAATGCAAGGGTGCGAAATCGCAGCGGGTTCAAATTTTTCGGATTGGCGGTCGGATGGTAGTAAGGTAAAGTTGCTAACTTCTGAGCCAGTGGTCGGATTGGACTTGTTTTTGGGCTTGTTGGAAAGGTCTTTAAGAGGCCTTTCAGAATCAATAAAAAAAATAGAAAAAAGTAAAATCGCCGAGTTATAGAGCTACCAAAGTTATGTTATGAAAAAAGTCAGAAATGATATTAACTTTGGAACGGTAAGACCTCTGGGCTTCGTTTAGGTCATTTTAGAAAGGTAAGAGGTATGGCTATCGTTCAACAGAAAAACAAATATAAGTTACCTGCCATCTGGCTGAGCAAATTGAGGTTATGTGAATTTTTTTCCATTTTTTTCCGAAAGCTCTGTATCTCGGCGATTTGACTTTTTTCTACTCTTTTTATTGCTTCTGAAAGGCCTCTTAAAGACATTTCCAACAAGCCCAAAAATCCGACCACTCGCTCAGAAGTTAGCAACTTTTTCTACTACCCTCCGACCGCCAATCCGAAAATTTTGAACCCGCTGCCAAAATTTTGAACCCGCTGCCATTTTTCTTCATGAAATGAGCCAGGGAATACACTGGAGAAATTTGTCCGGAACTTCCTGAATCACCCTGTATATAAAAGTATCTAGTGCAATTTTAATGCATTAAGTTTGTATTTTCCAAAAATATACACTTACATTCTTATCAATTTTCCATTATAAACTCCACTTATTGTCCAAAATGTTTTCATTGCCAATTGTTATATTTCATGTTTAAATTGCGATAAAAAAATATGAGTCGTCATCTGTGACGTTTAAAAAATTATTCATCCACTCGTTCAATAATGGGCGAACGATTGAAGCAGACGATTAATTTGAACACAAAAGATCAGCTATTGCTTTCAGAGGGCGCAAAATTTCAATTATATTTTCAATTTTGGACCACTCTGATTCCGAAATTTTAAATTTTTGAGCATCGGCAACCGAAGATATCTGAAATAAAAATAGTCAGATATTTTGAAGTATTTTTTATCGGAATTTATAACAGGGTAACATACAACAAGTAAATTTTAATTACCAACATTGTATAAACAAACGTATACTTACCTCTCTGTCGGAAAAAACATTTTTGATTGCAATTCGTGGAAATGTTCTACTAATATTGTTCTTCAATACTGCCAACTCGCGAGCCATTTGAGTATGTATTTAAGAAATGCCGGTCGGAAATAGACGGCAAAACTGAAAAATTACATACAAATGTATGAAAATAATAGAAATTTCCCGGACCGACGTTCGAACAGCGTTCCAGCAAATGGTATAATTTTTTGGGAGAATATAAAGAAGTCTCTGTTTATGATCTCTGAAAAATTTGAAGCCATTCTGTGCATGTTTGCTTAACAAACCGAAGTAATAATAATTTTTTTATTTCCCGGAAAAATTCTAATTCCTGGAATTCCCGGGATGAATTCTCGGAAAAACCAGGAAACCCGATGTCAGTGAAGCCTATTACTTTCTTCCCAATTAAGTTGATGCACGCTGAAAAATCGGTATTTTTATATTGTTTGGATGCAAATATAAAGTGTGTTTGGAACATGTCGCAAATATAATATACTTGTGTCCAAACACGTTGTGTTTGCTATTAAATATTACATGTTTGAGATACGATGATTAATATGTTATAAACTATGTGTTTTCAACCCACATATATTTATGTTTGTGATACAAATACAGCTGTGTTTGTTGCACTGTCTATGCTCTCTCGAGGGCAAGAGAATAAAACAGTAACAACGAGAGAGTCTATCTTGTAAGTGTATATCTGCATTTTTGCATTATTCTCTCAGTCAGTGATTCGTAAATATTCCTGAATGTGCGAGCAAATTTCAGATGAAGTTAGAGTTTCTTATTTTAACTGATGTATTGCGTTTTAGTTTCATGTATTCAGTCATCAATGGTTCACTGGACAGGGGACATCAAAAGCGTTTGATCAGTGAAAATCGAACAAACGAAGGCTTGGACGGTTAAATGATGTGTGATGTTGCTTTGGTTTTTGTGAATTTGTTTCGCATATATGTATGTGTGCTACGAAAGTGAGCAACGATTTGGGGGGACCAAATTGGAAAGGACAACAACATGAAGCCCTTTGTTTGTACGAGCCTTTACTGAGAAAATTGGATCGGCGGAACATTTGTGAAATAAGTACAATAAAAAACACAAGTAATTAATCCACGCTTGGCTTGCATGAACAAGACTTGTTTTTTGTTGTTGCCCAACGCATAGTGATAACCAACGCATAACTGAAACCTTCCGAAAACAAAACGAAGAGAGAGACAACAAAGAAAGGAGAAGCAAAAGAACAGCAGATTCCCATTTCATGAAAAATGATACAAATAATGCATTCAGTGCAAGTAAACTTAAAATGGGGCCTTTTAAATTTTTGTTGTTGTATTAATTCTTTATAAATATGGATTTATATTGATAAAATTAATTATAATAAATAATACAGATATACTGAAATTGAAGAATAGTTCGTTTCTAAATATTATTATGTTTGGGACGAAATGCGCATATGTTTCCACGTAAGTATATGTAGGTTTGGGGAAAATGGACGAATGTTTCCACGTAAGTATATGGATATTTGGGATGAAAACTGCATGTTTCCACATAAAAGTATACATGTTTGCCAGTAAACATGATACTGTTTACATTTAAATACAAGTGAGTTTGGGACTTTCAAACATATGAATGTTTGAAGTGTGCTCCAAACATATGCATGGTTCCTGCAGAATGTATTTGGGAGAATATTTTAGAGAGGCCGTTAGTTTACAGCGTGCAGGAACCGCAAACATTGTTTTGGAAATACGGTCGACTCTGTTTTCCGATATTCCTACAGCCTGCAATTTTTCCGCTACCAATGCTGACTCGTACTTAATTTGTACCTCAGTGCGGATTAATGAAAGTATTGAACCTCTTTCCCCAGTCGATGTAGTTCTTATGCCTCCGCTAATACTCAAACACAGGATGCATTTAATCTTTTGCACATTCCTTATCAATCTTGGGATTCCCTATCAATGCCATCGTAGGAGTGGGTCACCATTTTGACCATACATCTCGTCTGCAAATATATCAACATCTGTGAGTATTTTCCACTATATTCTCTATGTGATCATTCCAAATTATTTTTCGATCCAGGTTCCTCCAAAGTTTTTGACCCTGCTGGACATTTTTATAGATTTTGCAAGGAAAGCGGGGCTGTATGAAAGCTCATTTCTTCGATATTGTTGTGAATAAATTTACGTCACTCCTTTTGTCTGGGTGAAATTGTACTATAGTTAAAATATATCAGAGGTCTTTCAGCAAGGTTAGGTAGAAGTGGCTATTACTATTGGCACACTTAGTCCAATTAGGACCGTCCCCATTGTTGAGGCTTTAGTATGACCTGAAATGGTTAAGGGCATTAAAGCCATATGATAACTCATCTGAATACTCCTGGATGTGGATGAAGAAGAGGCATACTTTTTAAAAATTAGTAATTTAACTTTTTTAATTAGTAAAATTACTACTCGTCGGTGGTGCAATGGGTAGTGTGCGCGCCTCTTGATCCCTGCTCTGACCACCTTAAAATTTCTTTCGACGGCGGTCACCTCGCATAGTGACGGCGACACTGTCGAGTATTTAGCCATGAAAATGCTTCTCAAAAATACCGTTCGGAACCCTTGTAAAACTGTAGGTCCCAATCAGTGAGTATAAAACTAGAAAGCGCACAGCTCACTGGTTGTGAGAAGCTCTCCCCGATTCCTTTATGGGATGTAATGGGAAACCATTTATTTTATTTATTTAAAATTAGTACTCTGCACTAACGTCATTACCTTTAACTCCCTAAATGTATGTTACATTTAACATAAAGTAAGATCGTAGTTATTGTCTCATACTCATACAAAAGGCCGAGCAGTAGCATGTACATAGGTGTTTGAAGCTCTCGTCCTCGTTTTCATTCCCACATCTCATGCGCTGAGGTTCCAAGCCTAGACGTGTGTCTGGATCTTAAACAGACTCCATTGAAGGGTACTGAAAATAGGGATTGTTGGAAGTTCAATCGTGGGGGCTCAAAAGGTGCGTATTACAGTGCTGATTACGGGAACGGCAAACTTTTTTATACGGGGGTACTTTTATAGTCCCCTACCGACCGCGGGGCATTACTAGAAAAATATACTTAACAAATGTTGGCAGAGCATTTTTTCACGGCAGCATTTTTAAGTTTTGATCAAGCATATCTCTCTGAGTTTTCGCGTATTTCTCACTGTACATCACGAATAAGCTTTCTTAGTTGGCATTTTGTTAGATAGTATTTTCATGTAAAATTTAAAAAATTTAAATTAAATATGTAATTAAGAAACTAGAAAGGAAAACTATGCAAAATCGAAATTTCAAAATGCTGGAGTGATAAAAATAATAATGATAGTAATAAATCAAAATTTTGAAAATATATTTTCTGTTTCTGCTCCTCATGATACGTCCGACGTTAGAGAACCATATTGATCAAAAATAAATTTTTTCACCCAAATACACTATTGATCTAAACTTTTACGGCCGGAAGCAGACTGCAAGGACCCTGGCATATAAAAAAAAATTAGACATTTTGTTTTCAGGAGTTTTCATCGAACAAACCCACATTTAATTCACAAACACGTTATATTTGCATCCAAACCACAAACAAGACATATTTGCCTGCTTGTATATGGTTTTTCAGGAATCACAAGAATGCATTTTCCAACCTTCTTTTTTAAAAACTAAATATCTAATAATAAAGATATATAACGGACTATAAATAATAAAACATAACAAAAAATAAAAAAATTATATTTAAAATACCAATGAGTGTTCGAACTCACGGGCGATGACACCTTTTTATTACACGGTACATGTTCGATTTTTATGAACATATTATAAGTAGCAAATCTTAAATTGGAAAATAAAAAAACAGCCTTCAATCATATGATGACGTTACATTTAAATAATATTAATACTTAAAATTATTTAAAGACAAGCGCAAGCACATGTGTCAATATTTTCCTGCTTAATACTTTTTGTTTTATTCCCACACAAACAAAGAGAATGGAAAGCAACGGACACAGGTAAATACATTGTGTTATGTTCGTAAGCTTAAGAGTAGCAAGACTTCGTCTTTTAAGACAACTATTCGCTGCCGCTACATCAATACCATCATAGAGTATTGTTGTACAACAACCACATATTAATTTCAATGCTAACTCTGCATAGCTTCGTACGCAGTGCTAATTTCAATGCTAACTCTGCATAGCTTCGTACGTGTTGAATGTGTTGACTTTGTTAGTTTATACGCTACCCGTGCCTTTAGATGTTAACACATCAACAAAGTAATATTTAGCTCACTGAAGAAATTGTTTTTGTTTTGTCATACACAGAGCGACGACAAAAAGTATTGAATAGCATAGAGAACTTATTGCACTCTTTTCCCGCTCTCATTGCTATTTATGATTGAAATACAACATCGTTCAAATGGCTTCCACGACTTGCGTTACCCGATTTTTCAGTACGTTTTCTATTTTTTGTCGTTTTGTCGTCGGTTTCGTGTTTTAATATCTTAATGGACTCCGGATTGTTTGCGTAACACTAATCTTTAAAAACACTCCAGAGGTAATTGTCTAAATGGCGGCTAATGGACATCCGAGTGTCGGCTGATTATGCGGTTTCAGAACACAGTGCGCAGAAGGTCGATTGTAACGTTCACCATACATCGTCCATGTCATCCTCTTCAACTTCTGGGAACAAAAAATTACTGAGCATGGCACAGTAACGCTCGCCATTAACGGTAACCGCAGTTTCTCGCTCATTTTCATGTATCCAAATAGTCACTCGTTATGGATGTCCCGCTGTCATGTAGAGAGTCTAAACGATTCTTATTCTCTGTATAGAACATTTCCATATATAATTCACCATTTCGCTCCCTCTCCTCTACAGTACAGCATAGACTATGTTTTCTTCGTCTTCTCGTTGCTGCTAAGTGCTTAAAGGGTAACACTAAGCATTGTGTGGATATCAGCGGGAAGGCGGTGGACTTGCTGTTTGTGTTTAAAAATAAATGGTTTCCCATTACATCCCATGAAGGGACCGGGGAGAACTTCTCACAATCATTGAGCTGTGCGCTTTCCAGTTTTCACTCACTGATTGGGACCTACAGTTTTACACCGATTCCGAACGGTATTTTGAGAAGCTGTTTCATGGCTATATACTCGATAGTGTCGCCGTCACTATGCGAGGTGACCGCCGCCGACAGAAACTTGAAGGTGGTCAGAGCAGGGTTCGAACCCAGGATCTCATGTACAAGAGCCGCGCACACTAACCATTGCACCACCGACGGCTGTGTATTTGTTCTGTATGTTTGTATGTGCAATGGTGTGTGAGTTTGTTATACATTATGGTAACATACGTGGATTGAGAACAATTTTTTTCGGTGTGTACTCCCACATTAGTATTCATCAGCCAGATGTTCTTGCTCTATGTGAAACCCAGGAGCGTGAGGGTTCTGATCCACAGGATTTTCACGTTCCCGGGTACCACACTCTATCCGTTTTTGTTTCCCACAAAGGCCTTGTGGTTTATGTAAAAAATGGCATAGTGTTTCAGAGTCAGCGATATTTTGATTTACAAGATCCAGAATTTAGCTCTCTTTGAGTAAAATTATAGAAGTCCTAATACGGGAAGGGGGGCATCCTTTAATGACTTTAACACCCTTTCCGATTCCATTTCTGAGATATTGGGGAATTATCCGGACAGTAAAGTCGTTGTTGCTGGTGATTTCAATGTCCAAAATTCCTCCTGGTTAACGCATTCGAGCCATAGAACTACGGAGGGCCAATACGCTGAGCTCTTCGCCGCGCATAATGACTTAACGCAATTGGTGAATGAACCGACGCACATTCCGTGTGTTCAAGGGCACAACCAAAATTTACTTGACCTCTTTTTAACTTCGCACCCTAAAAAGTACGAAGTTAACACGCTTGCACCTCTGGCTACTTCGGATCACTGTATCACTTCAGCGCCCTTTTCGTATTCAGCTCTTCGTCTCGCTTCAAACACTCTCCCGAAGCGAACAATTTTTAACTACGAAGAGCCACGTTGGTCTGAGCTCAACAACTTTTATCAGCATTTTAACTGGAAGCTTTGTTTTCTGGAGAATAATATAGATGCTGCTGCTGAAATGATCAGGAAGATAATTTTGATTTTTTTGAATTCATTCATCCCGACGAAAATTATATCGGTTAAACCATCGGAAAAAAATTGGTGTAACCAGACATGCAAGTATGCTGTCAGATCCAAAGTGGACGCGTTCAGAGACTGGCGTTCTAACAAAATGTTAATACTGAACTGCTACGCTAACAGGCAAGATCCAAGTGTGACAAAATACTTCGACGCGAAAAGTTTCTTCACGAACAGCGTATTCGTTCTAAAGTCATTTCTTTCTCTAGAGGAAGTAAGAGTTTTTGGTCATTTCCAAGAAGAATAAAGGGTTCTTCCTCTATCCAAACTCTTCTTAAAGATGGCATAACATTCCCTGAATCGGTTGATATAGCTAACCTCCTGCCTGAAATGTTTGCAAGGAACTCTTCCTTGCCGGATAGCAATCAACCACTCCCCGTGATCAATTACGTATCTTGTTCCATGCCCAAGATATTTTTTCCAACGCGAGGAGTTAAAACTGTTCTTGCGTATCTCGTAGTAAATAAATCACCGGGCCCGGATCGCATATCAGCACTGGTCTTGAGTAGGTGCTCTTCGACGCTGGCACGTCTACTGCGCAACCTTTTTAACCTTTCATACCGTGCGTGAGTCTTCCCGGCACGCTGGAAGGTTGCTAATGTCCAGCCAATCCCTAAAAAAAGGTGATGCAAGTGACACTGCAAATTACCGAACAATTGCAATTTGTTCGGCGCTCTCGAAGTTTATGGGGAGCATGGTTAGCCACCATCTTGTGAAATATCTTGAGTCCAATGATCTTCTTAATGATCGGCAGTATGGCTTTCGTAGAATGAGATCTACTGGTGACCTGATGGGGTTCCTTTCGGAACAGTGGAGTAAGAGTAAGGCAGTGGCTGTTTATATTTCCAAGGCCTTTGGCAGAGTATGGCACGAAGCACTCTTGTCAAAAGCCGGGATCTGGTGTCCATTGTGGTATGGGGTCGAATGAATACAGTAGATTTTAATGCGGGTAAGACCCACTGTTATTTGTTGTCGCATAAACGGATTGCTGACCCCGGTGTGTCGTTATTGTATATGGACGGTGTCGATATTGATGAATGAGCCGCTCTTTATTTTGTGGGCATGAAAATACAATGCGATGTCCGTTGGGAAAAACATGTATTTGAAGGGTAGAAAGATGAATTCAAGTGTCTAGGCTTTTTAAAGTGGTGCAAGGAATACTTCACTACATTTGATCTTCTCAATATCTACACCACCTACATCAGGCCATAGATGGAATATAACTTCCATATATGTGCAGGTGCTCCTAGGACCCCTTAGGAGCTTCTCGACTGTGTCCAGAGGAGAGCGACGGTGTTAATAGGGGACATTAGGGTATCCAACTCTATTGACTCCCTTGAGCATCGGTGAAAAGTGGGTTGCGTGTCCCTGTTCTATCGGTACTTCCACGGTATGTGTTCCTCGGATATCCGTCAACTTATGCCAGACGTGAGGATATTTAGCCGAAGTATGCGGCTTTTCAGGAACTCTCATTCTTTTGTTTATCAACAGGCACTACTCCCTCTTTCCACAATCCACTACCTCAATTTTCCTTCGCCAACACAATGCACTGCATTTATAGGGGGCATCCCCTGAGTGTTGGTTTGATAAAAAAAAAAAAACATAAAGCAATACAAAAAGCATAAGTGTCTCAAAAGGCATCAATGTTTCACGTCAAAATTTTGAATGCACCAAGTTATGACAAACAGAGGGTAATACGTTTTGAATCGTTCGCCAGATGTCGCCAGTGCTTTTGAGTAATACAATTCGTTCCATGAGTTCTCTATACTATTCAATACTCTTTGGCGACGATGACCTGCTTATTTGTTCGGTGCCGCCACATCAATACCATCACACTTATTTTCAGGCAGAGACTATTGTACAACAAACCACGTGTGTGATGCTAACGCTGTGTATTTTTTGCATGTGTTAACTTTGATAGATTACCCTACCCATGCCTCCAGATGTTAACACGTGGAAATTAATGGTTAAAACAAACAAATTGGTAGCGACTTTTCAAAACTGTTTGTTACTAAATACTATACCATAATACGCATTAAACAGCAAAGAAGACAGGTTTCATTTACTGATACGAAGATTGAGAATAACTACGTAAATACTATATTAACATGCGTTCATTTTTGTAGCAGTTATTATCGCTCAAGGTAATTCTGACGTGATCAAACCCGATGCTGTGTGACTGCAAATATCTATAGGTTGACAGCATAGATTTCCTTCCATAGTTTGCGCATTTGGTTTTGAAATTCAGTGTTCTAGATTTTATAAATTCTTATGTGTTTATATATTGTTATATTACTATGTTGTATTGTTGTGCAGAAATTGAATCCAACTGATCATAAGAATTATTAATTATAAAGGGTGGGCCATGTACAATTTCGAACTTAATTTCGCTGTAAAAAAACAACTAATAGATATTTTTTAAAATTATGATTCATTGATATTTATGATTGAAATACAACATCGTTCAAATGGCTTCCACGACTTGCGTTATCCGATTTTTCAGTACGTGTTCGATTTTTTGTGGTTCTATATCGTGAATGACAGCGTCGGTTTCGTGTTTTAATATCTTAATGGACTCCGGATTGTTTGTGTAACACTAATCTTTAAAAACACTCCAGAGATAATTGTCTAAATGGCGGCTAATGGACATCCGAGTGTCGGCTGATTATGCGGTTTCAGAACACAGTGCGCAGAAGGTCGATTGTAACGTTCACCATACGTCGTCCATGTCATCCTCTTCAACTTCTGGGAACAAAAAATTACTGAGCATGGCACAGTAACGTTCGCCATTAACGGTAACCGCAGTTTCTCGCTCATTTTCATGTATCCAAATAGTCACTCGTTATGGATGTACCGGCTTCTCCTCGATGACGTGAGAATTTTCCGAGCCTTAAATGTGAAAATTTGGTTGGTTAAGTTAGCCCCGCGTTAAAAATTAGCTTTTTCGGGAAATATGACTTTCCTGTACAGAGACTCATCTTCAGCCCATTCAGCAAAGCGAAAACGCATCGGATGGTCACGAGGCTTCAGTTCTTTGGACTAATTGGACTCTATGGCCTTCTACCGAGTTCTTTATTAAAAATAACAGAGTTCCCGTGGCCGCAGCTGGACGACATGTGGTTTAAGCAACACAACGCCACCTGCCAAACCGCACATGAAACAGTCGATTTATTGCAGCAACGATTTCCAAGAAATTCTGATGTCAACTGGCCACCAAGATCATGCAATTTAATGCCGCGCGATTTTTTTCTTTGGGGTTTTGTGAAATCTCGGGTTTATGCGAATAAACCAAGAACAATTCCTGAGTTTAAATCCGAGATCTAACGCGTCATCGGTGAGCTACAGCCACATTT
Organism: Phaonia tiefii; assembly: GCA_963931995.1. Taxonomy (NCBI): domain Eukaryota; kingdom Metazoa; phylum Arthropoda; class Insecta; order Diptera; family Muscidae; genus Phaonia; species Phaonia tiefii. The sequence goes on from OZ008368.1 coordinate 211,215,536, forward strand.
CTGTGAAAAGGTCATGGAAAATTGCATAAAAAGAGTAATGGCCTGTCATCAGAGACATGGGGGCCATTTAACGGATATTTTATTCCATACTTAATCGAAATATGAGTTCTTTACAATCCAATTAAAAAAGTCGCAAGTATCTCAAAAAATACGTGTTTTTATTTTAATATGAAAAAGTGCATTCTTACTGATACTGATTTTTCAATAATTGAGGAATATAGCGTTGTTTTGCCGGAAAAATTTCTTCTATTCAAAAAGTCAAGGAGTTGACAAACTGCTGTCTATAAGAATGTGAATGTGGATGGAATGAAATATTTTAGGAACAATTTTTTCGACACATCTGACGTTAGAGCCTTATATCCATAGAATAACACATACGTAGAAGGTTTTATTCGCTCAATAAATTAAACGTCATAGGTACGATGGAAATTACACAGTGGAGGGTGGAAAATATGGGTTCAATAATACCAGATGGTGGCAATAGTATACAGCGATCCACAAAGGAACTACACCCGAATTTCGTGTTTTTGTGGCAAACTAGTTGTGTTAAATACAATACAAATGAATACCAACGTTAAAAGTCAACAAAAAAGTGCAAAATACATTTAAATTTTTCAGTTCTACACCAAAACGACAGGAAAAAGTTAAGTGAACATATTCTGTAACTCCACCTGGTGTATGTAAACATTTCCACAGACCTACCGAGAGAGTGTGAAATGAAACGTCAGATGAGAGAATAAGTTCTTCTATAGTATGTGTTATTCTATGCTTATATCCTTTGTGTATATTTGAAAGAAAACATCTGACAGTTTTTGAAATATGCGTATCAAAAGTTGCCTATTGAGATGCTTGTTATGAAAAAATTGGCCCAGTCATTATAAACTCCATTCTAAAAAATAGTACAAATTCTGAAATAATATAAAAATATCTCAAGAAAAACAAATAAAAGTACAACGCTTTTGATTTTTTTTAAATTAAAAACAATTTATTTCATAAATGAAATGTGGGGGACCAAAATTATTCTACGCGACCTGTTGGAATAATTTTCTCCGTATCACGCAACTTTTGATACACGTACTGTAAAACTTAATTGGATTTTCTTCCGGTTTTAAGCTGATTTTAGCACCACGTTTGTATGTTTTTACTTGAGATTTTGTCCGACGGTGCAGCCTAATGTTCATTTTGAAATTTTTTTTCTATTATAAATATATTTGCAAAATATCCTTTTTGTATTTTTTTTTGTCATTTAAGTGGGCCTATTCATAAAAATTTGAGAGAGGTTTGAGAGACAGTTTGTCATACAACAAATTTCTCTCAAACCAGTCACAACTATTTATGAATATGGCTGTTAAAATTTATCATACATATATGAAATGCGGACGAAAATTTTGTTTCGGACGGGTTTTCCAGCGTATGGAATTTCTCCATGATCTTCGTATGGACTTAAAAATCTTCTATTAAACACAAATTCTTCTCAAGTCTCCCTTTTTCAAATCTTTTAAAACGTAACCCAACAAACAAAAAAAAAACTGGTCCTAAATTAGATTGAATACACTTGATTTGATGGCGATGAATCATCACCAAAAACAATAATAAACAGATTCAATGAATGAAACTAAATCAATATATGACTCATCATCACACGATGCTAATAAGGGAATCTGAGCAGGTTTTTTCCAATTCTATTTAGATATAGACTCACAAGTCATACCATGAAAAAAATGCTCTTAAAAACAAGAATCATTTGAAATTGACGATCCAAAGTCAATAGTTCCTAATTAACATAATGCAAATCATTGACGTTAGAAATCAAAGGCTGTCGACTCTTTAAAATCGACAAAACGAATCAAACTCAAATATTTGTTGAAGTGTAGATGGATATTTATGGCAACTTTTTAGGTTCAAACAATGGTAAAAAGCGGCCCAAATACTGCAACAAAAAACAACTCAAAATTTAACATTAAAAACCTTCTGTAATTTGAATTCTAGGAATTGTATATCAAAGGATTTTGCAACATCATGCCTACTTAAGTAAAAAAAGACAACTGAACATAAAAACGCTTAGGGTCCACCTAACGAGCTGCACATGCAACAGTTTAGAGGTTCAATTCTTTTAGTTTTCAATATTTTGTTTCTTTTTTTTCTATTTAACTGACCAGCCAAACACTACTACTTTAGATCATGACAAGAATAAATGCAAAAGGAGTGAAAAAGAAACCACGAAAACATCCAACACAAACCAAGTAAAGGAGTTGATCCAACCGTATGCAGGGATGAATACCAGCAGATGTGCCTTGAAAGATATTTTTCTTTTAAAAGTTTGCCGCTTCGTAGATTCAGCCGCAGAGTTGGCTCACTTAATGATGACTTTCGCTTTTTTATGATTCTCACTCGCCTTTGACTATTTAAAGTAAACGCCAGAATGTTTGAAAGTCTTGGCTACGAAGTCAGTTTAGTTCCTTAACTGGTTGTTTTGTTTTGGAACGGAAAGTTGTTGGTTGGATTCTAATCGTGCCACATACACACAAGTGTCTTTTGTGAGAAGCACAACCCGCACAAACATTTTGTGAATTTGTGTTTATTTTTTTGTTCACTTTGGAAACTTCTTTAGGTTTTATTTGGCGAAACTCTTTAACCCTTTTCGGTATATATTTCTGCTGGGATGAAAAAGAAAAGAATTTTTAATGTTTAAGTTCAAGGATTTTTGTGTTGTCTTCATCTTGAATTTCGTTGTTTCTACCTTTTAAAAAGATGTTGTACCCTATAGGCATATGAATATCCTTTAAGGTTATGCACGTGGAATACTAAGTTCGTCCTTTCGCCTGGTATATGAAACGCAATAATGCAGGTTGAAATAAAAGTTTTTTACAGAAACTGTTAGTCATAGCCAAATGTCTGAACTCACACTTCATTATATACCTACACTTTGAAAAAAATGGTCCCACTAACATATTGCAGGAACCATATACATGTTTGACGCATTGTTTTCATGAACTGAACATTTGCTTCTTTTTTCTTCCTATATTGTCTGTCTCGTAATTGTTTTCAGCAGTTTTCAACAAACAAAACCATATTTTTATACTTATATTATAACTAGAGACCGGATTTTTACGTGAAAAATTTCAGTTAAATACGTGCAAAAATACGTGCTGAAAATGTCAAAATACGTGCAACTGATCGTGCGAAAATCCTCAATTCCAGAAGTTTATTCAACAAAGTAATTCATAATGTTAACATCTCAATCTCAATCTCTCCGAAAACTGTTGTAGCCAACAATATTAATCATTTCAACATATTGAAATGTAAAATTACGGCGACGATCAGTCAACATCATTTTATATTTCGAAAATGATCGTTTAACGTCAACGGATACCAACGGCGCGTACAAAGTAGCCAAACGAAATTCTTGATTCTATTCTCGCACAAATTTGACAACATCAGGATTGTTTTTCAAGTTGGAATCGAATTTCACACGGCTAAATCCGGTCAACGAAGCCCCAGCGTTATCGTAAATCTGTCATTGTTCATCCTTCCTCAATCCACTTGTTTCCAAATTCTCTATAGCAACGGTCTAAATAAAATTAATATGATTACCGTTTCTTTAAATTGTTGATTAAATAGGTTTTTACTAGAAATTTGAAAACAGCCACATTATAAAGTTCTTCTTTCACTGTATCGTCGTTGACCAATCTTTTGCAATCAACTGCCGCCTTGCAATCGGTTGGTGACCGGACCAGGAATTCCTTAATGTTATTGTAGTTTTCACATAAAAAAGTGTCGGTTTTTATCCAGCTTCCTCAACGGGTAATGAAATAAAATCACATCAATTTATGGCAAAATAAAATAAGAATTTCATGTTTAATACCTACTTGTAAGTTCTTTGTAAAGCCGAATACACGAAGAAGCTTTCAATAGTAATTTTTTGGAAACGCATTTATAAAGCTATTGGCCATGTCATACTCATCCCTGATTGATTCGCAAACGTGATGCAGTGAGTGGGCCAAAACAAGTTAAGTGATGCATTTTTAGAAATAACATGAGAAAAACCTTTAAAATACGTGCGGAAAAACGAAAAATGCAAAATAAGTGCAAATAACCTAAAACCATGGAAATACGTGCAAACAAGTGCTGAAAAAATGCACCCCTAATCGAAAAACCTCATTTTCCTACGTTTTAGAATACAGAGAATCTGATTCCGTTAATGAAAAATGTATGTGCAGCACGTAAAAATCCGGTCTCTAATTATAACCTCATAATCATTGTGTCTCCAGCATGTAATATTGAATAGCAAATAGAATGTGTTTGGACACAGGTATACTATATTTGTGACAATCTACAAATACGTTATATTTTGTATCCAAACAAAAAAAGTTTGATTTTTCAACGTGGAGCAAAAATAATACGTCCAAGGAAACAAAAATATCACCAAGATATCACAGGTAGTAGCAGTGAATTAGTGCGAAATCAAATAAATAAATATTTTCCCATTACAACGTATGAAGGGACAGTGGAGAGCTAGTCACAATCAATGAGCTGTGTGCATTCCAGATTTACACTCCCTGACTGGAACCTACGGATTAATAAAATACTTTTATTTTGTAGGCAACTAAGTTCCGGACGCACGCAGTAGTATTATCCCTTTCTTAAGACAACTGTTAATTTTAACCTCTGTAGCCGATAGTTGGGTTGTACAATATACAGATAAAAAGATGATTTTACTATTTTAACAAAATTTTTATGTTTCCATTAAATTTTTAATTGATATACTAAAAAATTAATCAAGTATTGAAATGAAAATCTAGAAATGTTACCAGCTATCAATTTCCACAATATTTGATGAATTTTTTCTTTGGTTTAAAAAATACCATAATCATACCCAATAACTTGGTTATTGTATACAATGTATACAATTTCAAAAAACTGGTTTGGTTAATTTAAATCAAAAAATAATTTTGAAATTTACAACCGATTTTTGTTAGTTTTATTTTCAATAATTTCGATATATGTCATAGAGACAGGGTCGTGCGCAGGATTTTATTTCGGGGAGTTTAACCACTTTAACAAAAATAAATACAAAAATTAATTTTAATCATCAATATGACGTTTAGAGGTGAGCTCAAATATACATATATGTGACCTGGTCTACGAAAAGGGAGCTTACGTGCGAAAACTAGTTTTCTGTGAAAAACCTGTTAAAAGTAAGCAACTCGTTTCGTCAGTTTCTCATTATCTCGTTAATTGTTCTCCACGCCGGACGTCCAGTAAGTGTTGTTGTTGGTCCAGTAAGTGTTGTTGTTGGTCGGAATATTATTATAGTTCATCGTGTAAGTTGGTAGTGTGGAACATTTAAAAAAATCCAATGAGTGTTCGAACTCACGGGCGATGTGTTAACACCTTTTTGCTACACGGTACCTATTCGATTTCTATGAACACATTCGTAAATGTTACATTGGAAAATAAAAAACAGCGTTCAATCATATGATGACGTTACAGTTAAATAATATTAATACTTAAAATTATTTAAAGACCCAGTGCAAGCACATGTGTCATTATTTTCTTGCTCAATACTTTTTGTTTTATTCCCACAAAAGTCAAAGAATGCAAAGCAACAGACACTTGTACATACATACATACATTGTTATATTCGTACGATATAACCGAAGATCAACATAAAATACTTTTTTAATATTACTCCAAATTAAAACACTTCAATCTCGGCTCGCCGATTTCGGATCGCCTTAATTTTTGGCCTAAACTCTTCGTCGAAACCCGCACTAGCTTTTTAATCCAAAAATTAATAAAATCGGCTATGAATTTCCGGAGAAAATCGCGTGGGAAAATTATATGAAAATCGCCCAATAATCACTTTCAATACCGACTGCCAAGCAACGAACAAACAAACGATGATTTACTCTTACAAACCTAACACTTGCGTATGTATTAAATTTATAGTTAGTTTACTGCCCTAGAGGCGCGCGTATAGATGTTAACACATCAAAAAGTGACACTGAAGAAGTGACGTTTACTGTTTGTGTTGATTATCGTCTTCGCATTTCGCATGAAATGAAACATGAGTGTTGATGAGGAGTTCAGTGCCGTATACGGACAATATTTCCATGAAAAGGATGATGAAAACGATGATGAAAACTACGAAGAGATCGATGATGATGAAGACGAAGTATGTGTATCTCAGGCAGAAGGTGATACCGAACAAACTTTTGTTAACATGTAAAGGAGGAGGAGCTGGTAACAAAATTTCTGTCAAAAGATTGTTGTAATAATGAATGCCATACACTGATACCACGGGAAATGATAACGCAATTCCATCATTTCATAATCTCTACAGATAGTGTAAAAGCAAAGAAATTCGCAGACAGTGAAGAAGTGCAGTCCTTTAAGCTTCTGTTAAAACCTATCGATCCTGAAATGCCGAAAGTTATACAACCAGCCGGTTTATCTTTGGAACGTCAGTGGTACATCTATCACAATCTTCGCAGCTTAGTTTCGGATATATCTAAAGTAGATATTGTGGCTCCATTGCCGAAAGATTTGCCATCGAAGAAACGGAAGGCAAAAACTAGTGAAGATGTTCTCAAACCAGACGAGGAACCAGGTCCATCTTCCTCAGGATCAACACGTAAAAAGATCTCAAGGAAAACGACAACAAAGAAAAATACGTAAACTACTCAGCATTATTATTTTTGGCCCATAATACGTTTTTCTACTGTATAATCATGTCTTTATAGCTTATAATTCAATGTATTTTGTTCATTACCAATAAATTATATTTTGTCGTATTTTTACTCTTCTTTCTCTACATTTTTAGTACACTTCTAAGCAAGTGAGGATTTTCTGCTTTTCAACACGTGAAAAAGCATCTCATCTTCCATCCGAATTAACCAAAAAGTGAAAATTGATTTTTTGACACCTAAGCCCCCTTTCCGTAGACCAGGTCACATATTACTTTTTTTGCTCAGCCCAAAAAAAAGTAAATTTTTACTGATACTGAAATTTAATTTGCATTACAAGGAACAAAATACCGAAAGAATTTCAATGCTGAATAATTATTTAACTGATAATGAAATTTAATGTCCATTACCAGTAAGATGTAATCTATTTTTACTGAGAGAGTTGTTTCAGAAATCAGAAAAAATTTACTGGTAATACAAACTACGACGGCGGATCAATAAGTCCGTGACTTTTTAAATGAAACACATGTTTTTTGGAAAAACAAAATTTATTTTTTAACATAATATCCTTTTAGCTCAATACACAATACACTTATTCCAATGTTTCTCCAATTTCGTAGCCTTTCCAAAAAAATAGGTCCAGGTCCATAAAATAGGCATTTGTTTGATCAATAATTTCATCGTTGGAGCTAAATCTCTTTCCCCCGAGCCATTTCTTTAGGTTTGGAAATAGGAAATAATCACTGGGGGCTAAATGCGGAGAATATGGCAGATGAGGTACCAATTCGTAGCCCAATTCATGGAATTTTGCCACTGAGAATACACACGTGTGCACCCGTGCATTATCTTGATGAAAAATAACTTATGACCCCACAATAATATGGGGTCGTTTTTTTTTAAATCCTCGTTAAATCGGTCCAATAAGTTGGCATAATATTCGCCGTTTATTGTTTTTCCCTTTTGAAGGTAATCGATGTGGATTATCCCGCGTGGATCCCAAAAAACTGTTGCCATCATCTTATTGGCTGACAAACTTACCTTGGGCCTTCTTCAGAGCGGGTTCACCCGGAGAAACCCATTGTTTAGTGTTTCATCCACAGTTTTATCCGCGGTTACAAAACGCCACAAAAACTCCTTCAAATTGCGATTAAACAGCTCCAAACAATCCTTTGAAGTTGTCACACGATAACGTTTATGGTCAATTGAGAGCAAACGCAGCACCCATCTTGTAGACAGCTTTCTTAAACCCAACTGATCATTTAAAAACGAAGCCACACTGCCATATGAAATGCATGGCATCAACAATCTCACACACTTTTACTCTTCGATCGGCCAACACCGCATCGTGGATTTTTTCGACATTTTCGGGTGTATTGACATTTTCGGGTGGTCGACCAGAACGTTCAGCGTCATTTGTACTTGTGCGACCACAACGAAAGTCAGTAAACCACTTATTTATTTATAGTATTTATAAAGCTTTTCCTTGGTTTGATTGATGGTTTTTTCGCAAAATCGAAATTCACTTTTTTCCATTTAAAAAAAATGCACGTTTTGAACAGCTGTTAAACGCAAAGTAAATGACGGAACTTGCTCAAAATTTAACAGTAGTCGATTAACAGGTTGTACTTGATGAGAGTAGCCTTGCATTTCATATAACTACGAGGAAAGTTCAAAAAGAAATTTCATTATCTGTAAAATTTTACAAAGCTGCAGGATCCGATAAGGTCCACGCATCACCTCATTAGCAAAAGTTGGTTAGATGAATGCATGCCCGGTGATTGGAGTCTCAGTGTACAATGTCCCATATTTTAAAAAAGGTGAGCCAGTCTCTGTGCCAACTACCGTGGAATGAGCCTTTTATCCATAGCATATAAGGTTCTATCAAGTATAATGTTCGAAAGACTGAGGCCTAACTTTTGAGTGGAAAATCATCTTTGACAACAATCAAACATAATTTAAACTCTGAATTCATTTTTAGGTTAATAGTTAATGGGTGGTTAAACAGCCAAAGTTGGCGATTTAAACATATGATTTTGGCAGAAAAGAAGAAGAAGAACAAACATAAATCTCCTTGAATTGTAAATGTGAACAATTATAATCACCATCCTAGTGGAAATAACAATAGAAACGTATCACTTAACTCGTATTGCAGTTAGAACTTTATTTCTGCTCAAATATTTACCAATTTCATTAAATATTTTGTATTTTATCACTTCACTTTTCTTTTGCAAATGGCGCCAGTTTGATGCATTGTAACGATTAGCCGATAAATGTATGAATACCGGATATTTTTCGTAGCATTTGCCAATGTTGCCACATGGTAGTAAGATTATTTGACAAAGCACTGAAAAACTCTTTTCGTATTTAAAGTTAGATCAAACATAAATCAAAATCAACTGCTTGCCAATTTAAATAACCAGTCAAAAATTGGGCCTTAAACAAATTATTGCTGATCTGATTAGACCATTCCAATGTGGCTTTAGGCCTGGACAATCGACAACTGACCAGATTTTCACGCTACGCCAAATCCTGGAGAAGAACCACGAAAAACAAATCGATACCTATCATCCATTTATCGATTATAAGGCGGCTGTCTATAGCCCGATACGGGAGAAACTCTACGAAGCAATGTGTGAGCTAGGTATTCCTGCAAAACTCGCAGTGAAAGTTGGTAAGGGTCTTACCGAACCTTTTGAAACTAAGTGAGAGCTCAGGCAAGGCGACACCCGATCGTGCGATATCTTTAACATCTTAATGAAGATCATTATGAGAAAAGCTGCAGTCAACATGAATAAAACCATCAGCAGAAAAAGTCACATGCTGCTCGCGTATGCAGATGATATGGATCTCATTGGACGCACAATTAGAGAAGTTACTGCAGTTTTTTTTCGAGAATTGAGAATGAGTCTGAAAAATTGAGTCTGTTAGTAAATGAGGACAAGACAAAATTAATGGTTTCAACGAGCAGGGACTCCACGCGATTAGACCAAAGCGTGAACGTTGATAACTGTTATAATATCGAGGTTGTGGACGAATTTATATACCTCAGATCGAGGACAAAACAAAAATTGAGATACAATTTAGCTTCAATACGGGAAATGGGGTGTCAATTGTCTAAAAGTACCGGTCCGGAGATAAGTGAAAAGGGGATATATCCAAAGTGTTAAAAAAAATGCATTTGTGCTGAACTGCCGTTGGAAAATGCGGAACTAAGAAAAATAAATTGGAGGTTGACTAAATATATCACACCAACGTGACCTACTGGATCGATAATAAACGGGTCCTCCTATAAACAAGGAACTCAAATTAAACTCATTATCTTTAGGAATTATATTGGGATTTTCTACTTAGGTAAAATTTGAAAGCGGTAGATTTTTTTCATATTTAATCTTGGGATAATTTAGCGGGTTATCGATTTATTTTAAATACATAATTAATTAATACTAGAGGTTTTATAAGACAATTGGGAAATTGTATCATTCTCAAGGTGCATACCAATTTTGAAGGTTTGTTTAAAAGGTTAATTGGGAATTTCTCTGGACTGGTTCAATTTGGACTTATTCTGTGACGGGTTCAATTGGGACTTATTGTGCGACGGGTTGTTTTAGATCAGTAGCTGTGGTATATTCACAGGGTATTTAACACGTGTCAATTGCCACCTCCAATGACAAAGCCACGTTAAAGTTACCGTTTCTTTTCATACAAAACGGACGATACAGGGACCTGCCAATATCACTAATGGGCCTAGCACGTGACTAGTTATGTACCGGTCTCAAAAAGTGGTTTACTGACTTTCGTTGTGGTCGCACAAGTACAAATGCAAATGAAGGAATACGCTGGAGCAATTTGTCCGGAACTTCCTGAATCACCCTGTATAAGTAGCTATATATGAGGAAATAGAATCCTAAAATTCTACGGAAATCAATACTCTAAAGTTTCGGGCTTGAGGTTATTAAACAGTTAGGTCTTCAGTATCCCGTGTTAGAAGCAGTATTACAGTAAATGTTGATATCAGTTTCCGCGGTCAGTTTCCGCGACTATTGGACCTGGAAGTCGTCTTCTAATTTCTTTCATCATGACCTATTGAGGTGTAGGCAACAAAATATTGTTGCATTGTCGAAACCTGCCAACTATTCCGTCGATGAAAATATTGACTCTTAAGTCTTGCGGTGGAGTCAAGCATATTCCATCAGATTACGGTAGCTACACCAAGTGGCGACGACCGTGATAAAGCATAAACGTTCGGAATCCGTAAAAAATTGTTGAGCTTGTGGTTAAACTCTTCCCCAATGCCAGCATGGCATGAAATGGAAAAGGTTTTTTTTTTTATAATTCGCCTTTATCTTACGCCAGATAAACATAGAAGAGTATTTTTAATTCGTTGCCAACGATTCAATTTCAATAAAACTCTCACTTATCGTGTCCTCTCCAACTAGCACAGCATTACTGTTCATTTGTGTTTTGAAACATAAATGTGATACTTTCTTGTCCCGTTCCCGTTTGACGACACACAGCGAGAAATGGATGAAGAAAAAGGTACGTGTCGGCGTAATTTGATATTTTATTTTGAAAAGATCAACAGCTCTGTTTTTGCACAATTTTGCGAGCAAGACGAATGAATAGCGTTGATGTTGCTCCCACTTGTGTCGTTTTTTTTTTCTATAGAAAATTGTCTCAAAATATATTTTTGCGGACACTCGTTTCTTACAGTTGTTTAGTTATTGATTTGGCTTCTGCTAAAAATTTGAGATCCCTTCTGCAACTTCAATATACAAGGGATCAATATGGATGGTTGGAAGGAAACTAATACGAGTACTACCATTTTTTAAACCTTTCTTAACTGTTGTTGCCTGTCGAGCTACTGTTAAACGGAGTTTGGTGTTTTCAACTTGTGTTTCTGTTTTCGCTCAAGACTTTTCATTAGCTTCTTTTTTTGGATCATCTTGACTTTGATTTTTATTAATTGGTTTCAAGTTTCAATGTCTTCAGAGTCTGGAGATGAGTATACCAATATTGGGGAATTCTATGACTTAAGCCTTATCTTAACCGGAAGCATTACACACTTGGTGAAGTGTGTATACATGTACATATGTATTTATGAAGATATTTATATTCATAATGGCAGATTGCCAAGAATATAAAGCAACAAATGATATGGAATTCGCAATCATTCGTTTCGAATCCCGCAACATTGTTGCAATTGAAGAGGGTACAGCATGAAATGAAAACCTCAGCGTTACGCTATGGATAACGCCTACAAAATGCTTGAAATGAAATCTCTTAACTGATGGGGTTTCTTTATGTGGGAAAAGAAGCAAACACAAAACTTAGGTTCAAACACTAAGCCAAGAAATACCTTGTTCTCTTCAATATAAAAAGGCATTAAATTTTTTTGTTACTTCAATATCTTGATTCAATTGTAATTAATTTAATGATATTAAGTTACATTTAAAATTCTGTTTCAGGCGGGCAATTTGGAGCTGCCTAATATCTACTAAATCAATGTAGCGAAATGACAATAATAGGTGCTTTATGGAAAAATATAAATACTGCCAACAATTGATGGTAGGCTACAGTCTTTAGAAGAGTAACGCTTATTTGCAAATTTGCCTCTAAGTTTTGGAATCTCTAGTTACTGTAGTTGCTGCATTAGTAGGAAGTTTGTACGAGCTATTCATTAACATGTTTTTTCCGTCAGTAAGAGGATGAATCCTTTCCAAGAATATGGTATCCTTAACTGTTAACGTCTGCAGTCTATAGAGGTTTACACTTAGTTTTAGAGTGACCTTAATACGGCATTTACACCGAATAAGATTAGCGCATTTCGAAGGTTAACTCCGTTAACTCACGCTAGCCCAGAAGATTACTCATAAAATTTTAATCTTTAAAATCTCAAGTTTAATTTTTAACCTCATTTTAAACTGGTGTACATTTTGATGCAACACTGTTAGTTACTAAAAGAATGCAACCATAATAAAAACTCACATACAAAATCAACTGTTTGCCGAAACTGATCGAACATTTTCCGACACGTCGCTACCACCAAAAATTTTTTGTAGCTGATGCCGTCGCCGATATAATTGTCTCTTTTTGGTTTATAATGTGAGCCGATTTTATCTACTGGCCCTATTAGACCGACTGATCCAATTTTTTTAAAAGATCGGGTATTTCAAAAATATCCCAAATTTGTATAAGACTAGCAAAATCAATAGCCTCCATTTTAATCTTTCTGTTGTGCCGCAGTCGCCTATAGTATTGTCTAAGCACAGAGTTGCCACCTGAAATGTCAATTTAATCTCAAATTGGGTGGTGTAAAAGGCCAAGATTGCAGCACGAGGTTATCGCTAATCTGGCCACGATAAACTGCGGTCTAACTGAAACATAAAGAAGCTAGAAGAAGAAGTACTGTAAGCAACTATTGTACACGACAATGCAATTCTCTACTTCTTACCGACTTCATCATCAGCCGTACAAGTTGCAAAAATCTGCCCTTGATTACTGTAAGAGATTAGTTTTATCTGCAATAGATGTAACAATCTTTAATACTCATTTGTGAAATCCCAATTTTAATAACAACCACATCCTGGACTCTCATTTGCTAGCGCTATATCCGGAGTCCCTACTGATAATCTTGGAACAAATGCCCCTTCGTCCGAATTGCAAACGTTAATGCGACTTTTGTGCATAATAATGCAGACTTCTTAATCTCGCAAATCACCTTTCATTCCGGTCAACTATGAAAAGAGATTGCTACACAATCGAAAACCCTACAAAAATCCACTGTATGGTAAACTTTTTTCATATTCGGCTGGAATTGGGATTAAGGGACCAATGGCTGACCTGTTGGTCAAAAATGGCTCACTGATTGTGATAGCTGACTTCTTTCAAGAACGCATCCCGACGATTGACGGTGATACGAGTGACTTGGAAGGGGAGATTTCGCGTTGGACTAACGTTTCACCTGTGGTGATGTTTGGAAAGAGCATCACTGCTGACGGAACATTGGGCGCGGGGTGCCATAGCTGGCATCGGTATGGTTTCGTTAAACCTGCTGAGGTTGGCGAGACGTTACGTGCACGACCGCGCCGAAGGTCTAGTGCACTGGACCGAGTCCAGGATGTGGTTGTGAAGAGGGCAAATGCCGCAATATGGAATTTCCTGGCAGTGCTGCTTAACCACTGCCTAAACCTGGGGTATTTTCCGGCTACCTGGAAGGAATCAGTAACAATTCATATCATTAAGCGGGCGGTATGTGAGCTACAGGTCGATATCTCTACTACCGCCCTTGGTAAACTCTTTGAGTATTTTAACTTGTCAAGAGCCAGAAGTACGGTAGAGGGTCATCAAGGTCAACCAATTCGCTTTTCGGCGGGGAAATCCAAAATCACACACGCGCATGTTGTTCGGAGAGTATATGACGCGAACGTTGAACAGGAGACACTCCACGATTGCTGCGAGTCTTGATATTACCAAGGTTTCGATTCCGTTTGGAAGCCCAAAATCGTTTCCAAATTATTTGGTTTGGAATTTGAGAGGATCACCTTTCTGTTTGACGCGGGGGGGGGGGGTGGGGTTGGGAGCATATTCGGGGTTAGAGAGCTGGATGCGTACTCGAGTGTTAGGGAAGGGCTCTTGATGGTACAAGGTGGAGCAATATTAATCACCTAATGTACTTTTTCTGTAATTTTTTTTGTGAATTTTTTGTGAATTTTTTCTTTATTTAATCCATTAGAAATTATTACGTCAAGCTGAAAAAATGATATCGGCCAAGTGGCCGCCGCCAGAGTGCATGACCATACGGGCTCGTTTCATGGCATTTGTCAGAACTTCGGGCGACAGGTTCTGGCATTGTTGGCGAATATTCTCCTTAAAGGCTTCAAGAGTCTGCAGCTTGTTGACGTAAATTCGGGACTGAAAAAACCCCATAAAAAGAAATCTGGAATGGTTAAATCCATCTGGAATGGTTAAAATGAAAAATCGTCCACCTCTTCGTTGAGATTCAGGATGGCTTGATCGTAGGTTACACGCATTTAGCGATCTACAGCGAGTGGCCAAACGCCGCAGTGTTTGTTCAGTTGGTGACGGACGGCCAGGAAATCTGAGACGGAATTTATCCTGCGCCAACAAAACCGACAATTTGTTGCTCAAAATTAAAACAATTATTAGGGGTTCTTGCAGAAAAAACCGATTCATGGCTTGTTGATTTGTATTCTACGTGTGTGTACTTCACAAATGTCAAAACTGAATTGACATTTGGCAACAGTTGGAAAAGTTTTACGGTTTTCCAATAGGGTGCTTACCTTTCCCCACTTTGTAGAAAGGTATACTAACGACAAACTTGTGGTCATGTCGGCACAAGGTCGAAAACCACTAACTCCAGGGTAACGGTATCAGAGACGACATGAGTCTACCCTGGTCATACGCGCTGGAAAATATCGGACCTACCAACATATTGCAGGAACCATGTACGTTTTTGCACGCATTGCTTTCTCGAATTGAACATCTGCTGCTTTTTGTCTCTTTATGGTGACAGACAGCAGTGTTTCCAGCAGTTTTCGACAAAATAAAAACCACCTTTGGGTCACAAATAGATATATTACAACTTATTAATCATTGTGTCCCAAACATGTTATATTGAATAGCAAGCACAATGTGTTTGGACACAAGTATACTATAGTTGTGACAAGCTACAAACACGTTATATTTGCATCCAAACAACAAAATAATAAAAAAAAAAGGACCTGACCTGGACCTTAATGTCTTGTCTTCTCTTCTAATGAGGACTTCGAATATGGTTCTCATCGGAGAGTGTAGTACAGTAAATAGTAGTTATCCATAAGTATGGCAGAACGTCAATATCAATGGATAGCTCCATGATACCATACTGCCTCTTAGAGATATGCTGTGACATGATTTTTGTGACATTATTGTGTTACCACTGATCAGTCCCGAACGTCAAGTCAGTATCCATGATTTGAGTCGATATTTCAAGTAGGGGGTTTGTTATTGTTGGCTGTGTATGGATTCATGTCATTCCTATGAGTTTGTGACAATTCTACCCAGAACTAAGCGAAAGGTTTCTACAGACCCGTTGCTGGGACTCTACTTATTAATTTTGAGCCATTACTTTGGCACTGTTACCTACCACCTGACCTTACCTTACCTGCTATCCAGCTATCTTTAACATAGGTAACAGATACTGGTCACATATTCGTCCCATACAGCAAACGCTTCTGCAATTTAATTTGACTAATTCACTACGGAATTAAATGTTATCTTCTTCATTAATTAGCTAGTCTTGATTACAATGGAGCCACCCAAAATGATCTTTGGTTTTCCGTTGATTCCTCTGATGGTTTCCATATAAAATTGTGTGTTATTCATGCACATTGTTGACGTTCAGCCTTTATTGTGTTAACAGTATTTGGAATTCCGTAACAGTGTTGGAACAAAAAATTTCAGCAATACTCGGCAATCATCAAAAGTTTCTATTTAGATATAAATAACCTAAAAATGTCGCCTTTTGCACACATGTATCTTGCAACACTTCTTCAGGAAACTTTTAATTAGCATTTACCACACACGTGTAACCCAATGAGAGGGAGGGGAAGCAAAAACTTGGCCAGCATTTACTTTTATGGTCTGATTGTGAATACCTGAAATTCCTCAGTAAACCACACAAGACTAATATGCAAAATTAACAACAGCAACTACCAACAATAAAAAACCGAATCAGTTCAAGTTCAAAGTCACAAGGAGAAAGAAAAATAGATTAAAGTCAACGGCAACAAAAAGAAAAACCCACGACAACTGAACCAGCGGCCACACCAACAATATCAGTGGCAAACATCTGGTCCCAAAGGATTTTCACAGTAAGACGACAGTTTATGTCTATGTTCTCCAACGGACTAAGTGAGCCAATGAATCCGAGATGAGAGTTGAATGGAGCATCGTAGTCTGTGTGTGGTTTCATAAGACTGAAATTAATGAAACAACGTGGTACATGGACACATCTCTAGTTACCTAAACTCCCTGTCCAGCCGAGCAACCAATTTAACAAAGGCAATCAACACACGACGTAAAGCAGTGCAATACAAATGGAACAACCACGGCACAGTGGTAACAATTCTTAGAAATCAACTAACAAACTCTGGAGGAATACCGATTTAGCATATATGATGCGAACTTGTGCCTCAGGACCTATAGGTACACACGCTGAAAGCTGAGTCAAAATTGGACTAGAAAGTTGCAACATGTTATATCGTAAATTGTACTAATTTACCTTTAGGTAAGACACGTTTGGACAAGAATTATGCCGAAGAAGGACTACCTTAGTGCGATCAAGATTGATTGCATTTAACATTTTATCGAGCAACATTGCACTTGCAGCACAAAATGGACTTAAATATGCCAATGCAGGTGTTATGAAAAAGCAAGAAATATGATATTTACATAGCGAATTAGAGCAGTGGGTGATCGAAAAGCTCGGAAAGTTGCGTCAAAACACAGGGTGACAAAATTAAATTTTTTTTACGGCATTACTTTTTGGAGCCAATTTAGATACATGGGGTTTTGACGTTCTAATCTTATAATTCACATTGTTGGTATTGTCTCCGATTTTCGCGATAAACCGCTACTTTAAAAATGAACGAAGTTGCACCACATATTTTGGCATAACTCAGGAATAATTAGTCTGATTTACACCCAATTTTGCCAAATAAAGTTAAAGCTAACTGACAGCTAAAATTTATATATTCCATACAAACTGACAGCTAAAACAGTTCGTTACCTCTAACTGAAATATATATGACCATGGTGAAATCGGCATTAGTTAAATAAAAAATCTGAAAAAAAGTAAATTACCTCCAAGTTATCCGTACATTGTTTTTAAATTATAAGAAGGTCAATAGTTTCGGAAATATTCAGACAGTTTTTCTCGAAAAAATTAATTTTTTATGCCAAATTTAAATTTGATGTTGTTTTAAAAATCATTAAAAAATTAAAAAATGTCAACATTTCTATTTTTGATATTTAGTTATAAACACAGATATGCTACAAATAAAACAAACTATACTTCATTACAATCGATTGACCAGTTTTGGTTTAATTCACAATAGCAGACTTTGTCGTTAACTTTAAACGCAAGAACGATTCCACATGTGACCGTCGATGGGGCAAAGGTTAGTGCGATTTTAAGAATGTGAGAACGCAGGTTCAATTTCTGGACTGACCACTTCTCATTTCTCTATCGAGAAATAAAATCAGTTCAGCATCGGTGTAAAACTGCAGGCCACAAACATTGATTGCTGCAACAAAATGTATATTAACAGCAAATAACTATTTATAAAGAAAGAATAAATAAATGACCGGTTCGTAATAGTAGTGCACGCTGAATTTTTGTTGGTGTTGTTGTTTGGGTGGAAATACAAGGTGTTTCAAAAGAAGTCATCCGATGTTGTTTGGCTCTCATTGTTTTTCTAAATGAAAAACTTCGATCTGTTTTTTGATTATGTTTATTTGAACCTTTAGAATTTTATTGGTTAAGTTGAGAAGATGATATCGGTTAAATGGGCGCCGTCACAATTGATTACCATACGGGCTCGTTTTATGGCATTTTTCATCACTTCGGCAATTGGAAATCCACGGGTGGTGCACGAGGAGCCATTACACCCGCTCAAAGTAACTGCATGGTGCGCTGTTCACGCTGGAGTCATCGGGCCATTTTTTCGAGAACGCCGCTGGTCAAATGACAACAGTGGACGGTGCGCGCTATAGGGCCATGTCAACCGAGTTTTTCCTGCAGCATTTCGACGAATTAGGACTAGAGGACATGTGATTCCAGCAGGACGGAGCAACGGCACACACTGCGCGAGCCACAACCGATATTCTGAAGGCGGCGTTCATCTTTCGTTGTGGCGGCATCTCTCGTTTTGGCGATTTGCACTGGCCCGCAAGATCGCCCGATTTAACCGTTCCAGACTTGTTTTGTGGGGATTTTCCCGTGTTTACGTGAACAAGCCCGAGGCCCTGGAAACCCTCAAGGTCAACATTCGAATCGAGTTCTCGTCGAAGTGATGAAAAATGCCATAAAACGAGCCCGTATGGTAATCAATTGTGACGGCGCCCATTTAACCGATATCTTCTTCTCAACTTAACCAATAAAATTCTAAAGGTTCAAATAAACAGAATCGAAGTTTTGCATTTAGAAAAAAAAATGAGAGCCAAACAACATCGGATGACTTCTTTTGAAACACCTTGTATAAAGTGCGTTTGGACCTGGTCGCACATATAGTACACTTTTGCCCAAACACATCTTGATTGTTATTCAATATAATATGTTGTAGACACAATGATTATCCTGTTATAATATATGTGTTTTTGATCCAAATATATCGGTGTTTGTGATACAAATACATCTGTGTTTGTTGCAAAGTTTGTGCTCTCTGTAGAGCAAGAAAACCGGAAATGGAAAAATACAGATTTTTCACAATTATAGGTTTCAGACACAATTCTGTATATAGGTTTCGAATATATGTGTGCACCCACAGTGAGAAACTATTTTGAGGAAAGAAACTGAAAAGAGCAACAACGTGAAGATCTGTGGCGACCCGAGCCACCCCTGAGAATATCTGAGAGGGGACCATATGTGAAATTTAATAAAAAATTGTGAAATTTCAAAAATTGTTCGGTTGGCGAAGTTGAAACCTTCTGAAATTAAAAATGTGAAGCAGAAACAAATAACTAAAAGAGCGGCAAAGAAGGAGAAACAAACAAGCGGCAGATTCTCATTTCATGTAAAAAATCAAAATGGGCCGATTTTAATATTTTAATTCTTGTATTAATTGGTTGGTTGTATATTTAGATTTATTGGGGTAAAATTAATTATAATAAATAATATAGTGTAGTCAAAAATAATTAGTTTCTAAATATTATTATGTTTGGAAGGAAATACGAACATGACTCCACGTAAGTTTATATGGATGGGTTGCAGTGAAGATCGCCTCCTCGCGGTGCAACCTGGGTAACTCTAAATGATCTTGTTCCTCTTTGGCATAGACTCTGCTACGACCCTGGTTCACGATTTTCGTAACTATTTGATTTTCTGCTTTTGAGCTTTCGTCCTGTGCTCTGCGACCTGGGTAGGCAGAGGTGACACTCTGTCGAAATGGCTCGTGGCTAAGGTACCGTTCGTCTCCGCCTCCTTAAAACTTGGCAAGTCTTTTAATACGTCCGAAATCCGTCACCGTTAAGTTGGTGGTAATGGTGAGGTTGAGACAACTCCCTCTTTGGTTCGGCCTGGCTCTGAACACTCTGTCCCATAAGGCGGAGTGTCAACCCTCGCGTGGAACTCCCTGCTTCATAGACAACCACGGGGCCCTTCTTTTTGAACACATTGCATCTTTACGGACGTAGATAGCGGCTACAAGTTGAGGCCCAATCAACATGAGATTAACATTAAAATGTCTTCGGCCACAGGAAAACCTGTGACTTCCCCCGAGCCTACTGGCTCTTCCTCGAGCACTAGTGCTCGTAAGTCATCTGCGGCCACACGCAAGGGGGCCTCTGCAACTGCGAATAACGCGGGCGGTGGTCAACCCTCCCCAACTACGGGGAAAACTAAAAATCTTTGGCCTTCCGGAAGCGGAGAGCTGATCTTCGACTGGCCACTAGATTGGTTAGTCAACTCCCTGCACGACCAGTCGCCGCACTCACTCCTGCACAGGTAAATACCTTGGAGTGGGCTAAGGGCGTCTGTGAGGGCTCCAAGTCTGTAGGGACAAAGCCTCCACTGGCTGTTACTAAAAGACAGCGTTCAGTGGAGGAGGATACTAAACCTGGTCCCTCATCTTAGAGGCATAAAAGCCACCCAGTGCTCGGCAGGTCCTTTAGAGATGTCGCGAAGGACTGCCTAATCATTGGCGTCTTGGATGAAGGTTCCCAGGATGGACGTATCCCCAAGAATAAATGGCGCCTTGTACAAGGAGCCCTTCTTACGGTGTTCATGGACATCGTAAACGACAGCCCTGGTCCTGTGTCAAACTGCGAAGACGGGGGATGGTTCCAGGGAAGTATTAAACTTATCGACTGCTCTGATGAACGAGCAGCTCGATTGTATAAGTCCGCCATGAGTCGGGTAGGTGAGGTTGGGCCGGGTGCCAAACTCAGAGCCGTGGATAGCAAGGATATACCTTCTAGACCAAGGCCTAGGGTTTGGGTCCCATCAAACTCACCTACTGACCCACAGGAGATCCTAAAGATCATCAGCCACTGCAATCCCTCCATTCCTGCAACGGATTGGAAGGTGGGAAAGGTTAAGGATCCTGTAGGAACCTCTCGGCAGGTAGTTTTGGTCCTGAACCTTAAAACCCCTAGAGGAGTCCAAAGGCCAAACTCGGTTTGGGTTCATGAGTGTACCCCTCAGGGTATACAAAGTGGATACGCTGAGTGGCAAACTGGCCGAGTCGAAGTCAGAAGTCACAGATTTAAACGCTGGAAGGCATTCTGGAACGGCGGTAGATGCTGAAGAAGCACTACTGGATGACGACAGTGGCAGCATCATCGACCTGTCCATCACTAGCGAGGGTGATCACGAGACGACCGTGATCGAGGTACCCGGAGTTGAAGATCCTGTAGATGATGGAAGTCCTTCAGATATATCTTCATCGCAGTAAGGCAGCACCTTCCAACCTCATTCTCCATCTTGCAAAGGGTGAAGCCGATGTGCCCCTGATACAGGAACCATGGACGGTCAATGATCCCAGGTAGGCCAAGATCTTGCATACTCACTAAAAACAAATTTAATTCTCCTTTATTGCAGAATTTTAGTGATAGCGATACAACGGGACATCTGGCTAGTTTCTTCGTACATGGCGCACGACCATACTGAATCACCTCCTCCGAAGTGTGTCAGGGATATTGTATCGGAGGCAAAAAGACGGAATTGCAGCGCATTATAGGTGCCACTTTTGTCATTTTTTAATTTCATTCTAAGCGAAACCTTGTCTATTTGTAATAGGGGCGAGAAACCGACGTTCATAACTTCGGTCAGGAGGGAAGTATTAGACCTAACTTTACTACTTGGCTACGACTACGACTCATTTTCTGATCATACATGTCTACAGTTCCACATAAATGTCGAACCTCTGAAAAAGGAAGTTTTTAAAAATTATAGGAAAACGGACTGGAACGCCTATCGTGGGCACCTAAGGAAACTCTTAGGTAACCATTCGAATATTCCGACTAATATACCAGAACTGGAGGAACTAGTTGGCAAATTTACTGATGTGTGCAGGAACGCGCCACTGAAAGACAAGTGGTTATAATGCAGCCAAGGGTAACAAAAAACCTCATTGGTGGAACTATGAGCTTCAGGATCTAAGATCGTCCATTAGGCGGTTTTTTAACAAGGCCAAAAAGAGCGGGACGATTACAAGATTAGTCTTAATCTATATAAAGGTGAAATCAAGAAGGCTAAAAGGAAATCCTGGCGAAACTTCTGTGAATCTGTGATTCTCCTGGATACCCACTTTCCCAACGATGACCGGAATGCTGGTCATCAGCCAGAAGAGCTAGGCGGAAACTCACCTAGCTTAGAAAAAGTTCGCCCAATAGTGAGCAGAAAAAAACTGATATGGGCCATTAGATGCTTTAATCTCTATAAATCAGCAGGACCTGACGGGATAATTCCCGCGCAACTACAGGAGGTACTATACCTATCTTGTAGTTGGTTGGAGGCAATCTTCAGGGGCTGCCTTATGCTGGGAGTCATTCTTAGCATTTGGAAGCAAACCAAAGTGGTTTTCGTCCCGAAAGCGGGCAAATGCTCTCATGTCAAACCAAAGGAACCAAAGGTTACTGGACATTCATGTTCGAAGTAATCTTCCACAGAATCTACTATCGAGTTCTCAGCATGCCTATATCAAGGGCAGGTCAACTGAGACGGCTCTCCACTCTATAGTCAGCATAATAGAAAACTCTCTTGAGAATAAGGTCTTCGCTCTATGACCTTCCTGGACATCGAGGGAGCCTTCAATAACATTCAACCTTCGGCGATTGTCAGGTAGTTACATAATCTAGGAGTCGACAGCTTAGTGACACGCCTAATTGGGAAGCTTCTGGTGGATAGATCCGTCAAAGCTGAATGGGATGGTGTTACAACTGCTAGGAACGTTAACAGGGGGACACCGCAGGGGGGAGTTCTGTCTACAATATTATGGTTAACTTCTGTCAATGAACTGCTTCTTGAATTGGACAGAGCCGAATGCAAGGTCTTCGGCTACACCGATGACAATGCTATCATCTGTACGGGTAGAAACCTCAATTTACTTAGCATTCGTACAACCAGCCTACTTAGTCTGATTTCGAACGCAACCGCTAACAACGGACTATCACTTAACCCACTTAAAACCGAGGTTATCTTGTTCTCTCGGAAATATAAAATACCCGCAATTTCAGTTGACGGAAAAGGTCAAGTATCTGTGAATAATTCTCGGCAGAAAACTGTCTTGGAAGCCGAATGTGGAGGAGAGAGTGAAAAGGGCGTCTGCTGCTCTTTACTGCTGTAAAGTGGCGATAGGAAAGCGCTGGGGACTGTCTCCTAAGATCACAATGTGGATTTATACGGCAATAGTCAGACCAATACTTCTCTATGGCATCGTAGTTTGGTGGAGCTCCCTCCAAAAGAAATATATTCTGAATTCCTTGATGAAACTTCAAAGATCAGCAATGATTAGCGTTAGTGGGACAATGGGCACAACGTCAGGTACTGCACTTACTTCTATCCTGAACATCTGTACTCCTGATATCATGGCCGAATCGGTAACCACTACATCCCTGGTGAGAATCAGAGATTGTGGCGTTTTGATATCGGGGCATTCCGGACACACAGAATTCCTACACCGGATCAAATCTATTCCCGTAAAACGGACTACTGTATCCCCTACTTTCTACCAGCGGCAAATCTAAGGACTTCTATTCCGAAAAGGAATACCTGGGAAACTCACTGGAAGGGGACACCAGTAGTATCAAATTTTTCACGGATGGATCAAAGTTGGACGAGCAGCTAGGTTATGGGGTCCATTCACCGGAGCTAAATGTAAATATTTCCTTCAAGCTGCCTGATCGCTGTAGTGTACTTCAGGCGGATATCTCCCTAATCCCCTCGTGGGATGTAACGGGAAACCACTTATATTTATTTATTACCGCCATACTGGAGGTTGCTGAACTACTGAAAAGTAGTGTCACAACCCTCCGGAGAATATGTACCTACACAGACAGCCATGCTGCCATAAAATCCCTGGAAGCCATGTTTGCTACGTCCCTGACGGTGAAAGAATGCCACACATCACTTAGGGTGATGACAGAGTATTTTGACATCAGGCTAATCTGGGTACCGAGACACAGCGACATTTCAGGCAATTGCGTAGCGGACTACGGCACAGGTTCTTCCGGCAAAAGAAGGTGTTAGTATGCCAATCTTTACCTGCCGTTTGCAGATGAGGCAGTGGGCCGATAATATGTTCAAGGACAAGTGGAGACTTACTTCAACTTGCAAACAAGCCAGGGTCCTCTGTCCAAAGGTGGAGACGAAGAACACTAGGCAACTACTTAACTTGCCGAGGGGCAGGTTATCCACACTTACGGGGCATTGTCAAGTAGGAAAACACGCTCTAAGATTGAGACATAGAAATTCCACTCTCTGTAGATACTGCATGGAAGAGGACGAGGAAACGACGGAACACCTTCTCTGGGAATGTGCTGCTCTGGCAGGACTGAGAAGTGGGATATTCGGAACAAATTTAGTTAGCAACGTAGCCCTACAGGATATCCCTGTAGGTCATATAGACAAATTAATTGAAAGGGCAAATTGGCTGGACGACTAGTGAGTAGTTGCTATAGAGGAAATTGCGGGTATCACAATGGGCTTCGTTAGCCTAAATGTGCTAGACAGCGTGCTGTCTTGCAGCCATTTCCACCAACCAAACCAAGTATAAGGATGTTTGGGATGAAGCACGCATATGTTTCCACGGAAAAGTATACATTTTTACAAGAAACCATTTTAATGTTTTCATTTAAATACAATTGAGTTTAAGACTTGCAAACATATGAATGGTTGGAGAGTGTTCGAAAAATATACATGGTTCATGCAGAATGTGTTTGGCAGAATATGTTGCAGCGGCAGTTTTTTTTAGCGTGCACTTTGAAAGGCAGAAAAGGCAGAAGTATATAAAAATCTTTGCTCATAATTACCGCAGAAGCTCTGCAGATCAAGAGAAGGGCGAAAATGTCGAATATGGTGCCCACCGGGCACTCTGCATGGTTGTGGTTTAAGATGGCAATCATCTGGCAAGTCTTTATACCCTGACTATCTTCATATTTGTCTCTAAACAGGTAAAGAGCTGATTAGACTTGTCAATGGAAATGAATCCGTGTATTTAGCATACCGTCATATACACGCCGAAAAATATTTGCCCCAGCATCATATTGCAGGTAACATCTACATGTTAGCAAGCACTGTTTTCGTGAATTGAAGATCTGCTATTTGTTTGTTTCTTTGTTGTGTGTCTCTTTTTTGTTTTTTAGCGGGTTTCAACAAAAAAAACCAAATTTTGGGTCTCAAAAACATATATTATAACCTATTAATCATTCTTTCTCCAACACGTAATATTGAATAGCAACCACAATGTGTTTGGGCACAAGTATAGTATATTTGCTACATGCTTAAACACGTTACATTTGCATCCAAACAACAAAAAAGACAGATTTTTCAGCGTGTAGTGGTGACCCATGGAGTATTCCCTAGAATTGGTCCAAAATGGATAATGTAAAATTTGTTTATTTCATAACCTTTATAAAATATCAAATTCTATGCTGTTGGACTTTTTCTGTAGGACAAATGTTGTGATTAATTGTTAGGGAAGTTAGTTTAAAACATTTGTTATTCAGTATACTACTTATATATGTATATCTGTATTGACTTGGACACAAACCAGGGAACTTTTGGGAACTCAGACTTCGTATTTACCCCCCCTCCCCATGTGTATCCCATACACATGGCCGTGGGGAATGTGAAATGAATGTTTACCCGTTACCCATAGGGTAATAATGGGTAGCTACCCACGACGATGGGGAATTACCCATCACGATTACCCATTACCCACAGGGTAGTGGGGAAAATAATGGGTAGCTACCCACGACGATGGGGAATTACCCATCACGATTACCCATTACCTTCAGGGTAATGGGGAAAGTAATGGGTATCCCATTACCTATCGTCGTGTGTATCTACCCATTAGTTTCCCCATTACCCATTGTCATGGGTAGCTGCCCACTATTTCCTATTCACTATTTCCTGTGGGTAATGGGTAAACGATCGCTACCCATTCCCCACGGCAATAATAAGGGGTTTCCCAGGGTAACCCATTACCAACGAAATATGAACCCTGGGGAAACTAAAGAATCCTCCATTAGTACCTTAACATCTCTACCTATTCCAAACCACTGTGTGTCGGCAAACACAGATACGAATGTATCTCAGCAGTGTTAAGGAGTTACCCGGTAAACCGCTGAGCATCCTATAATACAACTTGCAACGTAATTGCATTACGTTGTTGTTACCAAGGATGATTGTAAGCCAAGTTAAGTTTTATTTATTTACGAGAAGTTTTGGCTGCGTATCTGTTTGTTGTTTTGTTTTTGTTGCATTCGTTGTTGCAACATACTGAGCATTTGTCGTTGTTGGACTCAGTCGTTCGTTTGCATTCAAGTTGGTAACACAAAATGTCATTAATTCATGGTGGTAGGTTAAATTGTGATGTGATAAACCGCCATCTATGCCATACGAATCCCTGCTATAAGTGAAGTCTAAGTTGCTTGGTGGTAAACCAGAAAGCCACCTAACAGGCGAATCAATCCAAACCGAAGGAAAACTTAAGAAAGCCACACAGAACCACATGCTTACACACAAAGCGACTTAAGATGCCGCCGCCGCCGCCGCAGCAGTCGATGTGGTTAAGTAATCATGGGACCACATTTTTTACGTTACCCGAGTAAATGAGTGGACTGCGCTGATGGGACTATTGGCCTGTTGGGTTTGATTAGGCCAAAAGCAGCAGTATCTGCAGATGAAGATAATGATGTTTTTCTACGATTCTCTGATTTGAGATTTCAATTTACGAGTTCTCTGCCAACACAATAAAGCTGGAATAATAGCCAAATAACCACAGTTACCCTTTTAGCTGAGACAGAGAGAGGGAGAGACAGTATAAATTGGTTCGGGAATTATGGCTAACACTTGTTTGAGTCTCCTGCAACCTCTAAGTTTGAAGCAAGATCTTTATTTATACACGTTCATAAAATTGATAATGTAGCACAATAGGATCAACTATGTTGAATATTTATTTAAACGACTTGAGTAACAAAGATGATATAGCAAAAACGTATTATTCTAAAATATGGAAAAATATTAGATGTAACCTGAAATATTCACACGGATATTATCTTGTCGAAAAGGTACATTTAAACGTTGTTAGCATATAAATAATGTCCTTACTGGTAATCAAGTAAAATACATTTAGTACATGTATACAGTCGTTTATTTCGAATACGAAACTATTTGTCATTCAAAGGCGATCAGCTGCAGCGATATGAGGATCACAACCTACCAGGAATATGAAAATCATGTACAGAAATAATGTCTCCATTGAACTGGCTTTGGTTTTCCGTTAAACCAATTTTTTATTTCATTGAATTGATTGAAATATTACCATGCACTTTTTGTTCCAGGATGAAGCTCATTGCTGTCCTGGTGGTTTTGGGAATCAATAAAATTGTCGGTGTTATCAGGAGAAGACTTTAGTTTCTTATGAACCAACAGATCGGGTGTTTTTCTCCAATTAGGGACAAAATTGGGACAATCGGTTATATGACTTGCACTCTTACTTTACTTACATTGACTAGTTTACAACCTCATGAGGTCAGACGTCTTACACATATTAATTAAACAAACAAATTAAACAAATTTCAACATATTCTTCCAACTGGCTCTATCCTTCGCCTTTTCTCGCCAGTTGGTAACACCAAGGATACGGAGGGATTCTTCTGCCTGGTCTTTCCAGCGGAGTCTTAGTCGTCCTCTTTTCCTGCTTCCATAGGGTACGATATCGAAACCCTTTCGCGCTGGCTCATCTACATCCGTTCTGATAACATGTCGTAGTAAACGCAATTGGCCTAATTTGATTCGCCTAGCTATGTCCACGTCAGAATATAGATTATATAGCTCTGCGTTCCAGCGACGTCGGTACTCGCCGTTTTCCCTAACATGACCATATATTTTACGGAGAATTTTTCTCTCGAAAACTCCCAGGTGTTTTTCATCCGCTTGCGATATGACTCAACTTTCGGAGCTATATGTCAAGACAGGTAAAAGGAGAGTCTGATATAGCTGGACTTTTGTCCATACAGCCCAAAATAGCATCTATTGGCAAGCACAATTCTCCTATCTATCTCCAGGCTGACGTTGTTGTCCTTGTTCACGGCGGATCCAAGGTAGACAAATTCATCTACCACTTCAAAATTAAATCGGTTGTCAACGTTCAAGTGCAGACCAACTCGAGAGGTTTCGCTAGTCGTTGACACCATCAATTTTGTCTTGCCCTCATTAACAGCAAGACCCACCTTCGAAGGGTGATTCAAGTGATAGTGTCAACTATTTTCCAAATATTAAAGAGTGCATCACAAACTAAATTAAACTTATGTATATTAGTCACGCACACTCTGAAAAATCTGTCTTTTTTTGTTGTTTGAATGCAAATATAACGCGTTTGTAGCTTGTCGCAAATACACTATACTTGTGCCCAAACACGCTGTGTTTGCTATTCAATATAACATGTGAGACACAATAATTAATAAGTATAATATATGTTTTTGAGACCCAAATGTAGCTTTTTTGTTGAAAACCGCTAAAAACAAATACGAGACAGACAACAAAGAAACAAAAAGTCAGCTGATCTTCAATTCATGAAAGCAGTGCTTGCAACCATGTACATGTTTCCTGCAATATGTTGCTGGGCCCGATATTTTTCAGCGTGCAGCAATACACAACGGAAGAATTACTTAAGCGAATAATGAAAATGGGCGGTTGAGGAAAAAATCACATCATACTTTACGTGAATATTTTGGTGTAGTTAAACGGCCTTCCGAGTGCAATATTTGGGATTTGTTACAGAAATTCGAACATGCTGGGTTAGTATGTAAACATATCAGTGTGTAAAACATGTCAGTATGCTCGGCCAGTTCCTACAGACGAGAATGTAGTTAGAGTGTGGCTGACACGGAAAATGATGTTAGTCACAATTAGAGAAGTTACTGCGGTGTTTTCGAGAATTGAGAACGAGTCAGCAAAAGTGTGCCTGACAGTAACTGAGGACAAGACAAAATTAACGGTTTCAGCGAGCAGGGCCTCCAAGCGATTAGACCAAAGCGTGAACGTTGATAACCATTATAATTTTGAGGTGGTGGACGAATTTGTATACCTCGGATCTGCCATAAACAGAAACAACAACGTCAGTCTTGAGATCAAGCGGAGAATTGTGCTTGCGAATAGAAGGTATTTTGGGCTAAGCAAGCACTTTAAAGATAAATCAATCTCTCGAGTAACAAACGTCCAACTATACCAGACTCTCATACAACCGGTCTTGCTTTATGGCGCAGAATCCTGGGTCTTATGGCAACATCTGTAGGAGTGAGTCTTCGAGATAAAAATGTATGGACCTATAGTGCACAACGGCGAGTAGTGGCGACATATGAACCAGGAGCTGTATGAGCTTTATCCCGACATTGGCATAGTAAAGCGGATCAAAATATCGCGATTGCGCTGGCTAGGCCATGTCAGTAGAATGGATGAAGACGAACCAGCACGAAGAGTTTTCGAAACCGAACTCGAAAGAAGACGCAAAGTAGGAAGACCAAGACTCCGTTGTATGGATCAGGTTGACGAATCCCTGCGTACACTTGGTATTGTCAAGTGGAGAGATAATGCAAAATATCGAAGTGGTTGGCGAAATATGTCATCTTCGTTTTGTAAGGTCCCTGACCCCTCGGGGTTGTTCGAGACCGGATAAATAAGTAAGTAAGACACGAAAATAAAATATCTGTTATGGTTGTCGTGATGTACTTATCGTAACAGTGCTATCACCTGTTGTAAAATTATTCAGATTCATAGATAACTGTTGCTTATATTGCGAACACCTGTTGAAAATGCCGCTTGTATTGCGATTCTTGCTTAAATACTATAACCATCGGCATGAGGGCTTGGAAATATCAGCAGAACAATGAGACACAGCTTTCATTTCGACGCTGTTCCAAGGAGATTTCAGGGTTGGATTCCTATCACATAAATATTAGCATCATCGTTCTCTGCCCCGTACAAATTAAGCTTTAATCAACTTTAGCGGGTTAAAAAAACAATTTTTTTATAACAATTAAATTGTTTTAAATTAAAATTTAAAAAATCGATGTAGTTCCTTGACATTTTATATACTAGATATTAGCGATTATTATTGGAAATTTTGGCATTTCTCCAATCGTCCTAATAAATGTTATATTCACCTAAAGTTTGAAATGTTCGATTCCTTGTTCATGTAATTTGCACACTAAAGAACATATTGCATTTCCGTCACGAAGCGTATTTCTTACAGTATCAACCGAATAAAATAATAAATTTGAGGTTTCTGTTGCAAATTGAAATATTCAAATTAATTAAAAGAAACAGTTTAATTTTTTAAATATAAGTCATTTAAGGTGACCTACGAACGTGAGGGAATGTTACACGTGAGATCTGAAGTTATAGTACCGCTTTGACCAGCTTCCAACATGTTTGGAATCAGGTACCTACCTAACTGGCGGGAATGCTATAGAGAAATTAGCCACGAAGAAGTGATGTGAATTAGAATATTAAGGTGCAGCAAATTCCCATGTCCAAAGGTTGGTCAGTTATATTTTACATTAATTGTATAAAAGACAAGGGAACAATTTGTCAACACAAAAATTTTGCAAAAACAAAAAATCTCGTCTTTTAACACTTATTTATGAATAAAATTTGATAGACACAAGAAATATTCCTATTGAACAAAAGATTCCATATGTCTTACTTCTTGTGTGAAACTCATCTAATTCATATGTTAATATTTCCATCATCCCATTGATATATTTTCAAACTCTTAACCCTCCCAGTTTGTACTTTTGTTTGGTATAAAAAATTTATTGTTTTTATATTCAAATGATTCATAGCATTCATTCATAACCAAGAACCATTGATCGGGTCCATACAATTCATTCGCTAGATTTTGATTTGTAGAAAGAAAGACATTTGATATTTCTATGTGTTTTCTTCGATCAGGTTTGGTGTTGTGATTCAATATTCGATTTAAATTCAAAATCCTGTTTTCAAACAATTTCATGTGGGCGTTTTGTTTTTCAAATACTTTGCAAAATATCTGGCGTTTTGTGGTCGCTGTCATTTAATGTTTATTGCTTATTTCTTGTTTATATTTAGGGAATATCATTTACTGTTTATTAATTAACTTTATCGTATTTTTTTTTATATACAAGTGTTTATATTTTGATTCGTTATTTCATCAGTGGACGTTTTAAAAGTCTCTTGTCTATTACCCGAAATACAGTAGTTTAACGACAAATAACAGCCTAAGATTATTTGCATAATACTTTTGAGTGTCTTCATTTATTTTCTATTCATCTGAGATTATGTATTTAAAAATTTCAAATTCAAATTTATATTAAAAGTTTGACATTGTTTCCTTCTGGGAACAAATACATTTTTTTGTTGATTTATGTTCGACATGTGTTACATTATGGACGGGGTTGACATCGCGGTTGTTGTACTTTTGCCTGAAACGTTATGGAGGGAACCGATTTATAACTCTTGTGTATCTATGGAGCTCTTGTCAGAAAATTAAGTCATTCATCATCAAAATATTTGAGATTTGATAGAAAAGTTGCTGTGAACAGCAGCATTATGTAAATTCTGACCTCAAGTATTAGTGAGGTGACAATCCCATGAACAGAAAAGTGTTTTATTCCATATAGAGAAGAGATGTCCCGCCTTAAGTTTCACTAACTTTCGAAAATTTCAAATCATTATCTAATGGTCAATTATGGATAAATTTGTGTGTAAATCACATTTTTTTGAAAAAACCTAACACACCTAAGATGAGACCTTGTGTTTATACACGCGACTATAAACAGTTATCGCATATTACGAGTTATTGCTGGAGGTTGTAATAATCAGGAATATAAAATATTGGCTCTTCCGGAAATAAAGCGTTTAACTCAAAAATTATAACTAATTTCACTAAGATTTGGTACAATTTCTGTATGTTACGTATATGAAATGGAAAACTATGTTCTGTCTTGTCATATTTTTTTCCTAGCTGAAATGGAAAACTATGTTCTGTCTTGTCATATTTTTTCCCAATGTATCTTCATAAGAATCTAATTAAGAAATCTTTAAACAATTTATGATAGAGAAACTTCCGGAACGGTTTTCGAAAGATTTGATTTGATTCGAAGATTTGAAGACTACAAATCGCATGAGTTCATACTAAATAAACAAATAATAGTAATAATTAAATAAGCTAATAAATAAACTAACCAAATTTAGCATATTACTCCAACTCATTCCATCTGTCACAACCTCATTAGAGGTTGACACAACCATAGAGTAATACTAAAGAGCTTGCATTACTCTCTTCGATGGCTCTTAATGACGACAAGGTAGTAGGCCATTTCATAGAGTTTTATTTGCAGCTGTATTTTACCAATTTTACACTTTCATTGGACATAAAACGGTCAGAAATCAAAGGGAATGCGTATTTTCGTTCAATGTAAACAAGATAAACCATAATTTAGCTGTCATTAGTACCAAAAAACACACTATTTAAAATTAGTGCCTGTCTTCTTTGCTCTCTCATTCTCCATCATCGGCCTAGTACCTTTTCGATCAGATGTGACATAGAATCCCCCTGACACAACCTGATTGAAGGTTGACACAACCTCAACACAGCTGAAACGACGTCATTAGAGGTTTTCACAACGTCATTAGAGGTTGTGATAGCCGAATTAGACGTAGTTACAACCGAATTTTGAGTTCTTCGAAAGAAGTTCCTTATTGCACGTTGCGGGATGGGGGCTAAATAAAAAAAAATTTTAAATTTTTTAACACTATTATGCTGCAACCCAGTATTATCAACTATATTGGGTACTTTTGCTTTTGCTCGTGCCTAGAATAACATATGTTGGGAAATTTCTTGTTTAATGGGAGGATTTCGTGGCCGACGGTGGTGCAATGGTTAGTGAGCGCGGCTCTAGTACATGAGATCCTGGGTTCGAACCCGGCTCTGACCACCTAAAAATTTCTTTCGGCGGCGGTCACCTCGCATAGTGACGGCGACACTATCGAGTATCTAGCCATGAAAAAACTTCTCTAATTACCGTTCGGAATCGGTGTAAAAACTGTAGGTCCCAATCAGTGAGTGAAAACTGGAAAGCGCACAGCTCAGTGATTGTGAGAAGTTCTCCCCAGTCCCTTCATGGGATGTAATGGGAAACCATTTATTTATTTAATATTTTATGGCAGGATTTCTAGGTGGAGCCTATAACCACTATTTAGTATATATGGTAGTTTTGAACCCAATAAAAAGTAAACTTAGAAAAGCCAAAGTGAAAGAAATTTAAAAGAAACAAATTTTTCTTAAATAAGTGCCTTTTCTTAAAAAAAGTTAATTTTCTCAAAACAAAAAATACCTATTCATGTTCCCAACAACGTACCTTTTCTTAAAAAAAAAACCTTATCTTAAAGAGTGACGTTTGTTTAAAAAATTTAAACTTTCTTACAAAAAGTACATTTTCTTAAAAAAAGTAATTTATTTTAAAACAAATACCTTTTCTCAAAACATTACATTTTGTTACAACAAATTGCCTTTTGTTAAAAACCTACCTTTCTTTAAAAAGTACCGTTTTTGTGAAACAAAATAACTTTTCCTGAGATAAGTACCTACTCTTAAAAATGTACTTATTCTTGAAAAAACGACCAATTCTAAACAAATTCGCATTATTAAAAAAAAAAACCCTTTGTTACAAAAAACTACCTGCTCTTGAAAAAATACCTCTTCATACCTGTTTCCTGTTCTTAAAAGTACCTTATCTTAAAAATAAAGTAATACATTTTCTTGTCTTTTCTTGAGATAAGTAGCCTTTCTGAAAATAAATACATTTTCTTAAAAAATAACATTTTCCTAAAAAGAGTACCACTTCTTTAAAAAGTACCTGTTCTTAAAAAAAATACTTATTTTTAAAAAAACTAATACTCTTGTGGCTTTTTCTTACATAAAGTAGTTCTTCTTCTTAAAAAAAATACTTATTTGTAAAAAAAATAATACTCTTGTGGCTTTTTCTTACATAAAGTAGTTCTTCTTCTTAAAAAAAATACTTATTTGTAAAAAAAATAATACTCTTGTGGCTTTTTCTTACATAAAGTACTTCTTCCTAAAAATAGTACATTTTCTTAAAAACAACATTAGCTTTTAATAAAAGAAGTACCTCTCTTTCAAAAAGGACATTTTCAGGAAAATAAAAAAAAATCCAATGAGTGTTCGAACTCACGGGTGATGTGTTAACACCATTTTGTTACACGGTACCTGTTCGATTAAATTTCTATGAACACATTAATAAATGTTACATTGGAAAACAAAAACAGCGTTCAATCATATGATGACGTTACATTTAAACAATATTAATACTTAAAATACCAGTGCAAGCACATGTATCATTATTTTCTTGTTTAATATTATTATTTTATTCCCACAAAAAACAAAGAGAATGCAAAGCAACAGACACATATACATTGTTATTTTCGTAAATATGTACGCTACACAAGTTCACACAATTTTCGTTGCTC
This sequence comes from Phaonia tiefii, assembly GCA_963931995.1. NCBI lineage: Eukaryota > Metazoa > Arthropoda > Insecta > Diptera > Muscidae > Phaonia > Phaonia tiefii. The sequence goes on from OZ008368.1 coordinate 211,250,198, forward strand.
CCTTGCTATCTAATTTTTATATACGTATAACCACGTCGTTATTCTCTTTGGTCTGAGAGTGCTTTGCACCCACATTTTACTTGACTTACTTTTCACAATAATAAAAAAGGGCGTTCAAGTATATGATGACGTATCATTTAAATAATATTAATACTTAATAACACTTAGAAATATTTAAAGACAAGTGTCATTATTTTCTTGCTTAATACATTTTATTTTATACCCACAAAAAACAAAGAGAATGCAAAGCAATAGACACATGAACATACATACATTGTTATGTTCGTACATACGTTACACAAGTTCACACAATTTTCGTTGCTATCTTGCTTTTTCATTTTTATATACATAGTATAACCACTTCATTATTCTCTTTGCTTTGAGAGTGATCCTCACCCACACAATACAACTATTCGCTGCCGCTCCATCAGTGTGTGTTTTTTCCCACAGTCTGCCAATCTGTGTTTCGCAGTCGGACAAATCTGTGTTCTATATAGGGGTGGGTCACCCTTATCATTTAGGGTTATGAATAATAGATTCTGAGACCTACCCGATATGAACACAAAATTTCATACAAATCGGTCCAGCCGTTTCGGAGGAGTTTAACGCCAAACAATCTGTGATCGCAGTCGGAAAAACTGTGTTTGGATGTGTTCACGTTGTGAGTTAAGACCCTACCCGCGCCTAAAGATGTTAACACATCAAAAATACATTCTGTAAAAATATAATATATATAGGCCGTCGGTGGTGCAATGGTTAGTGTGCGCGGCTCTTGTGCATGAGATCCGGGGTTCGATCCCGGCTCTAACCACCTTAAATTTCTTTCGGTGGCGGTCACCTCGCATAGTGACGGCGACACTATCGAGTATTAAGCCATGAAAAAGCTTCTCAAAAATACCATTCGGAACCGGTGTAAAACTGTAGGTCCCAATCAGTGAGTACAAAACTAGAAAGCGCACAGCTCACTGGTTGTGAGAAGCTCTCCCCAGTTCCTTCATGGGATGTAATGGGAAACCATTTTTTTTTTTTTTTTTTTTTTTTTTTATAAATATAGTTATTTTAAAAAAGTTTACCATGTTCATCAATAATTTTTCCGATCAAGATCACATTTCTATGAAAAATTATTGAAAACCTTAACATCTGAAAGATCGAATGATAAAACTGAAATGGAAAAAAGTTTATCTTTTTCCAAAAGTATTTTTCTTAAAGATCCATTTGAAGTATTGTACCAATTCTTTAAAGTGTACCTGTTCCTAGAAAACATACTTGTTTGTAAAGAAAATGCATACTCTTGGCTGTTTCTTACAGAAAGTACTTCTTCTTAAAAATATTACCTTTTCTTAAAAAAACATTAACTTTTAATAAAAGAAGCACCTTTCTTTAAAAACTAGCCTTTTCGGGAAAATATAATACACATTCTTACAGAAAAGACCTAACAATATACTTTTTCTTTAAAAACAATACATTCTGTAAAAATAATCTTTAAAGATCCATTTAGTATCGTATATTTGAACGGGTGCCTTAGGCGTGTTGGAACTAACTAGTACATAATATATAGCGAGAGCAACTTCGTTCCAACCGGGTGTGCACTGATACCTCATATGATTTTATTTTATAAAAAAACAACGCGAGGAAATAAAGTAATTTCTATTAGGTAATCTTTAGGGTAAGACATTTGTTTTACATACCACTTCCGAACTTTTTCGAAGTCCCGGCCATCATGCGTCACCGCACCAACTCCAGCGTGTTGTATCTGGTGGATTAGGTCCAAAATCGTTTTATATGCAGACGATTTCAGCATATCTCAAACGACTGACCTTGAGAAACTTAACAAATTTTAATATCTGCATAATTACAATATTTTACTCACCGTCCTTAATAACCACAAGAAAATCTTGATCTTGGAGGAATTTAGGATAGAGTAATTATTTCTCTCATCTCATGTTTCATTTCACAGTCTTCGTCGCAGTTTTGTGCAAATGAGAGTAATTTGACGTCAATTAACTTACAGCAGGTGGAGTTATAACAACTGTTGACTTAACTTTGTCATTCCGTTTTCGTATAGATCTGTGCAATTTAAATATATTTTGCAGTTTTTTGTTGATTTTCATCGTTGTTATACATTTTTATTGTATTTAACACAACTATTATGCCATAAAAACAGGAAATGCGGTTGTTGTACCTTTGTTGGACGTTATGTACTATTTGCACTATCTGGTATTATTGAGCCCATGCTTTCCATCATCCAATGTTCACTTGCAACCATACCTATGATGTTAAAAATATTGAGAGAGTTAATTATTCTATCCTAAATTCCTCTATGATCTTGATATCGCCGCGACAGTAACAATTATACATTCATTAACTTTTTTCCAATATATCATTTGATTTTAGAATTATTATGTTGTGGTAACAGAATTGGAAATGAATTCAGTTGAACATACACAATGCATGAGTAATTCGGAACCGACTTAAGGCTAAATTCGGTTATTGCGATCGAATTGTTACCAAATTCGATAGCTATAACCGAATTGATGAAAAATTCGGTTGCTGCTGTTGTATTGATGCCACATTATTCCAACCGAATTTTACACCAATTTCGTTTATTGCATCCAAATTAATTCCAAATGTTGTTGTTCAAACTGAAATTTTAGAAAAGTTAGTTCACAGAACTAATATAATTGAAGATTAAGTTGTTACAACCGAATGAATTACGAAGCGAGTTTACTTCAACCGAATTTCAGTTATGGGGCTACTTTCGGTCGTGACAATTCGGTGGGAACAGCCGAATTTATGGATGCTAGTTGGAAATCAATTCAGGCATTACAAACTCCATGATAAAGTCTATATTTTGATTAGAATTCATAATTGTCAAACATCAGAATTATTTGTCGATGTTATTGATATATTAGTTGTATTTAGTTGTATTAACCAATTTGAGTATTTCAAAAACCTCATTCACCTGAAATGGAAGATACCACTAATAAAAAGTACAATATTAGAAGTCGTGTTCCAATATTAGTCACTGTAATCATAGTTTAATTTCTGTTACAAAAACACTTGTTATCAACTTATGTATACGATTTTTCACAAGCGGTTTTGTTGTTAAAGAGGAATTACACATATTTGCAAGTTACACGAGGACTTTACAAAAAAACTAATATTTTAAACAGAAAGTGATAAACAAAGTTGAGAAAAAACATTAAGGGGATAGGATATCAGAAAGCGAAGAATACATATTATCATAAATTGAGGTGAAGTGAGACTTTTAAACATAATCGTTGAATATGACGCCACTATTGACGCCTTCACAAACACATGCAAACAATTGTGGGCACTTGCCTGGAGGAACTATTATTGTGGATGACACAAATTAACTTAAAACATACATATGATACCCAGGGTAACCCATCCCCATTTTTGGTCGAAAATATGAAAAATTTAGAAAAACTGTCTGTATCTGGAAATCGAAGCGTTCAATCGAAAAAAATAACAATTTGTTACGGGTTTCTCACAAAGTGTTCCAATTGGTTTGAAATAATTGTTTTTTTCAAAAAATCGCCAAAATAAGAAAATCGCTAAAATAAAAAAAATAGCTCTATCTCGGAAACGGTGTGTCCAATCGGAAAAATAATAAATTTTTTACTTCCATAGGAGGCTTTCATCTATGGATGTCTTCAATATGGCATCACTTTTATTTTAAAAAAATCGTTAAAATTAAAATTTCTGGAATCAAAAATTGCTAAAACGCCCCTATGCCAATATCTCGGAAACGGAGCGTCCAATCGAAAACAGAACTATTTTTTACGAGTTTCTAAGGATTTTTCATAAAGTGGTCCATCATATGGAAGACATTTTGTTCAAAAAATCATCAAAATATGAAAAACGCTGAAATTAAAAATGAATATAACTCCGACATACATACATATGTGAGTTTTAGCGTTTTTTTTATTTGGAAAGTGTTAGTTGAACGGATTTTAAGTGATGCCGTATGAGAGGCATCCATTGGTTAAAGCCTCCTAAGGAGGTAAACAATTTATTGATTTTGCGGTTGGACGCGACGCTTCCGCGTTATAGCTAATTTTGTATTTTAGCGATTTACTTCTTTTGGCGCTTTTTAGAAAAAAAGTACATACGAATTGCACCACTTTATGAAAACCCCTCAGAAAGCCGAACAATTAGTTATATTTCGATGGAACGCCCCGTTTGCGAAATATAGTACATATACGTAATGGCGGTTTAGCGAATTTTTATTAAAATAAATGCAGTTAGCGATTTGTTAAAAAAAAAGTAATGCCGTGGTAAAGTCATCCATTGATTACAGCCTTCGTTGGAGGTAAAAAATTTATTATTTTTACGATTGGACGCACCGTTTCCGAGTTATAGGCATATTTTTATTTTAGCGACTTTCTTATTTTGGCGATTTTTTGAAAAAAAATTATTTCATGCGAATGGCAACACTTTATGGGAAACCTTTAAAAACTCGTAAAAATTTGTCATTTTTCCGATTGGACGCTCAATTTTCGAGATATAGAATTTTTATCATATTTTCGATCAAAAATGGGCACGAAATACGAACCTGGTTATAAATAATAATAATGTTTATATTTAAATATAAAATACACAATTTTAAAAAAAAATATTTTTTTTACTTTTTTTTCTATAAAATTCATAATGGGTTAAAGCCTCACCAAATGGTTGTGACAGCCATTAAATTCAAGTACATTATTAGTTGAGCATACCAATATAAAGGGTTTTCCATTTTGCGGTGTCAAAAGTAAACGTAAATAAAAGATATATAAAATATTTTTTTCATGATGTTTCTTTTTTATTCTAAAGTTTGAACGTTGACATTATGTGTGAAACACTACATCATTTAAATGACCACCACGCGAAGTGTTGCAAGCATTGATTCTTTTGAGGTAATTTTCGATTACTTTTTGACACATATTGGGCGGCATCTCAGCCATAACTTGACGAATGTTGGTTCTTAAGTGCTCAAGAGTTAGAGGATTATCTGCATAAACACGGTCTTTCGCGTAGCCCCACAAAAAAAGTCTAATGGTGTCAAATCGCATGATCTTGGTGGCCAGTTGATATCGCCACGACGAGAAATAACGCGGCCAGGAAATGTCTCTTGCAATAAAGCCATATTCGCTCGAGCTGTGTGGCATGTGGCACCGTCTTGTTGAAACCACATATTCTCCAAGTCGGATTCTTTAATAGCAGGCAAAAAAAAGTCGGTTATCATATGACCATAACGCTCCGAATTGACGGTGACAGTCGTTTCATCGTCGTTTTCAAAGAAGTAAGGTCCAATCACACCTTCGGACCAAAGAGCGCACCAAACAGTGACTTTTTCTAGATGTAATGGCCTCTCTTCAATTACTTGAGGATTCTCAGAACCCCAAATACGACAATTTTGTTTATTAACATACCCACCGAGTGAGAAATGTGCTTCATCGCTGAAGAAAATTTTGTTCGAAAAATCGCCGTCCACCGCCTGTTGTTCAAGCACCCATTCCACGTATTTACGACGTTGTGAATGGTCAGCTGGCTTCACTTGTTGTGTAAGCTGGACTTTATATGCTTTAAATGGACTTTATATAAACTCGCAAGTTCTATAAAAAAAAATGTAGGTGTAGATCCAAATGCAAAATACGTCATAATGTGCCGTAAGACAGTCCTAATTCCTGAGAACGACGAGGAATCGACACATTCGGGTCTTCGGCAACACTTTCACTTACAGCAGCGGTATTTTCAGCGGAACAAGCGAAACGATGATGCACAGGCCTTACAATATCTGTAACCGCTCCAGTCTCTTCAAATTTCTTCACAATTTTGCCAATTGCTTGCGTAGTTGGACGATTATGTAAACCATAATCTCCTCTTATAGCACGATATGTGGCTGTGCCAGAATCACCATTTTTGTAGTAGGTTTTAATAATTTTTATGCGCTGTGTGATAGTTAAGCGATCCATTTTCGTCAATGTCAGACCTTCAACTGAAAAGAAAAAAAAATTGGTTTAACAACTTAGTTTGACAGATGCCGAATTCCAGCCCTATACTTTTGAAACCACGAAATGGATAACCCTTTATTATTTGGTACAACCGAATTAGCTTTTAAATTTTTCGTTCATCCAACTAATAGATTATTCACCAATACAGGATAATTTGAACTCGATTGACAGCTCACATTTATTAATTGTTGCTGTGGCTTCAACTAAATATTTCAGTTCTTGCAACCAAAACTGAATTACAAATCAATTGATATGCACAAGGTTTGGTGATAAAGAACACAATTGTTGGTAATCACAACTGAATAATGTGATAGTCCAAGGAACCGCCAAATTTAAGTTGGCTGTAAATATAGTTGTGACTCTTCTATGTGTGTATATCCCTGATTTACAGCCGGAATAAGTATCAAACTACAATTTTGGACATATACTTTTATAACTAGCGCGTACAAATCAGGAATTCTGAACCAGTCAAGATGGGGACTCAAAAATCCACTGAATATTTATCATATGGACTACTACTAACTTTTGCTGGGGGAATGTAGGTGAAGAAAATACAATCTTTATAAATTTTTAAGACTAAGACTTTATTACTTTAACGAAAACCTACAAAGATCCAAACGGAAAACCTTTTACGTTTTAAAGAGGAGCACCTGATACTTGCTACCCTTTCCTTGAGATTTGCAATAAATTTTCTCATCATCCTAAGTTCCAAACCAACTACAAATTCATCCATAAAATAACAAGCCTATTTCGTCTACAAAGCAATCAGGAAAATTCCATAAACATCGACTCCAGTACCCTTTAATCAAGTTGTGATTCCCACCCGTATAGCGTCGTGGACTCAACGCAAATCAATAAACATTTGTTCGTGATGTTTATGGTAATCACGATGAAGGCGATAATGGCAAGGATGGTGGATACCAATGACGAAGTTTGAAACCCACGCACTTGGCATCTGATGCCACATTTATCCTCTCAATCGAACACTAAGTAGCAGTGGATGGATTGCTGGACAGATAGATGGATGGGGCGACGATCTATAGAGCAATCAAACGAAACCAAACCCAGGTGTGCACAAAAAGATTAAATAAACTCGCAACAAACAGTCAAGGATACACTGAGGTAAACTTGCTGGCCAAGCAACCACCAGCCCTACTGCATCTGTATAGGCCACATAGTCAGGCCGCCTGCCACCAACATCACCATAATGTTCTAGAGTTGGCATCTGCGCGAATTTAAGAAGGAGTTCTAACATTGGGAAAAGGAACTTTAGCATGTCAATATCAAAATTTATTACTCGAACTCAGAATAAAATCCAATTTTACTATAAAAACCCAGCAAAAGGCTGGTATGAAGCGGCGAAAACGCAAAATAAAAACCAACAAATGATGCATTTTAGAGAAACTATCATCGTAAAAATGCATATAAAAGCGTCATATGAACGAGGGAGGTATGTTGACGAAAGTGACAACAGAAGTGATGGTTCAAGGCCATGACACTCAATTTTAAAATAACAACAAGTTATTAAGTTTCAAACTAACCGGTTGTGTTAAAGAAATGATTTTACCTAATATTCTCTGTTTAGATCAGGAATGAGTTTTTACCTAACATCCTATGTTGGGATCAGCTAATGAATTGAGAGCTTTACGCTATTATAGCCACTGACCAGGACCTACAACATAATACGAATTCTTCACAGAAGATTTTTAAGGCTAATTATAGTGTACCGTCTCCGAAACTGAGCAGATAACTGTCGCATAGTGGTTGAGAATCGATTTCCATTGCCAAAAATTCATTATATTTTGATCCAGCAAACATTGAAAGTTCTGTAAAAAACCGATTGTAGTTACTTGGTTGGTTGAAAAGGCTGCAAGGCAGCACGCTGTCTAGCACTCTCAGGCTAAATAAAGCCCATTGTGATACCTGCAATTTCCTCCATAGCAACTATTGACTAGTCGTCTAGCCAATTTGCCTTTCAATAAATTTGCCTACGAGACCTACAGGAATATCCTGTAGCGCTATGGTGCTAACTAAATGTGTACCGAATATCCTACTTCTCAGTCCTGCCAGAGCAGGGCAATCCAAGAGAAGGTGTTTCGTCGTTTCCTCGTCCAATCTTAAGGAGTGTTTTCCTGCAAGACAATGTCCCGTAATCCTATCATTGTGGATAACCTGCTTCTCGGCAAGTGAAGTAGTTGCCTAGTCCTCTTCCTATCCACCTGTGGCCAGAGGACCCTGGCTTGTTTGCAAGTTGAAGTAAGTATCCACTTGTCCTTGAACATATTATCGGCCCACTGACTGATCGGCAAACGGCAGGTAGAGATTGGCATACTAACACCTCCTTTTGCCGGAAGAACCTGTTCCGTAGTGCCCTGTCTAGCTAACGCATCCGCTTCGCAATTGCCTGGAATGTCGCTGTGTCCCGGTACCCAGATGAGCCTGATGTCAAAACACTCTGCCATCACCCTAAGTGATGAGTGGCATTCTTTTACCGTCAGGAGCGTATCAAACATGGCTTCCAGGGATTTTATGGCAGCCTGGCTGTCTGTGTAGATACATATTCTCCGGAGGGTTGTGACACTACTTTTCAGTAGTTGAGCAACCTCCAGTATGGCGGTAATTTCCGCCTGAAATACACTACAGTGATCAGTCAGCATGAAGGAGATATTTACATTTAGGTCCGGTGAATGGACCCCATAGCCTACTTGCTCGCCCAACTTTGAACCATCCGTGAAAAATGTGATACTGCCGTATCCCCTTCCAGTTCGGAATAGAAGTCCTTAGATTTGTCGCTGGTAGAAGGTAGGGGATACAGTAGCCCGTTTTTACGGGAATAGAGTTGATCCGGTGTAGTAATTCAGCGTGTCCGGATTGCCGCGATATCAAAACGCCACAATCTCTGATTCTCACCAGGGTTGTAGCCGCTGCCGATTCGGCCATAATATCAAGAGTACAGATGTTCAGGATAGTACTGAGTGCAGTACTTGACGTCGTGCCCATTGCCCCACTAACGCTAATCAGTGCTGATCTTTGAATTTGCATCAAGGAATTCAGAATATATTTCTTTTGGAGGGAGCTCCCCCAAACTAGGATGCCATAGAGAAGTATTGGTCTGACTATTGCCATATAAATAAACATGCTGATCTTAGGCGACAGTCCCCAGCGCTTTCCTATCGCCCCTTTACAGCAGTAAAGAGCAACAGACGTCTTTTTCACCGTCTCCTCCACATTCGGTTTGCAAGACAGTTTTCTGTCGAGAATTATTCTTAGGTACCTGACCTTTTCCGTCAACTGTAATTGCACCCCATTAACTGGCGGCTGTTCAAATGCGGGTATTTTATATTTCTGAGAGAACAAGAGAAGCTCGGTTTTAAGTGGGTTAAGGGATAGTCCGTTGTTAGCGGTTGCATTCGAAATCAGACTAAGTAGGCTGGTTGTACGAATGCTAAGTAAATTGAGGTTTCTACCCGTACAGATGATAGCAATATCACCGGCATAGGCAAATACCTGTCATTTGGATCTGTCCAATTCAAGAAGCAGTTTATTGACAGAAGTTAACCATAATAGTGGAGACAGAACTCCCCACTGCGGTGTCCCCCTGTTAACGTTCCTAGCAATTGTAACAGCATCCCTTTCAGCTTTGACGGATCTTTCCACCAGTAGCTTCCCAATAGGCGTGTCACTAAGCTGTCGACTCCTAGATTCTGTAATGACCTGACAATCGCCGAAGGTTAAATGTTATTGAAGGCTACCTCGATGTCCAGGAAGGGCCCCAGAGCGAGGACCTTATTCTCAAGAGAGTTTTCTATTATGCTGACTATAGATTGGAAAGCCGTCTCAGTTGACCTGCCCTTGATATAGGCATGCTGAGAACTCGATAGTAGATTCTGTGGTAAATTACTTCGAACATGAATGTCCAGTAACCTTTCAAATGTCTTAAGAAAAAGGATGATAGACTGATTGGTCTAAAGTCCTCTGGTTTGACATGAGAGCATTTGCCCACTTTCGGGACGAAAACCACTTTGGTTTGCTTCCAAATGCTAGGAATGACTCCCAGCGTAAGGCAGCCCCTGAAGATTGCCTCCAACGAACTACAAGACAGGTATAGTGCCTCCTGTAGTTGCGCGGGAATTATCCCGTCAGGTACGGCTGATTTATATCGCTTGCAGTTATTAAGACTAAAAATCGGATTATTGTATAAATTTTCGAAAATTGTCCAAAATTAACTACTTTTCTTATTTTTCGATTTTAAAGAAAATAAGAAATCAAATTTATTTCTTTCTATGTTTTTCTAAACATTTTTTGATGTAGTTGTTCATGATACGTATAAAAAGTTTTAATTTTTTTTTCGATTTACAAATATTTGCTGGGATATTCAAAATTGAAATTAATTTATTTGTTTTTTCGAATTTATTGAACTGTATCTCGTACGGTTTTGGAGATACTGCACTTAAATTTCTTCCAGTAAAAATAGTACTTTCTTGGCCTGAGTACAGACTAACTTTCGTTTATAGCTAATACTAAATATTTGTACTAAATATTTAAAAATATCGTTTTTGGAAAAATTTTTGACCTTGGATGGAGATAAGTACTGGGGTCGGAAGCTATCAATTTCTATAATACATAGTTAAAAAGGTTGATATGTCCTCATCTTTCCTAGGGTAGATTTTGCCTGCACCAAATTGCGCTCTCAGAAAGTAGCGTAAATTTAAGGAAAAAATACGTCAAAAGATGTTTACAAAATCTATACAGGGTGATTCAGGAAGTTCCGGACAAATTTCTCCAGCGTATTCCTTGGCTCATTTCATGAAGAAAAGTCCACTAGGACAATGTCCGAAAATACAAGGGTGCGAAATGGCAGCGGGTTCAACATTTTCGGATTGACGGTCGGAGGGTAGTAGGGTAAAGTTGCTAACTTCTGAGCCAGTGGTCGGATGTTTTTTATTGTTTCTGAAAATTTCAATAAAATAAAATCTTAAACGTGTTAATTTACAAAAACAAATAAATGTGTGCAGTTATTTCGCTTCCAAAAACAAAAACCAAACATTTTCGCATTTCAGTAAAGTGGTCATAACTTTGGAACGGTAAGACCTCTGGGCTTCGTTTAGGTCATTTTGGAAAGGTAAGAGGTGTGGCTATCTATAGTTACCTGGCTAGACATAAGTTACCTGCCATCTGGCTGAGCAAATTGAGGACATGGTTCTAGTGGACTTTTCTTCATGAAATGAGCCAAGGAATACGCTGGAAAAATTTGTCCAGAATTTCCTGAATCACCTTGTATATATAAAAATGAGTTTGTGTTAGTTTGTTTGCAACTCGAAAACAGCTGGATCGATCTTTCTGAAATTGTCAAAGAATGTAGCTAAGTGATCGGTGGTGAAACTAAGGTACTTGAATTTTTGATACATCGAGTGGGTGTGGCCCCACCCATTGGACCCTAATTTTGAAAACGCAATATCTGGAGGACTTTTTCAACAATCGCCTCGAAAATTTGTGTGGATCTATTTGGCAACAAAATTCGTGATCCACCTAAAAATGGGTAGGATTGGATCAGTGGGCGTGGCATACAACTTGAAACTTTAAACGGTTGTCTCTCATAAACTGTCTGAGGTATGAAGATATTTGGTGCATATGTTGTTCGTACAGTTCGAATTATAGTCAGGGTGGAAGTGGGCGGTGCCACGCACACTTTTCAAAAATCACTCTGACGGGTTTCTACTCATGAACTGCTGATAGACGTTGGCTATACTTAGTTGTGATTGCATAAAGGAGCGTGCCACCGACCATACAACTTGAAATTTAAAATAGCTATATCTAATGAACTATATCAGAGGTCTGAAGATGAGATTTGGTATATACATTTGTTATTGGTACAGTATAAATTACTGCCAGAGTGAAAGTGGGCGGTGCCAACCCCCTTTTAAAGGAAACCGTTTTAACAGCCTTATTAATAGTTTGATCGTATGTCGCAGTTGGCCTAGAGATATGAATAGGGTATTTGAAACCAAGTTGGCAAAAATGGCTAAGGCGCCCCCTACACATGCCAATATGTGACTATTACATATACACTGTATAAAAGAATGGTCCATAAACCAGGCACTTTACTGCAAACATAATGTAACACAAAAATGTTGTTGATTATTTGGCAGTACAAAAACTTTGAAGACAAAACTAAGTTTCCCGGGTCCAACTAGTATAGAATAAATAAAAACAGATATTTTATTTTCTTTAAAATCGAAAAATAAGAGAAGTATTAACCCTTGGAATATTTTCTAAATTATACCTGATTTTTAATTTTAGTATCTCAAACTAACCCTTGACTCTTTGCCTACAATCAGTTTTTTATAGAACTTAAAAATGTTTACTCGATCAAAAGTTATTGATGGAAATCGACTCAAACCACTTCGATGAAAGAAATTAAGGGTGGCCAGTAGGGGGAATATAACCCGCGCCTTGATGTGCAAGAGCAATGTATGCTAAGCATTGCACCACTACCGAATCCAAATTAGAAGGATACATGCTTCTATTTTTCATTTCATCCCAGGGAGGGAATGAAAGGAGTTCAGTTTAGTGATTGGAACCTCGTTCTCATGTAATTTGTATAGACCTATCTTTTCGGCACGGATTATATGGAAGATCGAGCTGTGAAACTGCACTAATATTTGTATTGAGTAGTGATTGGCATTTCATCATAGAAACACCTGAAAACTGCCCTACACATCGTCTACAAATTATTCTTGAAAACCTTGAAAAAAAATTCACAGTTTTCGACAACATTTTTGTTAAGCGATTGGGGCCATTTTTAGCTTAATAGCTACTGCTGGAAGAAAAATTGATATATTTTGGCTGGAGAGTAAAACAACGGTTTACTAATCTTTAAGGGCTGGTGGACATCAGTCCATATTTCTTCAAAACTGAGGCCATAACTGTGAATGACGCCGGTTATTCCTCCATGTTACCGAACAAAATACTGCCATAAATTACACCCCAGGATCTCGGCGAGATTTGGTGCCAACAAGACAGCGCTATTTTCTGCACAACCTGTGAAACCATGGCATTATTGCGGGAACAATTCGAAGAATCGGAACGATGAATAGGTCGCCTAGATCATTTGATATTGCACCTCTAGACTTTTTGCATTGGGGCTATGTAACGTCCGAAGTCTACATATGTAAGTAAGCCGGTAACGATTCAGGAATTGGAAGCTTGGACGGAATTGAAACCAGCCCTAATATATCTACTCCTTGAGTGGATTGGTGACAAAGAAAAGGGGTAAACTACTTATATATGTGGCCGTGGGTGATGCAATGGAAATGGTTCTTGTGCACGAGAACGTGGGTTCGATCCCTGCTCTAACCTCCTTGAATTTCTTTCGACGGCGGTCACCACGCTTAGTGACGGCGACACTGTCAAGTATTTAGATATGAAAAAGCTTCGTAAAATACCGTTCGGAACGGGTGAAAAACTGTAGGTCCCAATCACTGAGTGTAAAATTAGAACGGGCACAGCTCACTGGTTTGGCAGAAGTTCTCCCTAATGCCTGCATGGGATATACCGGGGAACCATTTTTTAATTTTTTTTTCTCTCGCTGCCTCGTTCTTACTGTCTTCACTGAGTATTTTAATCAATGTGCAATATTTTGATAATGTCCTCAAAAAATACAAACTATCTTTAAGGGACAAAGTGCGAAATAACCAAGTTATGACTTAAGAATGAAATGCGTTTGACTGTTATATCCGGATATCTTGGTTCTCTCTTAAGTTTTCAAATCTCTATAAAAGAGTGGCACGTCTTAGAGTATAATTCGCATAAGCCTCACCGATGCCCCAAAAATTTAAGGTCACATCAACGCCAGTTATTACACCATCCTCCTTTAATATTGGCCAAACAAAAAGTTTAAAAAATACAAATACGATTTGGATTGCAAGTGGTGGCTAAGGAAAAAGTCGGCATGTATGCAAACAACAAACCCAGCAACATGCCACATCGTAAACCATCCGGCCATAAACGAGGTAAAACAAGTGAAATTGTTTTACTTCTTATGCTTCTTCTTGGCCCAAACGATTTGTGAGGTAACAGAAAATCGGCATAAGCATCATCATGAATGGTGCGGCTTTTGTCACGAGTTGCTGTTGCAGGCAGAACATTCGTCGTTGTTGCTGCTGTTGTTATATCGCGTTGGTTGTTAACTGCTGATGTTGTTGGCGGTTTGGCTGATTGCCTTATGTTGAGCTTACTTACGTTAATCCGAGTGAAGATGAAGATACGTTATTTTTAAAGGCCAGGGCTGTGCTGGCCGCCGTATGGTAAGACGAAGGCAGAGATTGAGAATGTATTTGCTGCATGGGACTGAGATGAAATTCAGCCATCGCCATCGCCATCACCGTCACCGCCACCGCCGCCAACATTATAATGCTGAGAATGTTAAGCTTCTGGTTTGTGTGCACGTATTTACCACATCAATTTCTGGCTTGTTGCAAGTTCATATGTATGTTTGTATTCATGTGAATGTAGATATGGCTGGGTGCTTGCTGCTGCTTCTTAAGCAACTGTAATGTTAACAACAGCAACATACATGGCTGGCTCACTGGGTGAAATGACGTGGATGCCACCAACTGTGGTGATTGTGCGTATATGGTGGATTTATACACACGGACATATGCATACATATACATACATATGCATACATATACATATCTAGATATATAAGAAAATACTTACCCAGCGGCGGATTTGATAGACCATCCTCATCATATAACTTATGCGGAAGTCATGATTTGGGAATGCCTGTGACACACACGATTTTTGATGAGCTGCAGATATTTAGTGGTCGCAGTTGGGTAATGGTATTGTGGGCGGTTCTTTTACATGAGAACGTGGGTTCGATCCCTCTCTAGCCACCTTACATTTCTTTCGACGAAGTTCAGTTCGCTTATTGACTGCGACTTAAAAAAAATGGTTTCCCATTACAAACCATGAAGGAATTATGGACCTACAGTTTTACACCGGTTCCGAACGGTATTTTGAGAAGGTTTTGTGTGACTAAATACTCGATAGTGTCGCCGTCACTATGTGAGGTGACCGCCGCCGAAAGAAATTTAATGTGGTTAGAGCAGGGTTCAAACTCTGGATCCCATGTACAAGAGGAGCGCACACTAACCATTGCACCACCGACAGCGACAACATCGAATAATTAGCCATCTAAAAAACCATTCGGTATCGGTGTAAAACTGTAGGTCTCAATCAGCTCAGTTTAGAATGAGCACAGAATGCAAACACGAATGCAGAGGGAATTCAAATTAGGGTGTTCCAAACAATTTTTCTTTTTCGATTTTCATGGTTGCTCAAGTTTAATTGGAAATAATATAGGACAAACTATTTTCGAGATTTTTTCCAGATTTTCGAAAGAGGTTTAGGGGTCGCACCAGTCCAATTTCCCCCAAGGATTTCCGGACGCTTTTTGAATTTACCTTAAAACTCGGTAAATAACCACGATTTTCTTAGTTTGTTAGTCACCATTTTTAAAGAAAAACGTCCAAACTTTTATTGTATATGCATAAACCACCAGTGTGGTAATGATTTTGTTCAATAAGGTGCTATATATTACATTTTGTTGTAAATTTTGCAAAATTTTTGTAAATAACTCTTTATAACTTTAGAATTTCTACGAAAATTTAAAAAACTAATGAAGTACTTTAAAAGACGGATAAATTCCAAGCAATTTTCCAAAAGTAAAATTTGAATTTGCGGTTGTTGTTCCAGAGTTATACAATTTTAAAGCATTTTACCCATTGTAGAGGGCGGATCAATAAGTCAGAGAGTTTTTGAATGAAACACGGTTTTTTTTTTGCAAAAAAAATTTATTTTTCAACATAATCTCCTTTTAGCTCAATACACTTAGTCAAAAGTGTCTCCAATTTTTGTATCCCTTCCAAAAAATAGGATTTTTCGAGATCCATAAAATAGGCATTTGGTTGATCAATAATTTCATCGTTGGAGCTAAATCTCTTTCCACCGAGCCATTTCTTTAGGTTTGGAAATAGGAAGTAGTCACTGGGGGCTAAATACGGAGAATATGGTGGATGAGGTACCAATTTGTAGACCAATTCATTGAATTTTCCCATTGAGACTACACACGTGTGCACCCCTACGTCAATTGAGAGCAAGCGCGGCACCCGTCTTGCAGACAGCTTTCTTAAGCCCAATTGATCATTTAAAATCGAAACCAACACCATATCGTGAATTTTTTTTGATATTTTCGGGCCGTCCAGAACATTCATCATTTGTACTTGTGCGACCACAACGAAAGTCAGTAAACCACTTGTATACCATTGAAATCGATGGTGCAAAGTATTTATCAAGGTTTTCCTCGGTTTGATTGACGGTTTTTTTCGCAAAAAATAATGTTTAATGAGCAGTCGAAATTCACTTTTTCCATTTTTTAAAAAATGCACGAGGTTGTGTTGTGAACAGCTGTTAAACGCAAAGTAAATGACGGAACTTGCTCAAAATTTGACAGTAGTCTATTAACACATGGAGGGAGCAGTGTTGCATTTCATATAATTACGAGGGAAGTTCGAAAAATCACGGACTTATTGATACGCCCTCGTATAAAACTAATAATATTAGAAACTAAAACAAGCTTACAAGGTCAGGTTGGTTTTCGTTGGAATAATAGCCAATTCAGTTAAGCACACTCAGTGGCATGACTAGTTTCGAACTCCGTGACAAGTCCATCATCAGATGCCTAACTACTGTGCCCGAATTGATGACATCGGTTGAACATCAATCGTATATATACAAACTGAATTATGCATTTACTTATACGTATGTAAATTAGTAGCGATCGAAGATCCCTAAGAATCAACCCACAGTGAAATGCCCATAATTCCAACACAAGAACAGACTTTTTTTTTGCACCATGTTCTTCTTTTCCTCTTGCATACCCAACAAACCAAATGTTCCGCCAGTTTCTGATGTCAGAAAACTCTGAACAAAATTCGAAACTTTTAAGTAAGTGCTTTTAGAATTCGAAGGGAATTCTGAACGAAAAATGTGGGAAATTTCATAAACATACTTTCCGAAATTCTGAAATTTTTCTGATCCAAAAAATTGTGGAATTTTTGGTTTCAACCTAATTTGCATGCGGATCATGTTTTCAAACTTATAGTGATTTACTCTGAATGTTCTCACATAATTCGGTAAGAATTCTGACAGCATTCGAAACGAATTCTGAAGGGTTTTTCTGAGCATTCTTAGATAAAAACACGTGTTTGTAATCATACTAGATTTTTTAGTTGTGCCAAAGAATTTGAGTCAAAAGCTCGCATTTTGTTAGTTTAGAAAAGTGTAAAATTCAAATTCAGTACAGAAATAAAAGTGAATATTTAATTAAAGTTTGATAAAAGTGAATTTTAAAAAAGGTTTCTGAAAAATAATAATGTGACGATGTCCGAAAATTTATTTCAGAAAGTTTAAATCGAATAATTAAAGATGACATTAAAGCCTCGAAATTTTCTTGTACATACGCAAATGATAATGGGCCTGTAAACGACCTCACAACCATAAAAATTCTGAAAGGTAATAAAAATATGATTAATTTACTATCGATAATTTATAATAAATATTCGAATTATTTGTATAGATTTGGCAGTAGGCAAAATGCGGCAAACGAGTAGTACAATGGTTGACAGCCAAATATTTATTTTTTTTTAATTTATCTAAGGACAATATAAATCAGATAAGAAAATAAAACTAAATCCTTAAATGCTAAAATATTATATCTCGTATATTTCCAAAAATATTTATTTTTATGTACAAAAGGAGAATAATTTTTGTTATTATAAATTGAAAATACTATTTAAAAAGTAAATTATTTTAAGTCTTCTTTGAAAACAAATGTAAAAATTAGCATTTTGGAATAAAATAATAATCTTCAGAACGAAAATATTTTACAAATATTTTAATTACATTATTGAAGCCTTTATGGGTTCGGTTTAAATTCTTTCAGAATTCTTTCCGAATTCGGTCCAAATTCTGTCAGAATACGACCCGAATAAATGCTGACATCTGTCAGAATACGACAAGAACTCTTATAAAACCCTTTTCGAATTCGATCACAATGCTTTTAGAAGTCGATTCGAATTCGCTGTGAATTTTGGCAGCATTCACTGCGAAATCTGTCAGAAGTCGTAATGATTTCTATTGGAATTCTGTCTGGATTCGGATCGTTTTTAAATTTCCTTTCAGAATTCCCTCCGATTGTATATAAAATTCGGTCAGGAATCGGTACGAAATATCGTCCAATGTAGCACAATTTCCTCAGCTCTTTCGATCCGAATTCGTGTCAGCCCTTCGATATGTTTTACGTTACGGAGGCGGAAAGAATTCGTATCCGAATTCGGCGAAATTGTTAGTATTCACATTATTCCAGAGCTTTGTGGTGAGTTTTTACTATAACACAGATTTGAATTTTCTATGGTATAGATGTTTTGATGACTGGGCTAGTGTCAGTTACGATTTTCGAATTTGAATTTAATGACCGATTTAGTTAGTTTTAGTTAATGTATGAGAAATTAATACCACTTACAAGGTCAGGTTGGTTTTTGTTGGAATAATAGACAATTCAATTAAATTCAACGCTGTGTTATAGTAAAGAGGAAAATATCCAATTATTTAAGGCTGGGACAAATTTGTGATCTAAATCGATAGATATAGATCAGATCTAATCAAGATTGATACTTTTCGTTATAACAATTTTTCGGATCAAATTAGAACTGCGAAAATTTTCTCCACTATTTTACACTGGATTTTAAAAATTCCAAATTACAGCCTTCGCATGGGACCACATTGTTTTTTTGGGAATATATCAAAAATCACATGCTTTGGCAAATGTTCTAGAAATAAATATTTATACCAGCGTTCGGAGAGTGGCACAGTGGTGGTTCATCGGTGGCCATTGTGCGCGGCTCTAGTTCACGAGACCGTGGGATCGATCCCTACTCTGACCACCTTACATTTCCTTCGTTGACCGCCACCTCGTTAAGTAATGGCGACACTATCGAGTATTTTGCCACGAAAAATCTTCTCAAAATCAAACGAAGAATTGTGCCTGCAAACAGGTGTTATTTCGGGCTAACCAAGCATTTCAAAGATAAGACCCGCCCTCGAGAAACTAAGATCCAACTATATCAGACTCTCATACAACCTGTTTTGATTTATGTCGCAGAATCCTGAGTCATATTGCATGGTGATGAAACATCACCTGGGGTCTTCGAGAGGAAAATGCTCCGAAAAATATACGGTTATATAAAAAAAAACGTCGAGTATCGACGGCGGATGAACCACTAGCTGTATAATCTGTATCCCGACATCGGCGTAGTTATGCGAAACAAAGTAGACCGTTTCCGCTGTCTAGTTCATATCAGTAGAATGCGTCAAAATGTACCAGCTCGAAAGGTATTGGAAGACGAAATCGAAGGACATCGAAATATATGATGATCAAGACTTCGCTGGAATGACCAGGTGGAATATTGTCTACGAGAGCTTGGTGTTACCAACTGAAGTAGAAAAGCGGAAGATCGACCCGGTTAGAGAAACATCTTATTCACATTTTTTAATGCCCTTGACACCTCTGGGTTGCTTGATGCCACCTAAGTAAGTAAGACTGGAACCTACGGTTTTACACAGGTTCCGTACGGTATTTGAGAAGCTTTTCATAAGCGCCGTTGAAAGAAATGTAAGGTGGCCGTTGAAAGAAATGTAAGGTGGCCAAAGCAAGCAAGGATCGAACCCACATTCTCATGTACAAGAGCCGCGCACACTATTTAACTAATTTAAGCGGGGAAAAATAATGCTGTGAAATAAAATAAACTTCTGATTTAATGAACTAGTGCACATAACTAATGTGGCCAACGAACCCAAATAAATAAGAAAAACAATTTATAATTTCAACCCTATTAATTATCCTATTTTGTTCAATCTTTTTTAATAATTGTACGGTTTAAAATCAATAACTATTTAAAAATTAATTTTTCTATGAAAAACTACATTTTAATAGAAATATTAATAATGAAATGTGCGAAATTGATTATTATGGTGGAAGGTTGAAAATATAACTACATATTTCAATGCCCACCAAGGCATATCATGAGCTGCCTTCTCCACAAATATTTAGGTATATCATCACACATTATAGGGATAAGCAAAATCCAACTTAGCGAGAATTATCTCAATACTCCTACTTGTGCGAAAACATCCACAACAATAACTTTACCATGACCATAAAAGTTCAAGCAAAGCCATTGCATAGATATTGTTATTTCAAAAATGAAACAACGATTGGCATGAGATTGGCGTCTTTTTGTACCGTCAATTTTTTAAAAAAGGTATGGTATTTTAACTTGTCCCGAGAAATTCCGCTTTTTCCCGAATTTTCGCGTTCGTTAGCTGACATTTTCAAAATCAGCTCAGAAAATACGATTTTATTTATACCTTTTATAAAAATTGCGTTATAATAAGCCAAGTTTCAAGTTTTTTTATACAGTTTTAAAAATATCTGATCAGCCGTAGTGACTGGCAATAATTCCCTAAAGTCATTAACGTACGCGTTGGAAAAACACCCCCAACAATACAGTGCAGGAACCATGTAGCTGTTTGCAAGCATTGTTTTCACGAATTGATGATCTGAAGTCTTTTTGGTTTTTCGATGTCTGTCACGGTTTTGTATTTAGCAGTTTCAACAAACAAAGCCAAATTACAATATTATAACATATTAATCATTGTGTCTCCAACATGTAATATTGAACAGCAAACAAAAAGCGTTTGGATACAAATATGCTGTATTTGCGACAAGCTACAACCAAGTTGTCTTTGCCGTTTGCTATTGCAACCAGTGAAGGGATTGAGGCGAGCTTTTTACAACCAATGAGCTGTGTGGTTTCTTATTTTGCACTCAATGATTGGGACCTACAGATTTCATTCTGGTTCCGAACTATATTTTGAGGAGCTTTTTTGTAGCTAAATACTCGATAGTGTCGCCATCACTAAGAGTGGTCAGGTGTCCACGACGGTTATACTTGCATACAAACAACAGAAAAAGACACATTTTTCAGCGGGTATTTATGTTTTTTTAAGATTTTTGAAGATTATTTTGAAAAAGTCCAGCCCACGAATGACCCTTGATAAAGCCAAGGTGTTTTGAGAATATTCGGTAATCGAATCCAATTTTCATTTTCTTTTAGTGTGGAATACGGGGAACAACATCATCTATGACTTCTATAGAAGCCCTCGAGTTTATATATTAATTACACTGTGATAGTTTTTGACTCGAAAAAAAATTAACTTTGATGAATCCTTTTCGAACTATTAGGGGGGAGTCCCCTGAGTGCGAAAGTACATTTGGAAGTGTCAGATTGGCTCCAGTTTTTGAGAAATCGGTATATATGGATATAGGTAAGTCTGCGCTATTTAAACAAATTTTACCGGCCATAGGCCAATTTTGTTTTTGGCCTAAAAGGGCTTAAAAAGCTTATTAAAATAGAAAAAACAAATGTTTGCGCTCGGTCCAGCGCAATGGGCAATGAGATATGGGCCTTTAAAACTTGAGTATATAATTGGCCATATCTCACATATTTATGGTCCAATCTGGTTCCGGTGAATATCATTAAAAAGACCATTAAAAACTCTTTAAATCTGCATATAAATATATTACAGTTTATTAACCCATTGGGGACAAATTTTTTAACCTCACTTTTTTGCTAAAAATCTGATTTTCTCAAAAAACAGCCCTAGTAAACCTATTTTCTTCCTAACTCAGGTTGTAGGCAACACTTCAGGCTTTGTTTTCAGGTATAATACTTCGCATTAACCCTTCTAAGACCGGAGATATTTATTTTCAAAATTTGAAATAACGGTAACGGTTATTTTTAAAAATTTTTCATTTCTTTGAATTAATTAACTTAGAAAAAAACAAAAAAAATATATAATAGTCCAATATTTTGATTTTGATGCTTAACTTAAGGCCTATGCTAGGAAAATAAATAAAATTTTGGAAAAAGTAAAAAAAACTTTCATTTTTTCTTGAATTTCAAACTTTGAACATAAATATCTCCGGTCTTAGAAGGGTTAAGGCGAAGTATTATACCTTGAAACAAAGCCTGAAGTGTTGCCTGAGTCTAGGTAGAAAATAGGTTTACTAGGGCTGTTTTTGAGAAAATCAGATTTTTAGCAAAAAAGTGAGGTTAAAAAAATCGTATTTTTTAAATTTGAACCAGATCGGACTATAAATATGTGAGATATGGCCAATTATATACTCAAGCTTTAAAGGCCTATATCTCAAAAAGTTGGACCGACCGCAAATATTTGTTGTTTCTATTTTAATAAGCCTTTTAAGCCCGTTTAGGCCAAAAAAAAATTGGCCTATGGCCGGTAAAATATGTTTAAATAGCGCAGACTTACCTATATCCATATATACCGATTTCTCAAAAACTGGAGCCAATCTGACACTTCCAAATGTACTTTCGCACTCAGGGGACTCCCCCCTAATAGTTCGAAAAGGATTCATCAAAGTTCATTTTTTCGACTATCACAGTGTTATCAATATTTGTTAAATTTTTTAATTTGCAGGACGATTTACAAGATCTTTGGAAAGAAGTTCAAATACAAAACCAAGAAGTGAAAATCAGCTCCTTGTATTAATCTCCAACTACAATTTAATATTTTGATTTAGAGGAAAATGAATAATAAATACAAACAATAATTATGCATTTCCATTTTATATCATCAATTGTCTGCTCCTACTTTTTAGGGCTTTCTGTTATGCCTGCCTTTTCTGGTAAATATTAACCATTATTTGGGATGGCATTTTATACGGCAAACAGGATGAAGCCCTTCGCCTTAATCGCATGCAATGTTAAATGGAAAGAATTGGGCCTAGTTAGTCCTATAGCAAGCCTGTAATAAGGCCTGTCAACTCATAATTTCCGCCGCTGGGTATGCATTGGGTATGTGTGTGTACATATATTTGTCGCTGCATATATTCTCTGTTTTATGCAAATCCTTTAGATTTGCTGATGATGTTCCCTTAGTCGTAACAAACACTTTAAAGACGTTAGTACCCGTATAGCGTATAACACCACAGTTGGTATGTATGTGCATTATTGTTGTTGTTGGCGGTGTTGGCGTCAATGGCATCAGCCATTATAATTGAGGTAACACCAACGTTTGCCAGTTGCAGACATCGTCAGCGGAATATTAAATATACACTATCAAAGACATCAAGCTGTTGGTTGGAGAGGGTGAATGCGCAAGGCGAGAGATTGGCAAGATTTCTTGTTTACTGCAGCAAAATCTCACAAAAGTTACAGCAAAGAAACGTTTCCAGATGCACCTAACAAACACAAAAAAAAACACCAAAGTTCTAAAGAACAGAATATTATCATAGAATACTAAAATATGAGGCAGTTCAATATTTCGTTCTTACTTAATGCAAAGGAGATATGAATTTTGGCCGTAGATAATTGCAATATTTAATTTCGCACAAATTTTGAATGATCAAGAGCAGTAGGAATCATATAGTCAAGTGACAATACATCCCGTCACTATTTTCATATCCCGTCAGTACGTGCATCTGTGTGATGAAAGTGTCTACATTAGGTGTATTGATGGTTAAAGATACTCGTAACTATTGACTTTGAGCGACGCACAGTTGTACAACTCATGAATTCTAAATGACTAAACGCCATATAACTTTCATATAATTTCTTCTCGCTGCTTTAATTAAATAATCCTGCCTCTAAAATCTCGATGTTTTTGTTTCAGCCTTATTGGTCGTTTAACTGCCGTTCTCACATAACAAAGATACCAGATATTTCTATATTTTGCACTTAGTCCCGTCATGCTTCTGCAGCAGTTCAACTCGCTGCCTCCTTCCTACTAAATCTTAGTCGTCCTGTTCAATGATCATAAAAGAATTTGTACAGTAAGTCCACACACACAGACTAATTCGGTTCTCCCAACCGAATTCAGAGGTTGTCACAACCGAATTTGATTGAGTCAAACGTCAGTAACGAATACGAACGCATTGATTTTTGTTCACTTTGTCATTCTGATGCATAATAGGGGAAACGAAATCGGTAATTTTTCGTTGCTACCATTTAACATTTGTAAACTCTGGAAGCTTAAGTTATTTGTGGGGGTATGAATAAGTCGTTTCACCGGACTGAACTTTCAGTGTTAGTTTTTAATAAGTCTTGGGATGGAGGAAACCAACTATCAAATAGAGACGCTCCTGAAGATAGTGCTTCAGAAAAATCGCCCAGTGTATGTGTCCAGAGAATGTGAGTTCGAATCCCACCCGTGGAATTTAAAAATTGTTCATTAACCGGAAATACCCTTATCTGTTAGACTAAAACGAATTACAACTTTCAAAAGTACAGTTGTTTGTCCTGTATTCTAAATCTTTTTCAAAATTTTTGAATAACAATGCTTTCAGTTCAGTTTTAATATCATTTAAAAAATAAAACGTTATAAAGGGTCCGCCAAACAACTTTTTTTTTTTGAAAATGCTATAAAGAAAAAACTACTGAATATTTTCTCAAATTTTTTATTTGAAAGTACAATCGTTCCGGTCAATAATGGAAAATAATTTCATTCAAATGACTGTCTCGGCTGGCCATGAAGTACCCTACACCATCGGTCCAATTTTTAAGTACATTATCGATTGTGTGCGGCTGTATTTCACCAATGGCTTCACGAATATTGTCCTTTAAAGCGTCAATTGTCTCTGGCTTGTCGGCGTAACACTTATCTTTGAGGGCACCCCACAAATAATAGTCCAACGGTGTCAAATCGCAGCTCCGAGGTGGCCAAACGACATCAGCTCTGCGGCTGATAATGCGATCTTCAAAAACTGGGCACTAAACATCGAGTGTAGCTTCGTTCAACATGGCCCGATAACGATCGCCATTGTTCATTTTCGAAGAAAAATGGCCCAATTATGCCTCTGGATCAAAATCCAAACCAAACAGTGACTCGTTTTGGGTGCATCGGCTTTTCAATGTATGCGTGCGGGTTTTCTGTGCCCCAAATGCGACAATTTTGCTTGTTTACATACCCGCCAAGATCAAAATGAGCTTCATCTGAAAAGATGATTTTTTTGGCAAATCGGCATCATAAGTCGATCGCAGGCCCACTTAGCGAAGCGAAAACGCATTGGATGGTCAGTTGGCTTCAACGTATACACAACCATATTCGTTCAGCGGAAGGATAAAACTAATTATCTTTCAAATCAGACATGAGCTAAGTGTTACCATTCACGAAATAAGCACAAGTTGAAAAAAAAACATTAGATTGCGGACCCTTTATATAATTTTTTGACCAATATTCATTTTTGACCATGAAAGAGCTTCTCAAACTAGCGTTCAAAACCGGTGCAATACTGATTGTGAGAAGCTCTCCCCAATCCCTTCATGGGATGTAATGGGAAATGGTTGTTATTCTAAAGGGGTTTCCAATAGGTACGGGTTGATATTTAAATTGAATAAAAAAAGTTGCGTGTGAAATATCAAGGAATTTTTTATTTGAAAGGAATATCAATGAAAGACAAAATCAATCGGGCTGAATTTTGAAGAAGGACCGGATTAGGTTGACTTTAAGAACATCGGTTTTTTGTGGCTTACTGGAATATACCTGCAACTTAAGGATCCTCCACAAGTAAAGCTCTAAAGTGGTCAAATCCAACGATCTCGGAGGCCAGTTCATGTTGCTTCTGCGTGAAATAACCATGTCCTCATTCTGTTCGATGAAAATGTTATATATTCTATAACCTTGCTGGCTTTTTTGGTCGCAATTCCAATGTATTAATTAAAACTATTTAATTCAATTATTTTCCCTACGTTTCGATGCTTTATAGGCATTCACTCGAGCGGAATCTCCATTGTGGCCCAAAACAAAAGCTCTAACGTAGTCAAATGCTATGATCTCGGAGGCCAGTTCACGTTGCTTCTGCGTGAAATAACCATGTCCTCAATTCACTCGAGCGGAATCTCTATTGTGGCATTAGATGTGTGGCACCTGGCGTTGTTGTATTGAATGTGTGGCATGTAGCGTCGTCCATTTCATTCAATTTCGACAGAAAGGAATTGGTTATCACCAATTGGTAGCAATGCCATTATCATTTTCGATGATGGTTTTCGTTGTCGGAAAGATGATGCCTTCGGACCGCAATCCACACCCGCTAAAAAATGTTGTTGTTTGAATGTAAATACAACGAGTTTGTAGTTTGTCACAAATATAGTATACTTTTGTCCAAATACAATACAATACTATTCAATATTACATATTTGAGACACAATGATTAATAGTTTATAATGCATGTTTTTGTCACCCAATTTTAGCTTTTGAAAAAACGGGAAAAAGCTGCAGATTTTCAATTCATGAAAATAGTGTTTCCAAACATATACATTTTTTCCTGTAATATGTTGCTCAGCAAACTGAGTGGTCCTCGTGTGGACTAGTATCGTCCAATCCGTTCATGGAAGAAAGGTCCCCAACACTCGCATCGTTGCCACATTTTGATAATAAGGATTAACTTTTCATGGTAATTTGTCTTTATTGTCTGGAAAAAAAGCTAAGAAATTAGAAAATTACTGGAAAACATAATCGCCATGAACTTTCATTATCTACCTCTTTATGCTATCTTCAAGAAAGCAAAGTTTCCAATGGAAGTATTATTTCCATGGAGCTCTACCCAACAGTTCATTATGTATAATGGTTTACCAGGTCAGAATGCGAAATGAAAATTTGTAACTTCATATTGAGCAAATTTGAAATAGGTTAACAGTGTCTGATTGGCATTTCAAAGGAAATTAAAATAGTTACATGAATTGGGAAAATTTCAATTAATATTTAGAATATCCATTTGAAATTGTTACAAATATAAACGATCTGATTCATAAAAAGTTGTTAGAGAGATGATTTGTCATACAAAAATCATCTCTCAAGCCTCTCATAACTTTTTATAAATAGTAAATATTCCAAGAGTTACAACTTCTCTCAAAATATCTATGACGTTAGGCTTGGTTGCATATGAACATTGCATATTCATTTGGTCTACTTTAATAACACCAGATGGAGGCATTAATTCATAACTACCCACAAGGAAACAAAAATGGCATTTCATGTTTGTGCGTCATAATTTGTGTGTTAAATGTAACACAAATGTATACTAACAATAGAATACAGGCACGTACGCAAGATTTTGTTTTTGGGGGGCCAACTTGAAATGTATGTTGGAAAAGTGCACTACATTCAAAAATCACCACTTAGGGAAAAAAAGAAGATAAAAAATAGCAAAATAGTTTAAATTTCGTAATTCTGCACCAACACGTTATGTAAAAGTTAAGTCAACACTTTTTGTAACTCTACCTGCAGTAAGTCATTTTGCGTCGAACAGTCTCTATCGCACACACCTCTCGACGGGGATTGTGAAATGAAACGCCGGATACCAAAATTTACTATATGGCTATAGGATGGGGGCATGTATTCTAGGTAGGCTTGTTTCCGGACTTTTTTCGTTTCGAGATTTCTAATAGTGCTGAAAAGTTGCCTTAATACTACCTGATTCCAATGCAATTTTTCGTTTTGAGATCGGACTGTATCTTTAACCCCAACTTCGGCTTTGGAATTTCGGAAGTTTGCCTAAAATCGTGAAATTGCCTACCTAGCGCCTGAAATACGCCTCTCATGGCAAAATGTATAAAACAAAAGTTGTTTGTCGCGTCATTAGCTACCGAAATGGTACTTATGATCATGGACGTAGGACGAACTTTTCCCGAGATACGAGCGAAAAAGCGGCGAGCAGCAGCGCAAGGTGAAAATTGTTGCAGCTCTCAGCTAACCTGTGTTGGTTACTCATCAGAACCCACCACGTGTAGGTGGCTACACTACGGGTTCCTCCCAAGCCCAACCCAACCAACCAACCATATGTCAAGCTTGTTTTGGTCTGAATTTGTATCAAATTTATTGATAAAATCAGATTTTATACTAAACTTTGGCAGTTGTTGCTTAGATTTCAGTGCAGAGCGTATAAAACGATCACGAGACTGGGGGCCTATAACTTTAGAATATGCCTCTGTCACCAGTTTGGCGGTTCCCTCGACTGCCACGGTGTGAGAGGGGAATTCAATAAATTCCTTATCTTTGCAGTGTCTCCCGACAACCCTTTTTTGAGCTCTTCGTTAGAAATTGAACGAAGAACTGGTGTAACAGTCAAAGTAATACTATTCCAGTTATGCTATGAACAGAATTGGTGCGTACTGCGTATTTTACGCAGCGTAAATTTACGCAGGTCAAGAAAACGCAGTGGAAATACGTCGTATGAAACACAATAACGCCGTAACGTACGACGTAAAACTAAACACAGCTGATAAAGTTGTTTACTATTTGTGAATGCGAACATTGGAAAAAATTAATAATGGAAAAAATTAATCAAAAGCATACAAATGTTATGATCCAAGATTAAACAAGCAGTCGTGCTGCATCACATTTTCTAAAATTATGGCGTTGTGATCCATTTTCACTTCATAACTTGCGCTATATTCTCACTGAAATAATTTATAATTACAAGTTTTCTTTTTGTCAACAACTGATAAGGTGACCATATGTAAAAAAAAGTACTTCACAAATGAAACATAAACAAAAACTCAACTAAAAAGCTTTTTTGTACTTAATTTTATTTATATGTTATTATTTTAAATGTTAATAAGTAAAAATAAACAATTTCTTAAGTAAAAAGTAACTTTAATTACTGAAATACTTAAAATATTAAAACAATATGGTCACTCGGTACTGTTTTGTACGCCGTACGCAGGCGTATGAAATAGAAATAAATCTATTTTCAGCTGCTGCGTACTTGCGTATTTTACGACGCCGTCGTGATTCTGCTCATTTCCATATACACAAATGTGTTCTATTTTTGGCGACGTATTTACGCTGCGTAAAATACGCAGTACGCACCAATTCTGTTCACACCATTAGTCATTTCGTAATAATTATTAGCTTTGAAATTCTGCTTTGGCACTTTATTACATCTAACCCATCCATTTACAGTGTCAGTCTCTGCTTCTCTGGCTGTCAGAAGACGGTCAAGGGTCAACTTAGTGACTTCTACTCGTTCGTCAGTCATCATACTACGGAGAATGTTTTCTGGAAGAGCAAAGAAAGCATTATGTTGAATCAACAACCTTGCGCAGTTTAGCAGGTAAGTATCTCGACCTTTTGATTGCAGCAAAGAGATGGCGCGAGCCATCTTTGATTAAACTGTGGAATCTTATTGAGAACCACAACGGTGAGTAAACTATAGGTATGTACTTGACCAAAATCTTTATTTCCTTTATTGGTTTGTCTGAAGAAATGTATAATCTCAAAACTCGGTTTGCACAGGCGAGCCAGCGAGATTTGCACATGTTACCTGGATGCATCGACGCTAAGTCGAAAGAGCATTGACCGGAAATAACAGCTTCTGCTATTTTGTAGAGGTAAGCTTGGTCTGTGGTAAGTTGGGTCGGATTGGTGATTGGCATAATGGAATACTTTCCAATTTGATGACAGGCAACTTCACACAATCAGGGAGCTGTTAACCTATGCCGCCAGATAATGTATTTGGACTCTTGGAGAAACCATCTATGTGTTAGAAAAGAACACGGAATGGAAGTTCGTTTAAATGTAGAAGACAAACAACCCAAACAAAAGCTTTTCTTAACCTTCTTTTCTCTTTGCAATCCTTTTTGTTTCAGGTAGATCAACACTTCTGATTCTCTGGGCAAATTCTTCTGATTCTCTGGTCCAAGAGAAATTGTTGTTCAATGATAGGCACTTTCCTTTATTTTGGACAATTGCATGAAGAAAAAGAAATGCATTTACAAGCAGCGCTGTCAAATAATTCTGCGGCAGAAGAGACAAAGTCGTCTCTTTTAGAGCGCAAACCTATTTGGTTCCTTAAAAACATTTTTTTAAGTGTCAGATATTTCTTATGGTATGTGGTGAGCGTTTGTAGAACTCTGGTGTCTGAGACTATAGGAATAGATGACTTTTGAAAAATATTTTCAACCTTTTTTGCAACTGTTTCTGTCACCAAACGAGAGTCACCAAGTAAGACAAGGGTGATTTTGCCACGCCCATGTTGGTGCCTCCCATACATAAGTTGTTCGGCCGGCTGGTTGTTCGGTAAGATAACTCCCGCAAAACCCAACCAATCTTTATGAAGTTTGGTACTAGAAAAAATTTAACCAAATGAATATAAAAGTTGGGCGGATGACCGGTTGATCGACACGATAATTCTCGTAGACTACATGCGATCTTAATGAAATCCGGTAGTCGGCAATGTTTTCTCAAAAATTACAGATTAACTACTGTCATTGGCGGCTTTCCAGCTGGCCGACTCGATATCTCCTGTAGGATACAGCCGATAATAACAAAATTTGGTAGTAATCAATATTTTAATACTGTGTAAAAACAGATGAACAACTTCGCCATGCCCATTTGTATACCTCCCATATAAATATTGGGCGGACAATTGGCTGGTAGTCGCGATAAATCCCCTTAATCACCTAATATCGTAATTAAGTTGGGTATTGAATAATATTTAGCGCAATGCTTCTCTGCTATTGAATATTGCCACATTTGCCAATATTGAATAAAACTCGTTCGCAATGGATGACTTCGGGTGTGGTTTGTTTAAGTCGGTTCACCCGACTGAAATCTCTGTACTAGTTTTATTTACAATTACAAGATCGTGCGCCTTTTAATTCACTCAAGTGAGCGGTCTTTTTAGTTCGGCTCAGTAGAATGAACTAGTTCGTGCATTTAGCTAGTGAACTATATGTAGTTCATTGTATCATTTCAGTTGAACAGTTCATATAAAGTGTGAGCTGAAGAGCGGATTTCAGTTCAATTTATCGTTTTAGTCTAATACAAGTGAGCAGGAATGGCATAGATTAAAATCGGAGCGAATAATCCTTAAAATTATCATTTTTTTTCCTTAATTTTAATTTATTTTTTTTTGATATTCTAATAACTTTTTATAATATATCGGGATATTTCAGACTTTATTTGGTATAAGCTTACGTGGAAGTCAAAATTGCGATGGGTCTGTAAGTTTACATTTCCATTCCACAATGCCGGTAACATTTTGTACCAGCTGAGCAAATTGGGTGAGATAAAGAGTATGAACTAGAAAATGACACAAGTGAACTACTGAAACAATAGAGCGGAACATTGTGAATGTAGTTCACAAAAGTGAATCGTTCAATTGAACTAGTTCGTTCGTGAACTACACAACTCTAATCGTTCATGATCTTTACCTTCATCTTACCCTTGTGTGGAAATCCACACAAACTAAATCTTTTTTATAAATTTTTAAAACAAATTGTTAAGCGATGTTCATGAAATTTCTTGACATTTTCTGCCGCAACAACTTAGCACAGAAAACGCATTAATTGACTCAAAAATACTTTTTGCTAACGAGATATTCAAAAAGTTACGTTGCTTACCCTGGTGTGTGGTTTTCCACACATGTGTAATTTCTCTATATGTTGCACTAGAAACAGCACATCTTGTAGTTAAATATTATTTTAAATGTTTTTGATGATGAAGGCTTTTCCGCCGATGAAGATTTTCCCGACTACTCGCCGCAAGAAAATGATGAATCAGACAAGAGTCAACCTGATTCTGAATTTCATGCCATGGACAAAATAGAGATTGCATCCGTAGATCGATTTGTTGTCACAAAAGACTGTTTTGAATGGAATCCTCAAGCAGTTTTTCTACCGCCAATTGAGAATGTTATGCTGTAGTGGTTGAACGCATATGCAAATTGGCAATGCGGCAACAACTATATCGAAATCGGCTAAACTTGTTACACGCATATATCGTTGTTCTCATTTTGGCTGGAGTTTAGAAGTATATTGTTTATATTTCTATGTTTGTTATGAACTTAATGTTTTACTTACAATAGTAATAATTATATCAAAGAATTAAAGAATGTTGCACTTGTTCAATAGTGAATACGGACGTCCCATATTTACAGCCATAATGTGGAAGATAACATATCAATATACGAATTGTGTTATTCGATTTAATGACGTTATGAGCAGACGTCAAATAAGCTCTACGGACAAATTAGGGAAATATTTGACAAGTGGTCTGAACTATTGATGTGCTAACATCTATAGCGGCGGATAGGGACTAAATCTATCAAAGTCAAAATCTGCTAAAACCAGATTTTATGCTGCTGCTAAAACCACCGCAGTCGACGTTATGGTGACATACTAATACGTCAGCTACTTCGTACAAAGTATGTGTGATGTTGTGTGTTTGGCTGTTTAGTTGCTGTTGATATGGCAAACATGTAGCTATGTGACACACGTATACGTCAGCTACTTCGGACAAAGCATGTGTGAAGTTGTGTGTTTGGTTGTTTTTATTTTAGGTACCCCCCCCCTACACCCACCACCAACACAAACACTCCACGACACAGCAAGCACAAATAAATCACCAACATATCAGTAGTAGTAGTAGTAGTTGCTGTAGTTGTTGTTGTTGTTGTTGTTATTGGTGTTGTTGTTTTTTTATTATAGTGAAAGGTAAGTCCAATAAAATGTGGGTGCGGAGCACTCTCAGAGCAAAGAGAGTAATGACGTATTATAGCCTTTTCACATTTACCGCGTTTCACCTCAAACGCCGGCGTTTCGCTCTCTTGAGATCATTTCGAAACCATGGTGTTCACATTGTACTTTTTTTAACTACTGTGGTTTCATGTGACATTTCTCATTTCTGTTTTGTGTTTTCTGTATTGACTGTAAACAACACAAACGCACATTTGTGAATAAAGAAATATAAAATAACATTGAACTTGTGTAGCGTATGTACGAATATAAGAATGTTCGTATGTATATACAAGTGTCTGTTGCTTTGCATTCTTTGACTTTTGTGGGAATAAAACAAAAAGTATTGAGCAAGACAATAATGACACATGTGCTTGCACTGGGTCTTTAAATAATTTTATGAATTAATATTATTTAACTGTAACGTTCGCGTTCTGAAGGGTCACAATATAATAATGGACAACTTTTTCTCTTTCTACGAACTTGGTCAAAAGCTGTTGTCCATAGGGCTACTAACAATGGTCGGTACAATGCGCTAAAACAAAAGAAGCATCCCACCAAAACCTTTAGAATGCAAAAAAGTTCCTATGTTCCAATCAAAATTTGCATTCACCGAAAACATAACACTCGTATCATACATCGTAAGAAACGATAATTGCGTAGTACTGCAAAGTGCTATTCATGATTCGAATGATTTAGAATGTGATGGAAAAACTGCCAAAAATCATTCAATATTATAATAAAACCAAAGATTCGTTTGAATAATTTTTATTTTAATGGCGTGGTGTTGATACAGTTGACAATTGCATTAGAAAGGCGAACCGAAAACATTGGAAAACAAACAAAGCAATATTCCAACGAGTTTTCTTGCGTGAGGTTGGATATCACTTGCACAATCACACATGTCAATGAGAAAAGGTGTGACATGAACCGAATCAGCGGCATCTTTGCTTTCTGCGAGTAGCAACAATTTAATAATTGAATCAGTGGGGGAACCCAGTAGCTCGATAAACCAGTCCACATCTTCACTGGTCCACGAACCTTCAGAAACATCATCCCGATCATTGAACATATATCCAAAAAGATCCAGAAGTGTTCCTCCGAATGACGAATGTTTGTATAAAATGTGTTGAAGAAAAACGAATTTAATGTAACCGATAATAAAATATAAATATAACTGTGTTATTGATGGTAAATCATGATTTTGACTACAAACAAATTATTTTGCTAGTGCAATGTACGTAGACATACCGTATGTGTGAAAAACCACACACAAGGGAAGACAACGTAAGTTTTTTGAGGGTGAGATGAAGGTTAAATAATTATCACCAATATTTTAAAATTTACCTTCCTTTCCGATTACGTAAAAACGTACACTTTAAAGTTTTGAATTGAATAAAGACCAACTGGTATTTTACTGTGCCTGACTGGATAAATTAAACGGAAGTAGGGGGAGGATATAGGCTTCAAACGACATCATCAGAATATTTTTGCCAAAAGTACAACATATAACTCTTTTATATGCTTACGTATGTAGTACGTAGGTACTCGTACGTAAATACTCGCACATACCATACGTGATAGCGTAGGCTGCATTAGCATGTTCGATACGTAAACTGTGGACGTAACGTAACACACGGATTGCTGGGGTTGCTTTGGCCCAGATGTGTATTTGCACTCACATCAAGTCGTATGTACGAATGTATGAATGGCTGCATGTTCGTCTGTTGCTGTTGTTTGTTGCATGCTTAAGTGGCACGACAACTGGCACTTATACCAGTCGTGAAGTGGATGACTGCGGAGATGATGATGTCGTTGTTGTTGCTGTTGGAGATGCTGACGAGGATGATGCTGATGCTCTGATGTGGATTTGGATGCTGTGGATTGTTTACTGCTGTTTTTTTTCTTCCTCTTTGCCCGATTGCTATGTGTAGTGGTGGCGCTGATGGTGGCAAGTCTTAGCGTCGGTTATCGCGGTGATACCGGTGGTGGCAGTGGACGTACTTCTCTCTCTTACGTTATTCACACATGTTTGAATGCATGCATATGCATGCGCATATTGTTTGCATATGAAAACGTGCTTGTTGCAGCTTCGCAGATGGTAGAATAAATGGTTATCATTTGGAGCTGGCTGGTCGCGACAGTCCGATGCTAGGTAAGATAAGTGTGGTAAAATGAAAATACATAAGAATCAATAAATAGAAGTTAGGTGGATAAAAGAGATACATAGATTATGATGTAGAAATATTTTAAGTCACATGGTTTGTACAACATTTCGAGAATTTCAGGTTTCGGGTAGAAGTCTAAACAATATTTTAGATCGTAATTAACCATTTTGATAATAAAGGGTGTTTTTTTAAGCGCGATAGTAATTGAAATTAAAATTAAAAAATTTAATTAATTTAGTTAAAAAAATTTAATTTTAATCATTATATGTGACAGCGCATAGAGAAAGGGACCTAAGGGTAAAAAAAATCAATTTTCACTTTTTTTTTTGATGTGGACAACATCTGAGCATCGAATGAGACCGATCCCATGCCCCAAAAGTGTTCCCTCCCAGAGATATGTGCGTTTTATGAAAGTGAAGTACACTAAAGATACACATATTTAAATCTTCCCTTACTATTTTGCGCGTCACATATATTTTTATTATAAACATTTGAAAATCATTTCGGGAATATGATCACTGAGCTGTTCATGACGAAGCGCAATCTGGACGTCCAATTTTGGGTCACTTTTTCGACCATTGCTAGCCGAATGTCACGAATAACATGAACAGTTGTGGCCTCCATTGTTGCTGGTTTATCAGCATAAACCAGTGAATTCACGTAGCGTCAAAGGAAATAATCGAGAGGTGTCAATTTGCACGACCTTGGAGGCCAACTGACAGGTTAATTTCTCGAAATTAGCTTCAACTAATTAACGTCACGTAGCCCCAAAAGAAATATGGGGGAGGTGTCAACTTATCGACAAATTTGATTTTAATAAACCGATGGTTGCGGTCGCCGTATGATACTTAGATCCATCCTGTTGAAACCACTTCCCTCCCGGATCAATATTAACCATATTTTCACACAAAAAATCATTGATCATGATGCGATAACGATCTCCATTCACCCTAACTCCAGCTATGGCTTAATGTTTTAAGAAATAGGTTCCGATGATGCTCCTAGCGTATAAACCGCTCCAAACTGTGCATTTTCTTGATGCAATGGAGTCTGTTGAGGATTGATCTCACATTAGTCGTGTTTTGGTTACAAGCAAGCTACTGTCGCTTTCTAAGTTGCAAAGAAAACGGCAATTTAGCGATAAGTCATTTTGTTCAAAAATATGAATAAGGGTCGAAAACGGTAAAAGATGTAAAAAAAATTTGTTTAAACGTAACGAAAATGATTTACGTCGCTAAGTTCTCGCTAAGTGCTTCATACAAAACAAGCGAATATATATGCAAGCGTTGTAACAAAAACACGCTAATTATATGGGGCAATTTTGTTTATTAACAAACCCGTTATTCCAAAAATGATCCTAGTAGCTTAACACAATTTTGCGATAAAACATCGGGTTTGTGTCGAACTGCCCTAGAGGCTAATCGGTGCAAGAACGGCGCATATGATGGTCTAGTGACTTTAATTCCTGCACCGGCTAGATCTTATACGGCTGTTAGCCAAGATGTTTGCGCAAAATTTTCCACGTAGTGGACGGACATAGCCACAGTTCCTGCGACCGACGAAACAAAACAAAGAAAATTCACTGGAAAAAGTTGGAGCACAGAGTTATACAAACTTGACAACCCATGCAGTATGAAAAATATCTTTATTTCAATAAATTTGTGGTCTAATTACAACTCTATACATAATTTTACTCAAACATTTTATTGTATTTTGCTTTATTTAACTTGTTATCCTTTTTTATTCTCGATTTAATTACATATACTACGTGCTAAAAGACAACAAAAAAAGACCTGTGTCTCCCAGTTTTGCCCAAAGTCATGTATTTTTTTATGGGCTTCCAAAGATTTGGGGCCTCGGTGTCATTTTTGCAAAAAGTGATCATTTTGTCAGGCTCATATATTGCAAACCGTTCGGAATTTTGATTGTATTTCAGAGGGAAAGTTGTAGCTCTTATCATAAAGAACTAAACTTGTGCACGCATAAAATAAAAAAACTCGCAAAAAACTTTTAAAAATTTGAATTTTTTTTACCTTTTTGTCCCCTGTTCAGGTCCATAGGTAGCAAACCGTTCAAAATTCAAGGAAACAACGAACTACAAAAATGTACCTAAGATCTTAGTAAACAACTTCCGAAAACATATGAACTTCTTAGGAATGATTCACAACACCATTTAGTTAGCGCTGGAAAAGTGAACAATTTCCCGAAAATTTTTTAATTTCACTATGTGTAATTTTTAAACTCATTGAAATACTCATGGAACGTGTCTCACAAAGATTTGGGGCCTCGGTGTCATTCTTGCAAAGTAGTGATCATTTTGTCAGGCTCATATCTTGTAAATCGTTCGGAATTTTGATTAACTGTCTGAGGAAAAGTTGTAGCCCCTGTAATAAAGAATAAAAATAGTCAACATATAAAATCAAAAGAACTTCATCAAAAAACATATTAACTTTCTAGGAATGATTCTTAACACCGTTTACTTCAACATTCAGATACTATGCTATCTCACCGACCGCAGCAGCACAGGTAAAGCAGTAAGCTCCGCACACGCAACAAGAGACGCAGCACACAATATAAGATTCATTCCTAGGAAATTCATATGTTCTAGGAAGTTGTTTATTCAGATCCTAGGTACATTTTTGTAATTGATTCTTTTCTTGAATTTTGAACGGTATGTTACCTATGGACCTGAACAGGGGGAAGAAGGTTAAAAAATTAAATTTTTTAAAGTTTTTTGCAATTTTGACTTTGCAGATGAAGTTTTTTTTTGATTTTATATGTTGACAATTTTTATTCTATATAACAAGAGCTACAAATTTCCCTCAGGTAGTAAATTAAAATTCCGAACGACTTGCAAGATATGAACCTGACAAAATGATCACGTTTTTCCAAAAATGACACCGAGGCCCCAAATCTTTGGGGCCCATAAAAAAAGTGCATGACTTTGGGCAAAACTGAGAGACACGGGTCTTTTTTTTGGTCTTTTATCACGTAGTGGTGTCCGTATATGGTTATATTTCCATGACTTAAAAAATTACACACAGTGTTATCAGAAAAATAATCTCCGTTTGATGAGTTTTGTACTTTTTGTTCAATGCACAAAGGTAAATGTGTGAAAACTGCATTGAGCAACCTCTACAAACTTCCAATCATCTATCGCTATTTCTTCTTCTTACTTCACTGTGTATATTTCCCCAACTCTAATACAGCATTCGCACTGGCATCTACTTTCTATATTTTGACACTTTTGTTGATTTTAAGCAGAAATCAAGAATATTTGCTTGAGTTCCCATACGTTTTGACAGACGACAAATCGGGTATTTTTTCTTATTTGTCTAGGAATCAGGAAAAAAGTGCTTGATTTGCTTTATACAACACTGTTGTTTCTCACACTACGAACGAATAGTACATTTGTTTACAACCATTTCAATCACGACGCTTTGATGTAGTGGTACCAATAGAATTCTCAAACATATATTTTTTAATACTTTTTTGTTTACATTTATTCCTGGAAAACAATTTTGCTGGATTTGAGTGTGAGATGAATGAATGAAGATGAATTTGGTAGCGTTGTTCAAGCTTGAGTCTCTTCACGATGATATCACAGAGTATACTGATCATAATTGTTAAAAATTGTTAAAAAAGTATACTGATCATAGGTGTTATAACAGTATGACAGTTTGTTTGACAGCTAACCCATTCGATAGTTCTATCTTAAGCCCCGCATTCAGGTCATGCGAAATTTTCGTAAGAAATGTAGTCATTTATCTCTAAACGGTAAATTTTGTTACGGAGAGATACCACCTGTATTTGATTTACCCTGCAAATATATCGTTTATAATTCATTTTCGCCCTCCATTTTAGTTTTAACGCATGTGGTGTTAATTTTGGTTATTAAAATTATCGAAATGTCAAAAAATGCGGTCCCAACCAATTATCAAACAATTGATTTCGTACGAAATAACAAAAGTGAGCGAAACTTTCGGTTCATGACGTTTTCGATATTTTATATACACGTACCTGTTATGGTAACGAAAAATTCAAAAAAAACACTGTTGTAGTCGAAAAAGTTATCAGCGTTCTAGTAAATTTTATCGGTTGGAGGCTAATTAGCTCATAAAGACCACTTTGTATTTTGAGAATGGTCATTTATATGTATAGCTCATTATTACTCGAAATTGTTCAAATAAATCTAGAAAAGTCAAGAATTACAATACCTTTAATTTATTTGTACACTACTTCTATATGTAACCAACAGTTTCGCAATTTAAAAAACAATATAGTGACAACAAATAGATAACGCTGTGTGTTGTTTGCACATGTTGACTTTGTCAGCTTATACCCTACCCGTGGCTTTAGATGTTAACACATCAATAAAGCTATAGTTAGCTCACTGAAACAAAAAGTATTGAATAGTATAGAGAACTTATTGCGCTCTTTTTCCGCTGTCATACAGAGAGTCTGAGTAAAAAGCATAAACTAGTCTCATTCTTTTTATAGAATATATCAATATAAATGCACCATTTCGACAAAGTTATAACATAAATCAATACAAACACCATAAATGTTTCAAAATGCATCAATGTTTCACATGACAATTTTGAATGAATGAAAGTTATGACAAAAAGAGAGTAATACGTTTTGAATCATTCCCAAGATTTAAAATTTCATTCGAGAAATCATGTACACGAATTTTGGTTCCGAACTACATTTCGTGCTTTATATGTCCTGTTTCATCTGCTCCTGCTTCATTCTCATCTTAATGTATCTGTTTATCTTCCTTCATCTGTCCTTATTCCTCTGTTCCTGTTTAATCTGTTTCGGTGTCGTCTGTTCTCGCTTCCTGCTTCATCAGCTCCTACTTCGTCTGTCCTGCTACATGTGTTCCTGCTCCATCTGTTCCGGCTTTATCTGTTCTTGTATCATCTGTTCTTGCTTCATCTATTCTTGCTCCATCCATCTAAATCATCAGTTTCTCCTTCATACGTCCTGCTGCATTTGTTCCTGCTTCATTTTCATCCTGCTGTATCTGTTCCTGCTTCATCTGTTCCTGTGACACTGTTCTTGCTGTATCTTTTCCTGCTTCACCCGTTTCATC
The DNA here is from genome assembly GCA_963931995.1 of Phaonia tiefii. Taxonomy (NCBI): domain Eukaryota; kingdom Metazoa; phylum Arthropoda; class Insecta; order Diptera; family Muscidae; genus Phaonia; species Phaonia tiefii. The sequence continues at coordinate 211,290,147 of OZ008368.1, forward strand.
AGATCCTGCTTATTCTGTCCTTATTCATCTGTTCCTGCTAATTCTATTTCTGTATCATCTGTCCCGCTTCATTTGTTCCTGCTTCATCAGTTCCTACTTCATCTGTCCTGCTACATCTGTTCCTGCTCCATCTGTTCCTGCTTTATCTGTTCATGTGTCATCTGTTCTTGCTTCACCTGTTCCTGTTTCTCCTGCATCATATTCCTGCTTCATATGTTCTTACTCTATCTATTCCGCCTTCATCTGTTCCTGCTTTATCAGTTCCTGCTTCATCTGCCCTTCTTCATCTGTTCCTGCTCAATCTGTTTCCGTGTCATCTGTTGCTGCTTCATCTGCTCCTGCCTCATCAGTTCCTGCTTCCTCAGTCCTGCTACAACTGTTCCAGCTCCATCTGTTCCTGCTTTATCTGTTTCTATGTCGTATGGTTTTACTTCATTTGTTCCTGCTCCACATACTTCACCAGTTCCTACTCTTTCTAACCTGCTGCATCTGTTGCAACTTCATTTGTTACTGTTTTATTTTTCATTTCTATTCCAGTCATATCATCATTTTACCTTCATAGTAAGTAGTCTTTATGTACTTATATAATAATTCTGTTAATATCGTCCAAGTTCAATCTATTATCTCCTGCATGAATTTATTACTATTTGTTTTTTAATTTTGTTCCTGGTTACTGTTTTAATTTAATTAATATACTTTAGTTTTGTACTTAGTTTGTAACTGAAGATATGTAAAATTATATTTTTCCAGCTGTTTTTAGCTGAGTAAATAAATAAATAAATGTCACCAGTGCTTTTGAGTCATACAATTCGTTCCACGAGTTATCTATACTATTGAATACACTTTGGCGACGACGTACTTATTTTCAGGCAGAGACTATTGTTGTACAACAACCACGTATATGTTGTTGTTTGCATGTGTTCACTTTGATAGATTGCCCTACCCGTGCCTATAAGTGTTAACACATCAACAATTTGTTCCCCTTTACAACCCAAGGAGGGATTGAGGCGAGCTTCTCACAACCTAGTTTTACATCAACTTATTGGTACCTACAATTATGCAACATTTCTGAAAGGCATTTTGCGAGATGGTTAAAGACTCGATAGTGTCGCCGTCACTAAGCGAAAGACACTTAAAGTGGTCAGAGAGCAGGGATTGAACCCACGTACTGATGAACAAGAGCTGCCATTGCGTCACCGACGGCCAATGTAAATGACGATATTTCAATTAAGCTTATAATCAGATTGAGTAAAATATTAATCAGTCTTTCATAATATTTTCAATAAAATGTGTACTTGTGTAGAATTCGAAGTTAATCAAGATTTAGTTTTTCAATTGCATAAAAAATTAACTTGAGTACGGAATTAATCAAAATTTTATATATAGTTTAATTACGTGCATAATTGATATGATTACGATGTTAATTACAATTTTAATTATTGTGGTGGATGGTTGTGTATTTAGCTGTTTCGGTGCCCACAAAAACTTCTCATCAGCTCCCTTCTGCACAAGCATTTGGGTGTACCAACACACCATTCAGTGATAAACAAATATCAAATTAAAGAGAATTGCTTCAATACAATCTAGTCCTCAAACATCCAAAATAATAGTTTCCTACTAAATTTTTTGATTCAATCAAGAATTTTGTAATTTCAAGTACACAAATAATTGAGTCAAGTGAAGTAGTAATTGGTGTCATTGGTATATGAGGCGTTCTGAAGTCAAACTGGTTAACTCCAATTTTCCACAATTTTGGTATGTTAGTGTCTGTGGGTTAACCTAATCTACCCAGTACATTTTCTAAATAAATATATAATAGGTAAAGCTGTAGTGATATAATGCATAATGTTAGTTTAATTTGTAAATTAATGAACGTGAAATTTTAAAACACAATTTGGAAGCTGACACATCCAAATGTCGATCATTTGCATAAATGTATTCAGTCAAGTACTCAATCAAAAAGTAATTGAATCTCATTTCTGTACTGTATTTCTGTCTTTAACGAGATGGTATACATTACATTCTCACAGTAATGTATATTCAGCGATATTCACAAAGTTTCTTCAACATAATTGTGTTAATTAACTTTAAAATATAAACAAATATTCTCCCGTTACATCCAATGAAGGGATTAGGGTGCGCGTTCTAGTTTTACACTCACTGATTGGGACATACAGTTTTACACCGGTTCCGAACGGTATTTTGAGAAGTTTTTACATGGCTATATACTCGATAGTGTCGCCGTCACTAAGCGAGGTGACCGCCGTCGAAGGAAATTTAAGGTGGTCAGAACAGGGACAGAACCCACATTCTCATACACAAGAGCCGCGCACACTACCTTTGCACCACCGACGGCCATGAACTAAGTTTGGGAGAAGCTAAACCGTCGGTGGTGCAATGGTAGTGTGCGTGCCTCTTGTACATGAGATCCTGGGTTCGATCCCTGCTCAGACCACCTTAAAATTTTTTTCGGCGGCGGTAACCTCGCATAGTGACAGCGAGTATTTAGCCATGAAAATGCTCCTCAAAATACCGTTCCGGAATCGGTGTAAAACTGTAGGTCCCAATCAGTGAGTGAAAACTGGAAAGCGCACAGCTCAGTGATTGTGAGAAGCTCTCCCCTGTCCCTTCATGGGATGTAATGGGAAACCATTTATTTATTTATTTATAATCAAAAGATAATAAAAGGTAAAATCTAATTTAAAGTTAGGCACAGGCTAAATCCAGTAGCTGGTTTCCCAACATATAATACCCTCCTCTTTTTTTAGAATTTCGCAATCAGGCGTTAGTCTCTTATTTGCTATGTGCATGTGTGTGTAAAGAAGTTACAACGCACAACGGGCCTTGTGATAGAGGTGCCACCGGCGCAATATCATCCAGAGCCATCACAATACGCGCCCACCACCACCTCAAGAACCACATCTATGAGTGGCACAGCTACTATCTCTAGGTATGCAGTATGTGTAGCTGCAGGAGATAATCACAATGCCAGTTGAAAAGGAGTAAATGTCTAAATAACTAAACTGGCAAATAGAGTTTTGGATTTTCAATGATAATGAAGAACACGATGATGATGATGATGATTTAATCCCCAAGAAAAACGGCACAGACTCATGTATTCTGTGCTGGTTCCCATTTTCCTTTTACGCCCAAAAATCCTTAAACAATAGTCCAGTTGTTGTAGTGGCGGCAGCCAAACCCTTCATAGTTGACCACGAAACAGTAGAATGAGCTTTCGCTTTTATTCAAAAGATAAAAAAAAACAGTCTATTGTTACCTCATCTTGGGGCAAAACAGAAATGAGTTCCCCTCTATCTGTCCCTAAATCGTGAGCGCACAGAAAAAAAGACAGTACCGCCATGCAATGTTGCTTGCAACAAAACGTGGTTGCATGCATCTGATAAAAGCATTGACTCGTCGCATTGCCACTACTTCTACCACTACTACTGTGTCATCACCAGCAGCAATAGAAACAGCAGCAAAGATTGTTAAAACCTTCCTTAAAAGCTGCACTACTGAACCGAATTAACTACAAATACTACCTACCAACCAACTTGGATGCAAGTACTCGAACTCGCACTCGTACGTACTACTGCTACTACTACTTGCAACAACACAACGAGTAGTTTAACCAATGACACCACTCACTACTTGGTACGTGTGCATTGTTGCACAAATATACGAGTGAGCCTCCAGAGATCTGAAGGATTTATTTAAATTTCCACAAATGCGTTGTTCATGTTTTCTGTCTCTTCTGCATTGGGGTCCATGGATCTGAGGGACTGAGGGACTTGTTGTAAATACTGATGCATACTCGTATTTGTACGTTGGGATATGTGCAGAATATTCGCATGTTTAATTTGCCAGCGCTGGAATAAACAAGGCCTTTGACAACAGGCCTTTTTAAGGAGCCTTTATATTGTGGCTTGTTTTAGAAAGGGTTAGCATGTCCAGAATCTACACCGTTCAAATTTGCGTGCCAAGCAGTTTTTTACATTGTTTGACCGCATTTAACAATATTTTAAATAGTTTCCTTAATTGTTTCTATTGTAAAAAATCCAAGTTAGCGTGATATGAATGCACACGACAAAAGTGAAACTTCATGTCTTTAGTTGAAATAATTAGAGCAGTGCACTTCCTTTGTCCGATGACTGTTCATATTCGTTCGTCCTTAAATGGCGGCTTATTGTTTTCTCGTTTTCTACATTAATATTTTAATGAAATCATTGCCGTTCGTCTTGTACAGTGAGTGATTTAGTATGTGTATAAGCATTTACTATGGTTAAGTTTATTAGTGAAAGTTCGTCTGGTTTAGTGCAACGGTGTGGATATCTGTCCGCCTCCATAACGAGGGCGGTCCCAAAACTAACCGGCGTAACAAAGAAGTCACAAAAAAGTTGGAAACAATTCAATATAATCTCCTTTTAGCTCGATATACTTTTCCATAGCTTCGAACTGTCAAACTTCTTAAAATATCCATCATCCGCAGACTCCACTTCTTCACAGTTGGCAAATCTTTTACCATCGAGGCATTTTTTCAAGTAGAAATAGAAAATAGTCCGAGGAAGCTAAATCTGGTGAATAAGGTGCGTGATGAATCCATTTTACAATACAGTATTTATTAATACATGTGTAAAACTGTAGGGAAAACTAGGCCAATTTTCGACTATGCTACAACCCAGTATTATCAACTATATTTGGCACTTTTCCTTTGGTTTGTGTCTATACTAACATATGTTGGGAAATTTCGTGTTTAATGGGAAGTTATGAGTTATGAACCCAATAAAAATAAATTTAGAAAAGCCAAAGGGAAAGACGCTTAAAGAATACAATTTTCCTAAATAAGTACCTTTTCCTACAAAATGTAAATTTTTTCAAAAGAAAATACCTATTCATATTCTTAAACAAAGTGCATTTTCTTAAAAAAAAAAAAAATACCTTATCTTAAAAAAGTACCTTTGTTTAAAAAAGTACATTTTCCTACAAAAAGTACCTTTCCTTAAAAAAATAAAAGTAAAGTTTACTTACAACAAATTGCCTTTTCTTAAAAAACTATCTTTTTTATAAATAGTACCTTTTTGTGAAACACAATAACTGAAACACAAAAATGTACCAATTCTAAAAAAAATTCCCATTTCTTTAAAAAACTGTTCTTCAAAAATATACCGTCTCTCTCAATAAAAAATACTAGCCTGTCTGAAAATAAGTAAATTTTCTTAAAAAAATAACCTTTTCTTAAAAAGAGTACCACTTTTTTAAAAAGTACCTGGTCTTAAAAAAACACTTCTTTGCAAATATGGCTTTTTCTTACAGAAAGTACTTCTTCTTAAAAATAGCACCTTTTCTTAAAAAGCACATTAGCTTTTAATAAAAGAAGTACCTCTCTTGAAAAAATAACCTTTCGGTAAAATATAATACATATTCTTACAAAAAGACCTAAAAAGATACATTGAAAAAAAAAACATTCTATAAAAAAAAATTCTTAAAAAATTTGTTATTTCACAAAAAGTATATTTTCTTAAAGATCCATCCTGTTCTTAAAAAAAGCACTTCTTTGTAAAAAAAATACTCTTATGACTTTTTCTTACAGAAAATACTTCTTCTTAAAAATAGTACCTTTTCTTAAAAAACACATTAGCTTTTAATAAAAGAAGTACCTCTCTTTAAAAAAACCTTTCGGGAAAATAAAATACATATTCTTACAAAAATACCTAAAAATATACATTGAAAAAAAAGCATTCTATTAAAAAAAAAATTCTTAAAAACTTTGTTATTTCACAAAAAGTATCTTTTCTTAAAGATCCATTTAAATAATCGTATTTTTCAACGGGAGCCTTAGGCGTGTTGGAACTAACGAGTACATAATATATAGCGAAAGGAACTTCGTTCCAACCGGGTGTCCCCTGACACCTTATGTAATTTTTTTAATATGATTTTTTTAATTTTTTCTGCATTTTGGGATTATATTTTCGTACTTATTCTGACAGCTTGTTAGAACTATTTTATTTTATTTGTTCAAGCTCAATACCATTATATATCTGCTAACAGAGATATAGTTTTATAATTTATTAGTTTTTATAGTATGCAGAATGCATCCTCATCTTTCCTAGCAAATCTAGCTACAGACCTTCTTTAGTGGTTGTTTGGAATGATGCTAGTGAAAAATTCATCAAACTAAATGCAAACGAAAACTCATTTGAATTGAGAATTCCCCACCATGCAAGTGTTCCAAAAATATACAATCAAATATATACAATAAGTATAATTAAAAACTAATTCGTAAACTACAATGAGAAATACACGACAATTCGGAAAAATTTGCTTGATCAAGACTTCAAAATGCTGCCGTGAAAAAAAATGCTCTGTCAAAATTTAGAAAATATATGTTTCTAATTATGGCCACCATGATACGTCGTTTGAGCCCCATATTGAAATTAACAAATTCTTTCTCTTAAATATACTAGGAATTGTAACTTCAATGACCGGTAGAGGACTAGAAGTACCCTCGTATTGCGGCCCCGCATATTTTAAACTCCAAAATGCGGTTTTGTACATTGAATGTCAGTATCAGTGATTTGTTTTCTGTAAATCGAATGACTCTTGAGACATAAAACTACCAACATTCATAATTCTGGATTTTAGTACAGTTTTCAAATTTTTTCCACAGTGCCGCCATGAAGATTGCTCATTGTTAGATTGATTACACAGTGCAAAACGAAAAAATATGAACATATACGGATACCACTACGTGATAAAAGACCAAAAAAAGACCCGTGTCTCCCCGTTTTTTTTATGGGCCCCCAAAAATTTGGGGCCTCGGTGTCAATTTTGCAAAAAAGTGTTCATTTTATCAAGCTCATATCTTGCAAATCGTTCGGAATTTTGATTTACTCTCTGAGGGAAGGTTGTAGCTCTTGTAATTGCAGAGGTTATATCGATTTTATAGATGCATTGTTTTGCATTCCTTTTTTGATTTCTTTTCTAATTCATTTCAGGTATGTTGGTGGAGTCACAAGATCACCCTGTATGGTATTAATGAAGTATTTGAAGAAGAAAAAGCTGATGATGGAGGGCAGTCTGGAAGCAACGTGCCTGTGGACACCATAAGTTCTGAATCAGGGCCAGATTCGGATGTATCGGACGACGATTTGGATCCACAAATTAAGAGAGTGCGATTTGCAAGTCCAGGGCCATCAACATTATAAACATAATCCGAATATTTTTTTTATTATTTTTGTAATAAATAGCTTAGTATCTCTCTCCCCAATTCCTTCATGGGAAACCATCTCAATGTTGAATTAAAGAAAAAACAAATAAAATTAAAAAAATTTTGGGAAATTTTTCACTTTTGCGGCTACCTAAACGCAAATTAAGCGCTACCTAAATGGTGTTAAGAATCATTCCTAGGAAGTTCATATGTTCTAGAAAGTTGTTTACATTTTTCTGGTTGATTAATTCCTTGAATTTTGAACGGTTTGCTACCTATGGACGTGAACAGGGGAACAATGTTACAAAATCGAATTGTTTAAAGTTTTTTGCGATTTTGACCCTAAAGATCAAGTTTTTTTGATTTTATATGTTTTATATGTTCACAATTTTTGTTATTTATGACAACTTTCCCTCAAAGAGTAAATCAAAATTCCTAACGGTTTGCAGGATATGAGCCTGACAAAATTATCACGTTTTTGCAAAAATGACACCGAAACCCCAAATCTTTGGGGCCCATAAAAAAAGTGCCTGACTTTGAGCAAAACTGGGAGACACAGGTCTATTTTTTTGTCTTTTATCACGTAGTGGTGTCGGTATATGGTTATATTTCCATGACTTAAAAAATTACACACAGTGTTATTCTTTATCCTCTAAATATAATGGCTAATAACAGTTCTCAAGCTTTTTTGGGGCTTAAAATATGTACATATTTATAATTTTGTTTAAGATATCCAAGAATTAATTTTTAAATTTCGCAACAGCATTCCTTTCCATTCGGTCAAAATCTCTTATTGCGAAGTTACTTTTTTTGCAGACATGTTAAAAAAAACTGAATTACTGGATTACAGATTTAAAGGCCTTTTAAAACTTCGTTTTGGCATCTGGAGTACTTATATTTGTTCATTGCCAATGGTAGTTTGGGGTTTTTTTCTGGACTATTTTTAGAATTTGCACTTTCATCAATACATCTGGCCGGGTAAAGTGGAGACACTAGATATTGCAAATATCTGCGTACGAAATACGAAATATTCCAATTGGTATCGAAAGATTTACGGAATTGGAAAAAACGTGTTAAGTCTTATGGGTGGTCAATTATGTACTGTTTGCAATTTTGAATAACATTAAATTGATTACGCATGATTTTTAATTGTAAAGTACGGAGTAGGACGAAAACTATGAATTAAGAAATATAAGATTTAAATCATGTTTTATTGATTGTAATCCTAATTTTAAGTTAAAACCACATTAACAAGTCGAAAACTTTGGTATTATAGTAAACAGTTTCTACTGTTCGTTATGACTTTTCATTTATTGGCCATCTGCAACCTATCAGGTCACGTGCCTTACACCACTTAGAAAATATATATTTTTAACCGGTACTATTCTTGACATTTTCTTTTCCAGTTAGTCACACAAAGCTTTCGCATCGATTTTCCCATCCTGCCTTTTCAGCGGAGTCTTAGCCATCCTTTTCATTGGATTCCTTCGTGTACATCTACGAATACCTTACGCGCTGGATCATCTTTTCCATTCTACTGACATGAACTATCCAACCCAATCACTGTCATCAACTACATCAATATTGGGATATAATTAATTTAATTATAATGAAATTTTACCAAATGCCATCGTATGCGAGTTTGGTTTTAGCATTCGTGAAGTAGATCCTTGGGAAATTTATGGTGAATACCAATGAACGCGTGATATTTGTGACAATGTTTGCGCGAAATATTTCGTCAGTGGGATTAACGCAACGTGATTTTCGGCGAATCATCAATTCATCAATTTGATAGTAACTTCTAAAAAACTAATATTGATTAAATCCCATTCCTCTATTAATTTTATTCACAGAACTTTTTCTTAAGTTTAAATTCAAGTTTAAATTTTATCAGGCTTCCAAAATACCAATTACGATGCGAAACGAATGCGATCATTAGACCCCTGATTTGATAGAGTGCCTCAGCACGAGACAGCCAAAGTCCGGGAAGGCCTCAACCAGCCGTTCGGCTGAAATCATCGAAGCAGTGCGTGAAAATATGATAAAGGAGCATGAAACATCCACAAGAAAATGTGCTCAACAAATGCACTTTTCGCGGCGTTAAAAGAAGTACCTCTCATTAAAGAAAGGACCTTTTCGGGAAAATACGTATTCTCACAAAAGGGACCTAAAAATATCCTTTTTTTTTTAAAAATACGTTCAATAAATAAAAAATTTCTTAAAAAAGTTTATCATTTTACACACAGTATTTTGCCTTAAAGATCCATTTAAATTACAGTATTTTCCAACAGGCGCCTTAGGCGTGTTGGAACTAACTAGTACATAATATACATATATCGCCAGGAACTTCGTGCCAACCGGGTGTTCCTTGACACCTCAAGTAATTTTTTTCTCCCGAGATATTTGAAATCGTTGGTATACACCAACAAACCCCGTACCGTGGAGGAATTAAAGAACAACATTCGAGCCAAGGATACTGCACCATTAGCGGTCGGGCTGTCGGAGGTCACGCCTGGTATCGAAAGATTCAGTAAGATCTTTACGAACCGTTATTGGTGATTTGGTGTTGGCCAGTGTCATTCCGCAGAGCAGTAACAATTTAGCAGGGATCCCAACCTCAGCCGTACATTTCTCCAGCTTTAGGCTGTCGACTGCCGATTCAACCAAAAGTAATAGTTGTCCATTTGCCTCCCGTAGGGTTTTACTCGGCTTTGGCACAATATAAATATCTGGTCTGTTATAGATTTTCCAGGTCTATAGTTAGATCCGATCAGTTCCACAAGAACTGACTTTAGTCTTGTTTCTTTAATAATTTCGGCTTTAGGGTTTATTAATTGTTTAAAAAATGTTGTAGCAACCATAAATTGGGGTGTTGCCACCGAATTGTAGCTGCCAAAACCGAATTGAAGTTGTCACGACTGAATTTTATACCCACAAGTAAAATGTGGTTGTAGCAACCGCAACTTTGGCTGTGATGACATCTAATTTGGTCACGGCTATGTATGGGATGTATGTAATAGATTAAAAAACTATTACAAGATTTTCATTCTCGTCCTTCTAGGAGGGGAGCCTTGTATTATGGCCTTAGGTTTGGCTTTTATTTCTCTGATAACACTGGCCGACTTCGGTAATTCTTCTGTGCATTTCAGTTTTATTACGGTCACGCAATTTTCTGTTCCATTTTTCTACATAAAAACTCAGTTCTCCCCTCTCCACATCTCCTTTTACCACGTCGTTTCAGCCCGGAGTCGTAGCAGACTGCAGCCTTGCCACAATTAGGGAATTGGGGAGAGCTTCTCACAACCCATTCCAATTTCAATTTATTTTATTTTTTTGATATTCACATACAACAAGAATAAATTCTCATAAACCAGTGAGCTTATTTCTCACTGATTGGGACCTACAGTTTTACACTGGTTCCTAATGGTATTTTGAGAAGTTTTTCATGGCTAAGTACTCGATAGTGTCGCCGTCACTATGCGAGGTGACTGCCCAGGATCTCATGTACAAGAGGCGCGCACACTGACTATTGTACCACCGACGGAAATTTCTTCATAGTATTCATTAAGTCACGGACGGTTTTTCATGACCGAGTACGGGTTTTGTAGTAGTTTCCACACAATTTCTCTTGTATTTCAAGACTCTTGGGAGGGGAATGTTCTTCACTAGAAAATCATCTGGTAAATGCAGCATTCCAATATCCAGCTACGATTGGGTACGAATGCTTTTCATAGGCACAATTCTCCATGCTATTTTTATATTCAATATTCTCCGTTCTCAATCCATTACACACCTTAATGAACCGATTCTATATTAGCGCCTCGACCGACTTGTACGTCCTTTACACTGAAAGACTGATTTCCATCAATGTTGTTCTTTGAATTTTGATCAGGAGACCCCAAGATAGCCCTATCGATGGCTTGGTATTGAAATCATGTGCTACTGACAGCCACGTTCTTGCTGCTGCGTTGGTGCCGGAAGTGTTGGCGCGAAGACCCAATTTCCTGACGGTTGTTGCAAATACTCTTCCCCTGATTATTTGGGTATTACTGGTAAACTCATCTACTAGTATAACCACAACTTTATAGCCAGGTCAGCGGCCCTAGGTTTCGTCACTGCCCTCATAAAATAGATGTATTTCTAACTTCTTAGTTATTATTTTGTTTGCAGACATAAACGAAATGTTGAAGAATTTCGTTTTTATTCGAACGATGGATCTATGTCCACATATACTTATTTATCAGGTCTCGAGCAACCCCGGAGGATCAGGGACCTTACAAAACGAAGATAACATATGTCGCAAACCATTTTGATCTTTAGCCTTATCTCTACAGTTGGTAATACCAAGTGTACGCAGGGATTCTCAACCTGATCCCTCCAGCGGAGTCTTTGGCTTCCCATTTGCCGTCTTCTTTCGAGTCCGGTTTCGAAAACCCTTCGTGATTGTTCGTCTTCTAGCGCAGTCCCGTTATTTTGATCCGTTTAACCATGTCGATGTCGGGATATAGCTCATACAGCTCATAGTCCATGCGCGCCGATACCCGCCATTGTGCACTTTAGGACCATACATTTTTCTGTCGAAAACTTCTAGAGATGTTTCGTCTGCTTGCGATAAGACCCGGGATTCTCCGTCATTAAACAATACATGTTGTATGAGAGTTTGGTATAGCTGAACTTTTGTTACTCGAGAGAGGGGTTTATCTCTAAAGACCTTGCTGAGTACAAAATTACATCTATTCGCAAGCACAATCTCAAGGCTGACGTTGTTGTTTTTGTCCACGGCAGATCCAAGCTATATAAATTCGTTCACTACCTTGAAGTTATAACGGTTATCAACGTTCACGCTTTGGGTTAATCGCGTGGAAACCTTTCTCGTTGAAATTGCCTTGTCCTCATTTACTGTCATACCCACTCTTACTGACTTCTCCTCAATTCTCGAAAACACCACAGTAGCTTCGCTCATTGTGCGCCAAATTATATCTACATTATCAGCAGACGTGAGCAGCATGCGACTTTTGCTTCTGATGGTTTTATGCATGTGGACTGCAGCTTTTCTCATAATGATCTGCATTGAGATGTTAAAGAGATCGCACGATAGAGTTTCGTCTTGCCTGAAGCCCCGCTTTGTTTCGAAAGGTTCGATAAGATCCTTACCAACTTTCACTGCGGATTTGGTGTTAGCAAGGTAGGAATACCAAGTTCAGACATTGCTTTGTAGAGTTTCTCCCGTATCGGTCTATCGAAGGCCTACTTATAATCGACAAATATATGACAGGTGTCAATTTGTTTTTCGTGGGTCTTCTCCTGGATTTGGTGTAGCATGTAAATATGGTCAGTTGGCATTTTCCACGCACTGGTATGGTCCAATCATCCCAGCAATAATTGGTTTTAGTCTTTCGCACATTATACTTGATATAACCTTATATGGATAAAAGGCTAACTCAACGGTAGTTGGCACAGAATCTCGGCTCATATTTTTTAAATAATATGGGCCATATAATAACACTGAGACTCCAATGGCCTGCATTCATCTAGTTAAATTTTGCTAATGAGCTAATGCATGAAATCAGCTCATCAGCGCTAGCTTTAAACAGCTCCGACGGTAAACCATGAGCTCCAGCGGCTCTGTCAGTTTTAGTCCGGCCAATAGCTGTTCTGACATCGTCTTGGTTAGGAAGGAGACAATCGATGTCGTCGTCCAAATAGTGATCGATTGTCTCATCGTCATTGGATATCTCAGGTACCGGTAGTACGGAGAAATTATCTCTCCATACTCCCAACATTCTCGATGAGATTTTTGTCCATGTCTTTACAGAAGGGGGCCCTGTAACATGCCCATTAGTTCCAATTTTTGAGTTTTTGATAGAATTTTCGGGCTTCGGTCTTTCTTCTGCATGTCTCAATTTTTTCACTCTCGCGCTTTCCCCAATGCTGTTTCATACGCCTAAAGAGACGGTCGCAGTCGCAGCACGTGTTGCAATTGACTGATGCATTGCCATACGTGCAGCTTTCTTTTCATCATTTGCTATGCGACACTGAACATCGTACCATGGTTTTTTGCGAAGCGGTTTTTCAAAATCAAGTACGGTTGTTGCGGCAATTTTTATAGAGTCGGAAATGGGTCCTCGCGAAGTGGTGGGTTCTGTGCCAAAAGCAACGAGAGCTGCCTTGAGTAGGCTGTGGCTACCTCTGGTAATTGCAGCTTTCCGTTGTCTAGCTTCCTCTGCGTCTGGTTTCGTACGATTTTCGCTCTACTTAATCTTGTGCGAACTTTTGCTGTTACCAGATAGTGATCAGATCTCAATGTTCGCTACTCTGATCACTCGTAAGTACATTACACTGGATAAGTGCCTTCCACCAATTACTACGTGATCAATTTGGTTCTTCATTCTTTGAGCATTGTATACCCAAATAGCCTTGTGGATGTCGTTATTCAGGAATCTTGTAATACTAACGGCCATTATTTTTGCCGCGGCAAAGTCAATCAGTTGTCGGAACTGGCAACATATAGACTGAAATCGCCAATAGTTTAATGAAACACAGTGTCATGGCCTATTTTAGCATTAAAATCTCATAGTACAATCTTATCGTCATGGCCAGGTTAGCGGTCAGACGTTTCCCTAGGCGCTCATAGAATATGCATTTGACATCATCATCTTTCTCTTGCGCATGCACACAAGTTAGGGGAATATAAAATATTTCGTTTTTATGCCGATAGATTGAACTTAGAGACTACATGTCGCTGTCTTTTGCCGACTAAAACTTCGCGACCAAATTCGTGTTTTTTTTTCATGGAAACTGTAGTATGTTTCACAGTTTAAACTCCATTTGCAGCCATCTTCTGTAAGGACTATAGAATACGTCCCATAGCTTGATCAGATTCAGTTACATCAGTAACCTACCAAATCTGAGATGCATCAGTGGTCGCATAGCCAATCAGGCTGCTCATCGGAGAGCCTTGACTTCAGCCGCTAGAAAAACAATATTCTGCCGTTGCCCGGGAACCACCACGTGGAGGACAAAGTCATAGGCTCATGATTCAGAACAGAAGTGTCCCTATCTTTGGCTCACCTACGTTCACATATACCCACAGAAAATATAAGCGAATTGAGCGTAACCGAATTTAGCTGGTATCTCAACCACCTTGGATGTCATCACATTCGAATTAGAGGTTGCCACAACCACATCCGGTGTCATCACATTCGAAGTAGAAGTTGCTTCAACCGAATTTCAGTTATGGGGACTCGATTCAGTTGTCAGTGCGGTTGTACCAAACCCAATTCGGTGGAAACAATTAGTTCTGTGAGTGTACTGGGTTGAACCTACAGACTAAGTATTGTAGTTTTCCGCCAACTACAAATCCGCAGCCAAATTTATGACATGCTTGATGGGAGCTGTAGTAAATGCTACAGTTCCTGGTCCTTGTACATCCATGTCCGGTCATCAAATTTCGAGGATAGTTGCAATGTCAGCCTAGTAATTTTCGAAGGGATAATGGCACCGGGTTCCTACACGCTGGAAAATCCGTCTGTTTGGATATAATGTATTTGCAGCTTGTTGCAAATGAACTATACTTGTGCCCAAACACATTGTGTTTGTTATTCAATATAACATATTTGAGACAAAATGATCAATAGGTTATAATATATGTTTTTGAGACCCAAATGTGGTTTTTTTGTTGAAAAACGATAAAAACAAATACGAGACAGACAACAAAAAAGCAGCAGATCTTCAATTCATGAAAGCACTGCTTGCAAACATGAACATGTTTCCTGAAATATGTTGCTGTGGCCGATATTTTTCAGATGTCTATCCGGGAGGCACCAACAAATAGGTGTTTTCTGTGTTCTCCTTTTGTATTTTCAGTACCATTGCCAGTGATTACGGTTGGCAACAACAGCCCAGCGTATTTTTGGATGTTAAATACAATTAGCTGGGGATTTCTTTCCAGCTGTCCATTAAGGATCAGACGTGTCCATTGTGGATCAGTGAATGTTACGTGCCTGGATGTGGAACGGGCAAAATAAGTGACATAATAGTTGGATGGGCTTCAGTGAATATTGTTTCCTGATAATGTTCATTCAATATCTATTAATCAATATCAATAACTATTAAAAAGTATTTTTTCTCTGAAAAAGTACATTTTAATAAAAATATTAAAATATTTAAAAGATATTCCTCATAATCTGATACGTACATGCCATCCAGGTTGCCCGTCCAATTACCTTCTCAATTTAGCAACCTTCCGGCAAGAGTCTTGGCATTGCAATACCAGAGAAAACTTGGCCTAATGAATGGAATAGCTACAAAGAGCTTTGGGTATATTGAAAAATAACCCATCCACTCTTTACCTATTATTTAACTCAATAATATTTTTAGCTAAACTCACTTCTGGATGAGTTAGATATTCCCACAAATCTTTGAAGAAATATAAACTTGGGAAACATTCTGAACTTTCATCAAACAAGAGTACCAAGTCCTCTTTGCAGATGGAGTTGTCCCTTCTCCCAATTGCGAAAATTTAAAGTTTAAGCCAATTATAGTAAAACAAAAAACTATAAATTAGAATACAAACACTACTCCTGCATAGCTTTAAGGAAGACCACAAGTTATCATTCACTTTGAACAGAAGCTTAATATGTGTATCTGGTCATCTGACTGCTACTTGAGTTTAAAGTGGTAAATGTAGCGTAGTAGATACAGTGGGATATGCGA
Source organism: Phaonia tiefii (assembly GCA_963931995.1). Lineage (NCBI taxonomy): Eukaryota > Metazoa > Arthropoda > Insecta > Diptera > Muscidae > Phaonia > Phaonia tiefii. The sequence goes on from OZ008368.1 coordinate 211,306,069, forward strand.
CTGTCCTTGGAGGTGGAAAGTTTTTGATAGCCATTCACTTGGGAGTGGCCAGAAATGATTTCTTCATTGGGCAGTCCAAGCAGCTCACAACTTCCACGCTGTATGTCCTGGGCAATGGCTTATCGTAAACCTCCGTCAGCTAGCTAAAGTGAGAAGGCGAAACGAATGAGCAACATGAGTGGTAATGCGATCACTGATACGTCTCAGGATTATTAGGTGACCCTGTCACTGAAGGTCTTCGATGTACTGGCCATATTCTTCTGTCCTTTGAAGGCGGATGAGCCAACACCCGTGGCCAACGGCGGATCAAAATTGGAGAAACCAAAATCCAGTTTCGACGCACTGATCCATAATGGGCGACTGAAACATAATCATCCTGGCAGTAGGCAAAATGCAAACCACGGTGGGCTGGGTATGCCTCCCGCCACCGTTATATTGGCAATGAAAATACACGATAAAATTAATGAACAAAGAAACCCCAAACTGATGATGACCCTCGCAAACGTTATAAGGACCATGATTTAAGGATATGTACCTGGAATGTGAGAACGCTGTATGGGCTGGTGCCACTTTCCAACTGGCGGATGTCCTCGGAAAATATAAAGCTGACATCACAGCGATCCAGGAAATGCGATGGACAGGATATGGTTGCACCAGAAAGAAAAACATCGATATTTACTACAGCTGCCATGAGCTTAAGCACGAATTTGGGTGCGGATTTATAGTTGGCAAGAGGCTGAGACACCTAGTTTCAAGGTTCAACCCAGTCAGTGACCGCATAGCCACAATTCGCATCAAGGCGAAATATTTCAACATCTCGTTAATTTGTGTGCACGCACCGAGAGAGAGTAAAGGTGATGAGGTCAGAGAAACATTTTATGAGCGTCTGGAGGAAGTATATGAACGCTGTCCTGACCACGACCTTAAGATTATTCTAGGCGAGTTTAATGCCAAATTAGGAAAGGAAAGTGTCTTTCGACCAACCATCGGTAAGCACAGTCTACATGATTCCAACTCCGATAATAGAATAAGACCGATGGATTTCGCCGCTGCAAAGAACATGGTAGTTAGTAGCACACGATTCCAGCATAAGGACATTCATAAGGCGACCTGGATATCTCCTGATCAGCGGATGAAGAACCAGATTGATCACTTGGTAATAGATGGCAGCCATTCTTCTAGTGTAATGGATGTACATACGTGTGATTCGAGGTGTCAATATCGACTCGGATCATTACCTGGTGGCTGCGAAAGTTCGCACAAGACTGAGCAGGGCGAAAACGTACGAAGCCGCACACAGGAAAGCTGGATATTGACAAGCTACAAATACGGGAGAGATCAATGTCCTATCGACAAAAACTCTCTCGCCTGCTACAGCGGAGACCCAGATGCGCAGTGGAAGCACATCTCCCATTCTTTGGAAACCGCTGCAAGGACTGAACTTGGCTATAAAAAACTGCACAAGGATAAGCCATGGTACGACGAAGAATGTCGCATTGCAACTGATGAAAAAGACGCTCCACATATGGCAACGAAACAGTCAGTTACAACCCGTGCTGCGAATGAGCGGTACAAGAAGCTAAGTGGGGAGGAAACCCAACTATTTAGGCGGAAAAAATGACTGTGTGAGCAGGGAGAGAGTGATGCAAGATGAATGGTGAATCCCGAAAATTGTTCCCAAGGGTAAGAAGATTGAATAACGGGCCTAATAATGGGCTGCCCTCCTGAAAGGACGAGAATGGGAATCTGGTGACTGAGAAGCAGTGTGTGCTCAAAATGTGGAGAGACCACTTTTTAGCACTACCCCACTCAGATTCTTCCACTGAATATCAGGAGGTAATGATAGTGGAAGATAGTGTAGACACATACCACCTTTTTGTCGATTACAAAGCTGCTTTCGTTAGCCCCATACGGGGAAGACTGTACGAAGCTATGTCTGAACTTGGTATTCCGGCAAAACTGATCTGCCTCTGTAGAATGACGCTGACCAACACCAAATCAGCAGTGAAAGTGGGGAAAGACCTCACTGAACCATTCTGTACCAAGAGAACACTTAGACAAGGCGACACACTTTCGTGCAATCTCTTCAACATCTTAATGGAGATAATAATGAGAAAGGCTGCATTAAATACAAACAAGACCATTAACACGAAAAGCCATATGTTGCTGGCGTATGCTGACGACATAGACATCATTGGGCGAAATTTGCGAGAGGTTACTGCAGTATTTTCAAGAATCGAAAAGGAATCAGCGAAGGTGGGTCTTGGTGTTAATGAGGGCAAGACAACATTTATGGTGTCAACGACTAGATAAACCTTCCGATTTGGTCCGCACAAAAGATTTAATTTTGAAGTGGTAGATGAATTTATCTACCTTGGATCCGCCGTGAACAAGGACAACAACGTCAGCCTGGAGAGAGATAGGAGTATTGTGCCTGCAAATAGATGCTATTTTGGGCTCAGCAAGTAGTTTAAGAACAAAGCCCTCTCTCGACGGACAAAAGTCCAGCTATATCAGACTCTCCTTTTACCTGTCTTGACATATGGCTCCGAAACTTGGGTCATATCGCAAGCGGATGAAAAACACATGGGAGTTTTCGAGAGAAAAATTCTCCGTAAAATATAAGGTCCTGTTAGGGAAAACGGCGAGTACCGACGTCGCTGGAACGCAGAGCTATATAATCTATATTCTGATGTGGACATAGCTAGACGAATCAAAGTGGGCCAATTGCGTTGGTTAGGCCATGTTATCAGAATGGATGAAGATGGAAGTAGGAAAAGAGGACGACCAAGACTCCGCTGGAAATAACAGGCAGAAGAATCCCTCCGTATCCTTGGTGTTACCAACTGGCGAGAAAAGGCGAAGGATAGAGCCAGTTGGAAGAATATATTGAAATTTGTTTAATTTGTTTGTTTAATTAATATGTGTAAGACGTCTGACCTCATGATGTTGTAAAATAGTCAATAAAAGTAAAGATTTTCAATGCACTTCTATTGCGTATAACAAACTGGATGACATATTTCGCACAAAGTCAATACAATGATTTTGGGGTCATTATAATATTCGTTAGGCAGGTGTCTTTTCAATCATTTTTCATTTTTCAATCATAATCACAACATCGCCACGTTATCCAAGCGGGTTGAAATACTTTTGGTATAATAGCAAGGAGATATTTTTGGCTGCTGCATGATTTGGAATTGGTAAAAGTATATCTTTATCGATTATCAAACAGGCATTTAAATATTTCTTTAATAGTCTTTTGATGCAATTTTATCCTTAACAAATCTTCCCGAGTTAGCAACTTTAAAAATAATTGTCATTTCAAATAATCTGCCACCCTAATCTACTTCCATACAATAACACAAATGTAAGGGGATTCACTAATATAAATGTCAACAATTATACACGAATGTAAGTTATATAATTAAAATTTTTTATGATTGACCCTTTGGCATTGTGCAAAAAAAACAATATTTTCAAATTCAGACACATGATCACAGTGACGCAAAGTCCAAAACCACAAACTAATTTACATTTTTTAAAATTAGTAACACTGGGAGCAAATTTTTGGCAGCAACAGTACATTGAACTTAGTTCGATTATACAGTGTACAGTAATCTCAAGATCGGGAAATATCTTTTTCTTGATTATACCCAAATAACAATTATATGGATATTTCAAATAATTCCGGAAAATATTGCGCTTGAATTTGAGAATATATAAGATGGTGATTTCAAAACTGTATTGAGTTTTTTTTGGGATCTTCAGTGGCTTTCTAGCTATCGCTTCTTAAATAATTCCCTTTTTGGGATATTTAATTTTGCACCCTAGTCTGGCTGGAAAAATTTAAGTTCATTTGATGTTCCATTAGAAGCGATCATAAAAATGGGGGTGATTTCTGCAATGTTCATTAAAATTGGTACATATAATATCTTGGGTGAACTGATTCCTGAGTTGAAATTCTTGTTTATTGCAATGATAAAATCTTGAATGCATTTTTGGAAAAAATTAAGGTTCTGTTTTTGATTGAAGAAAGTGAAATGACGAAGTCTAGAACATTTCGTGCATTTATAAAAAAAAATATTTAAAAACTCAAAAAACAAAAAGAAAAGATTTTAAATAATACGAACTTTCTAAAAATAAAATGTACAATGTCCCCCAAAGAAAAAGTATTAAGTAAGTATTCCAATAGGTTTCCATTGTGGTTAGAAATAATCTGAATATTTTTCTGTTGACGTCGTATAGTGACAGAAAATAATACTACGTTGGGTCTAGAACTGAATAGGCCTAAAATTTGATTGGTAGCACCCATATGTGCTTCATGAAGTAAAGAGACCCCGAACATACGAATAAAAATAACGCGGCAACTGAAATGGGAAAAATAATAAAATTAAGCAGTTGAACCAGTGTGTATCTATGCCACAGCTGATCGGCATGGTAGATGAAAATTGATAGTGAACTTTATGGATGGGAGAAAGAGTGATACTCCAAAAGAACTATTTGATTGAAAAGAGGTTGTAACAACCGTAAATTCGGCTGTTATCACCGATCTGGGGTTGCCACAACCGAATTGAGGTTGTCACGACCGAATTTAGTCCTCACCACTTAAATTCGGGGGAAGCAACCTTGTTTGATAATTGTTTCGGTTGTGGCAACTGAATCTTGAATTATATTCGTTCTGTCAACCAAATTTTCAAAAATTTCGGTTGGAACTACCGAATTTGGAAATAATTCGTATACAACCGCCGAAATTGGTATCAAATTCGGTTCGAGGAACCGAATGTGGCATCAATTCAAGTTCAACAACCGAATTTGGCATCACATCTGTTGTCACAACCGAATATGGCATCAAGTCTGTTGTCACAACCGAATTTAGTACCAATTCGGTTGTAACTACCGAATTTGATATCAATTCGGTCGCAATAACCGAATTAGCCCTCAAGTCGGTTGCAACGACCGAATTCGGCGTCAATTCGGTTGCTGTAAACGAATTTCTGATGAATTCTGTAGGTACAACCGAATTTCATTTTCAATTCTGTTACTGCAACATAATTCTATGTTTTTAAAACTTGACGTTTAAAATTATAAAAACAAATATATTAAAAGGAGTCAAAGAAAGCATAATTGTTCCTGTAGTTCCTGTTGTGATTATTAAGAAAGGTTAGTACAAATATTGTATTTATGGTCTTTGTATTAAATCGTCTTATTTTGCAGAAAATACCCAAGCAGATATCAACAGTTTTGAAGCTTTCCAGGTTCGATCGTTTGAGATATGCTGCAACCATCTGTATAAGAAACGGTTTTGTACCTAAATCAACAGATACAACTAGCTAAAATTGGCCGGGACTTCGAAAAAGGTAGGGTAGTGACATGTAAAACAAATGTGTTACCCTAAAGATTATCGTATATTTTTATAAGCATGCAGGAAAATAAAACATTACTTATTTACTAAGCTTTCAAAATTCATTTTGACACTATCTATATTTGGTTGTGAGAACCGCTATCGAGGTTGTGTCAACCTCTAGTGAGGTCGTGTCAACCTCTAGGGAGGTTGTGTCAACCTCTAGTGAGGTTGTGTCAACCTCTAGTGAGGTCGTGTCAACCTCTAGGGAGGTTGTGTCAACCTCTAGTGAGGTTGTGTCAACCTCTAGTGAGGTTGTGTCAACCTCTAGTGAGGTTGTGTCAACCTCTAGGGAGGTTGTGTCAACCTCTTGGGAGGTTGTGCCAACCTCTAGTGAGGTAGTGTCAACCTCTAGTGAGGTTGTGTCAACCTCTACTGTGGTTGTGTCAAGCTCTAGTGAGGTTGTGTCAATCTCTATTGAGGTTGTGTCAACCTCTAGTGAGGTTGTGTCAACCTCTAGTGACGTTGTGTCAACCTCTACTGAGGTCGTGTCAACCTCTACTGAGGTCGTGTCAACCTCTAATGAGGTTGTGACAACCTCTATCGAAATTGTGGAAACCTCTAATGAGGTTGTGACCACCTCTAATGAGATTGTGACAATCTTTACTTTGGTTGTGACAACCTCCAAAATTCGGTTACGGCTAATTTGGCTGACTCAAACGAATTTTTTTGTGAGTGTAGCCAACTAGAGTCAAACCATGCAGCCAACTAAGTTTAAATAGTGTTTGATTGATATTGGTGTGAGCAAAAGTTATGTATTCTGTTGGTTGCATCGAACGAAAATACGCATTCTTATTTATTTTTGTCTGATTCTTATCCAACCAAAGAATAACATACAACAGCAACTCAAACTTCATGAAATGTCCAATTATACCATAAGAAGTCGCTAAGAGCGGAATGGCAACTCTTATCTGTTACTGAATTGTTGAACAGAAATTATATTGCAGTCGATCAGTATTAAACAGATTTGAACATAGAGTAGTGACGTATAGAGGAGCTACGGTTGAGAAAAAAAGGTTTCGCAAAGAAGTGTGCATCTTATTTCCTCTCTCTGCGCATGTCTTTACAGTTTCAGTTTTGTGTATGAGGTCATAGCTTAAATTAAATTTTTCTGTTTATTTTAAAAGAGTATACAACAAAATTTGAAACTTGTGACGCATTGGTTTTCTCTCTCGATCTACCAACGACGATCTAGAATTAGACGTCCAGACGATGCACAGTGGGGCCAAATGCATGAAAAGTGGCGATTAATTCATAGAAGTCGTAATTTAAAAAAAAAATATTTTTTATTAATGGATATTTATAAATACATAAAAAACCAACATTTAAAAAAAAACAGAGTGAAAAAACACATTTTTTAACCCTTTATGGGCCATTTTGTGTTCTATAAAAAATCCTCTTTTTTCAAATTTTTTGCTGTAACTTTGGAACGGTGCGCTATAAATTATTCAATTAAATTGCAAATTAAAGCATACTAAATGTACTTTAAGAAAAATAAGTAATATTTTTAAAAATAATAAGGAATAAATATTTTATATGTATTTTTATTAGAAAATGTTTAAATTAAAATCATACCTTTTTTCTCGAAATTTGAAAATTTTGCTCAAAAATGAAACATTTGAAAATCTAATTATTTTTTTATTGATAAATAACCATAAACACACTATTTAAAAAAAATTTAATTAAATTCGGTTATTCTATTTTTTTTTTTTTTGAAAACAACAATTTTTTATTATAATCATTATTACCTTCAATGTTAGTATTTACTTCACATTCAATTTCATAATCATAAATTAATTCGTTACAATAATCTTAATCTTCATCTCCATCTTCATCATCATCTTCATCTCCATCTTCATCTCCATCTTCATCTCCATCTTCATCTTCATCTTCATCTTCATCTCCATCTTCATCTCCATCTTCATCATTGCTATTTTGATTGCTGGGAAGTACAAGCAACTCCAATGCAGATTTTGGCATTAGCTCTTTTTTCTTTTTAGAACTATTGTTCATGCTTGTTATAAACGGATCTGAACTTAAGAGAAATCTATTAAAGATATCTTCCATTGTTTTTTCTCGACTGCATTTACGGGCAAAATTCTCCCTATAACTTTTAAAATCTTTATTTCTGGCTTCCTGAGACTCTTCGGTTAGCTGACCAATTGGCAATGGCGATAATGATATAATTTCAGGCCCATGAATAAAATATTTGTGAAGAGTAGGAGGCATATAGTACCATGGATATTTTTTCACAAATAGCCTGGCAGTGTTATTAGCGAAGTTTGTAAATTTTTCAATGTTGACCTCAATACCACTAGAAACTACAATTAATATTGTGTGCATATTTTTGATCAACTCTAAATCAATATTAGTAATTTCAGCAGATACTTCTGCATTCTTAAAAAAACGTCTTGCAGTATTCCCGTCATTAGAGTTACCAAAACCAGGTTTTGGTTGATCAATGATCAATCCCGTTCTCTTTTTAAATTCGCGTTGAATACGACTTTTAGTTTCAGCAATAATTTTTTTTTCTTCGTCACTTCTTGCCTGCCATTTTTGAATTGGAAGTTTATATGCCAAGTGAATAAGACATTCAAAAAATCTTATCCAGCCATGTAGGACAGACAAACCGAACTCCATGAAGTCTACGTTGGAATCTCTAGAAATCATTTGTTCAATATTGTTGAACTCCTTGCTGGTAGCGCCACATATGTAGCACTTTTGTGTGGACTTTGTGTCTGTAATCGCGTTACACACTTTACCGTCAATCATAACGAGAATTAGTTTGTGGTTCACTTTTATCTTTCTTTCTCCAACTGATATCACTGTATCGATAAGAGCATTTTTTTCTGTCTCCACTCTTTCTCTTTCTGTTTTAATACTGTCGACCGTTTCTTTCATAAATTCAATTTTTAATGGCCTGCAAAACCTAGTTGAAGACGGTCGAGGATTATGCCAAATGATTTTGTTTTTACAAACTAATTTTAATGGTACAATTGACGTAATAAATACAGAAGAATCAGATGCATTACTGTCATGAAAGGCTTGTTTGTAAGAACTATGCCCTGAACTTCCGTCAAAGCCCCACTTAGTGTATAAAGTAATTTTTTCGATTTCTTCGTTGTCTAACGAATTTAAATCTGCATTTTTAACCGACAAAAGGCGTTCAGTGGTATGATCCAATATTCCTTGTAGGCTAACTTGCGCTGATGTTTCAGAAATTTTCATTTGTTCTCCCTTTGGGTAACATTTTTTCTTAGCTCTTTGGACCGATTTATATGATGGAAATTTCTCAGGTGCAACCTTTCTAATAACATTATATTGGTGGCGACTTAGCTTCGCTTCTACCAAAACGGACAGAGCTTCATCCGGAGTTAACTGCTGTGGTGGTACCTGTGCTATACTTTTTCGGTATTTTTTGGCTTTTGTTGGAGATGATATTATTTCCTTAACAATTTTCGACTCATCTATTTTTCCAGCAGCTCTCAAGCTAATTTGTGTGGCGTAAGCCAAAACAGGCAAAGAAATTTGATCTCTTATGTCTTTACATTTCTTAACTTTTGTTTTTTCTTTGCACTCTTCAAATGAGAGATCATTGCGACCTCTTTTTTGTTGTGGTTCTGGTGGTGGACTGAATGAGATTGAGGCATCCAGCCAATTCTTATTATTTTTTACAAAAATTTTATTCTTTCTATGACATTTTTGCCACCGAATCTCATAGCTAGAGCAAAAATTATGAAACCTTGTCATAAAATCTACCATATCCGAAGGGTCGACACGTTTTATTACTTCCCATCTCAAAAGTTTAAATTTATCCTGAAGTGATTTAGGTTCTGCACTCCTCATAAAATTATGCAACTCATGACGAGGAATGAAAATTGTTTTGGGAGATGTTCCTAAAATTAATAAGATTTCTATTCGTTTAAAATTTGCAAAAAGTAATTCCTTTAACCCTGTACCGAATAATTTACACTTTCACAACACTTTAAATATGTAACATCACATCACAAAACATTGACAGCTAAAACAATAAATAAACGTGTCAGTACCGAATCAATAATACCCTCAAATAAATGACAATAATAAATAGGGATGGGAGCGTGACCTCCTTCAATTTTTCAAAATAGTGCACTTGTGCCATATACAATTTTCTAATAATTTAAAATTAACAAATGTTTAAGTAAAATTCATTGAAATATCATAAACACATGTAAAATAATTTAATTAGTTTTATTCATAGTAAATAAACCCAACATACGCAATCACGTGAGTATGCGTGAATTAAAGTTACTCACGCCCCCATCTCTAATTAACAACACAGTTTTTACCTACAATAACAACTACTGTAACGAAAATAATGACAAAACAAAGTAAAAACAACTTGATGTTTTGTTTTGTTTTGTTTTTTTTTTTTTCATATTTGTGGATTTTTAGCATCTTGAGTTATTTCACAAAAACAAGCATAACAGAAAAATCGCAAAAAATCGCCAAAAAATATTTTGGGGTTTATTAGTTGAGATCTGATATTATAACACTATATAGACGATTTTACGCAAGCTCACGAACAAAGTTGTTGAAACTCCATATATAAATCAAAAATAGCCCATTTTTGGCCTAATTTTATTTTATTAACATTTAATATTTTTAAAACATTTATTTAAACAAAAAAACATGTACTATATAGTAAACTACCTGAAGTTGACGGTTCCATTATAAAAATTTAACTTTTAGAAGTATTAATAGAAAAAATTATCAATTGAAATATCAAAATTTTCACTTTTTTTCAATATGCACAAAAAAAATAACAATTATTCAACTTTAAGTGCTCACTTCAACTAAAGCAAACAACATAAAAGTAAAATTTTTGCAATTAGTGATCCAGAATTTTATCCACTTTCACCCGGTACCAAACACGATCATGAATTTTAAAGTTCATATTTTGAATTAATCGCCACTTTTCATTCATTTGGCCCCAATGTGCGATGTGCGCAATTTGGCAACCCTGGTAAAAGAGAACCAAAAACTGCTAGAAATTCACTCAAAGGCGTTTCTCTCACGCGTCATATCTTGATTATTTCATAGTTTTTGCACAGTTTAAGTAATTTTACTTCAACATGATTGGAATTTGTATAGTTATATACAAAAAAAACTATCGAAAAGCTGCTCGTGTATTGAAATATTCAATGAAGAGAGTAAGAGAGAGAACCGAGAATGACTAGGGTTTCACTCGTTGTGTTTGTTGGCATTTGAGTGAAGAGAAATTTTGACTGTCTCCTTGTATATCGTTTGTGCATCTACCACCGAATAACGTAGCTTCACAATGCGTGACCTATGATTCTCGAAAACGCGTAGAGTAGCCAACTGTCTCACTAAATTGATAACATTTGGAGGTTGGAGGTTGGAATGTATTGGTTTAATAATTCCAGATAGAGGCAATAAATCAGCAACGGTATTTCGTTTTGTGCGATAAAATTTTTGTGTAAATACACCACAAATATATTCTAACAATAAAATATAACAAAAAATTCAAAAATACGGTTAAATTTCACAGTTTTTCATCAAAACGACATGAAAGTTTAAGTCAGCAATTTTTGTAATTTCATCTGGTGTAAGTCAATTAACGTCAAATAACTCTGACGTCAAATAACTCTCTGTGGCACCGACCGCACCACAAAGAGTATGAAATAAAAGTCAGATGAGAAGAATGACAGCTCTATATGGCATTACTCTATGGATTTGACAACATTGTATTATATACCCTCAAGTTTCAACCGAAATGTTAAATGTATGTGGAGTTTTCGTAAATCAAACCACCAACAACGTTTTTCTACATTAGCAAATCTCGTAGGGACATCTCAATTGTATCTGCTTATTTCAAATTATTATTGTGAAAATGTTTAGAATTATCTCAAATTTAAAATTGTTACAAATTTAAGAAAAAAGGTTCTCAGAAATCGTCAACTTGCACATCTTGCAACTGCAGGAACTCTCCTGTATCCACCACCAATAACAATGTTTCAATTACTTTGCTTTTCGCGATAAATAAAAGCAAAAACAAAACAAAAGTTAACCCAAAAGTACAAAATGAAGTAGCAATGTAACCCTAAATAAAAAAGACCCGCTTATCGCAGCGCAAAATCCAATTCAACAAAAGAAAAAATAAATAAAACGAAATGAAATGAAAAAAGGACACCGATTCGAACGATCCATATGTGACCATTTTCACATTCAGAAAACACATATCCAATGTGTTTTGTTTTGTGTCGTCCATTCTCTCCATTTATTTGGCTAAAGTAGAGCCACCTCGACCAACACCCGGTCCAGCAGCGGTCACGACAGACCAACAATAAACAAATGAAATTGAATGGCCACAATAGAGACACAGCAGCCGCCGCCGCCGCCGCCGCAGCCGACGATGATACCAGTCAAACCAATACCCAAAAAAGCCCCGAAAGAAATGAATCGAAACATTAAAAGGCAAGCGATGAACAACAAAAAAAAAGTTCGTTGTTATCATCAATTGGCGATGGAGAGCGGGAAAAGCCATTCCAAAATACATACAATATTGAAATCGAAATAAAGAACGACACAAAAAATGCGACCGACCGACATACAAACAATTCCCCAAAGCTTTACAATGACGTTACAATTGAAAACAAAACGCATTATAATAAAGGTAATGAAACATAAAGAAACAACAACCGCTGGACCCATGCATGCAGCTCCAATACTCTATGAGGAATCCGAAGAGCAACCTCAACCTTGTGTAGAGCAACCACAGCAGCAGCAGCAGCAGCAACACCATCAGATCCCAGCAACCGGCCAACCAATCGACCGTGCCATGCTGCATGCACCAGCACCAGCTCCGATCAAAAAGACTGCCAAAAACAGCATGCGACACTGGAGGGCATAACACAGCCAGCTAGTCAACCAGCCAGCCTGCACTTAGCACAATGCCATTGGACCAAGACTGTTTTGCGGAACCAACTTATATGAAATGGTTGAGGACAAATGTTGTTGATATTTTTTTCGGTTTTGACCGACCAGAGCCACGATGCCCCACCAGTCATATGGTGTGTTGAATGAGCACTGTCAGGAACGTTGCATACTAGCAAACAATTGTAACGATGATTGCACAGTAGTTTGGTTGTCAAAGGACATCGCTATACATAGATTATAACTGAGTTATGAATTGTCTCATTAAACGATGTTTTATTTACTGTTAATAAAATGCGGTGCTTTATAAATTACGGCATTGACAATAGTATTCTTTTTTTACAAAAACTTAATCCGTCACAATTACTCTGTGTTCAACACTGTTTTCTTTGAGCGCTTGAAAACACATTGACTCCCAATCATAGCTGCCAACTACAAAATGACGAAGTTTGGCGTTAATTATGGAAACGCTTAAAAGTTCCAAAGACTTCAATAGGGGCGAAGAGTTTCCCTAAAATATAGAAAGCTCAGACTCCAACTTCGCAATGTTAAAATTTTGAACTCCGACACCGACTCCACAAATAAGCCAAACAAAATTTCAATTTATTTTAAGATTTCATTAGTATGAAGAACCACGTGAATATAATGAAAAATATTTGAAAAATTACCACTTTTATGTTGTTCTAAGTAACAATAAATATAATCTCCCATTTTCCATTTTCTAACAAAAACCCATGATCAAAATCCAACGTCGGCAAATTAAAACCCAGTACCCGGCTTACACACACCCGGCTTACACACACTTTTTTACTTAGGAGGCCTCAAACAGCCCAGTGGCGTTAAGGGCCTCACAAAATGAGGATTACATGCATCTACAATAGGATCGATCTTCAGCTTTTCTGATCCAGTTGGTAACACCAAGCCCTCCCAGGCAATCTTCCGCCTGGTCTTTTCAGCGAAGTCTTGGTCATCCCATTTTTTGATGGCCTTCGAGTACGTCTTCCATTTTATCCATTCTGATCTATTCTACTGACATGGCCTAGCCAGCAGAACAGCGTTGGATTGATACGCATAACTACGTCGATGTCGGGATACAAATTATATAGCTCGTGGTTCATCCGTCGCCGATACCCGACTTTCTGTACACTAAAATAGCGGCCCCAGTAACATATTGCAGGAACCATATGGTACATGTTTGCCAGCATTGTTTCCGTGAAATGGAAATCTGCTGCTTTTTGTTTTTTTAGTGCCTGTCACATTCTGCTGGTTTTTGTTTCTTTAGTGTCTGTCACGATTTCGTTTTATATTTTAACCTATTAATCATTGTGTCCCAAACATGTTATATAGAATAGCAAACAAAATGTGTTTGGGTACAAGTATAATATATTTGCGACAAGCTACAAACACGCTATATTTAAACCCAAACAACAATAAAAGACAAATTTTTCAGCCGATATTATTGGACCATATATTTTTCAGAGCATTTTCCTCTCGAAGACGTTCTAGACGCTGCTGAAGATGATGCTTCACAAACATCGAAACGATCGTCCAGCGAATGTGAGTTCGAATCCCATCCGCGGCAATTATATTTCTTCACTAACTGGAGAAAACGTGACCTCATAGCCTTAAAGGGAATTAAATGAATAAAAATAAATATTTGCCCATTAGATCCAATTAACGGACTGGGGAGACAGTTTTACACCGGTTCCGAACGGGTTTTTGGAAAAGATCTTTCATGGCTAAGTACTCCATAGTGTCGCCATTATTAGCGAAGTGACCGGCTCTGAAAGGTGGTCAGAGCAGGGATCGAACCCTCTTCTCATGTACAAGAACCGCACACACTAACCATTGCATTACCGACGGCCACTAAAGGAAATTACAACTTTAAAATAAGTCGGATCTAAAAAAAACCGTTTCCCATTACATCCCTTGAAGGGATTGGAGAGAGCTTCTCACAACCAGTAAGCTGTGCGCTTTCTAGATTTAGACTCACTGATTGGAACCTACAGTTTTACACCGGTTCCGAACGGTATTTGGAGAAGCTTTCTCATGCCGAAGTACTCGATAGTGTCGCTGTCACTACGCGAGGTGGCCGTCGTCGAATGAAATGTAAGGTGGGTAGAGCAGGGATCGAATTCACGTTCTCGTGCACACGAGAACCATTGCACCACCGACGGATCTAAGACAACTAAAATTGACTCCAAGTGATATTTTATCAGCGTGCGATATGACCCAGAATTCTACGCTATAAAGCAAGAACGGATGAATGAGAATCTGATATAGTTGGATCTTCGTATTTCGAGAGAAGTTCTTATCTCAGAAGTGCTTGCTTAGCTCGAAATAACACCTGTTTGCTAGCACAATTCTCCTTTTGATTCCTAGGCTGACGCTATTGCTTCTGTTCAGGGCATATCCAAGGAAAATAAATTCATCCACTACCTCGCAATTATAAAAGTTATCAACGTTCACCCTTTCATCCAATCGGAAGGTTGTTCTGCATGTCGACCTATTAATTTTGTCTTTTCCGTGTTTACTGTCAAACCCACTTTTGCCGACTCCTCCTCAATTCTCGAATAACGGCAGTAACTTCTCAAAGATTTTGTCAAAGATGTCTAAATCATCAGCATACTCGAGCTACGATCTAGCTTGCCATGTTTTCGCCTTATCAGGCTATCAGTTTCCTCCGTATCGGGCAGCCTTGTTTTTCGTGGGTTTTAACCTGGATTCGTCGTAGTGTGAATATTTGGTTGATAGTTGACTTTCCAGGCCTAAGGCCACACTGATAATATCTGATCAGGTCTCCAACAAACGGCTTTAGCCTTTCGCACATTATGTTCGATCGGACCTTGTAGGCGATGGATAAATGCTTATTCCACGATAGTTCGTACGTATACTCGGATCGCCTTTTTTGAAACGCTAAGACTCCAGTCGTCGGGTATGCATTAGTCTAGCTAGATTCTGCTTATGAGCTGATGCATGCCCCTTTCCATCTCATAGCCGCCAGCCTTAAACAGCTCAGCCGGTAGTTCAACAGCCCCACCGGCTTTGTTGTTCTTAAGCCGGTTAATTGCAGTTCTAACTTCGTTTTGAGTAGGAGATGGGCTGTCCATGCCATCGTCCTGTATGTGCTCAACACCCTCATCTATATTGAAGTCGCCTGTGGTACGTACAGAAGAGAAGTGGTCTCTCCATATCCCCAGCATACTCTGCATATCTGTGACAAGATTCTCATCCTTATCTCTACAAATCCATAATCTCTACAATACTCCATTTCAGTTGGTTTGGTAGAATTTATGAGCCTCATTCTTCCCTCTGTAAGATTAAATTCTTTCACACTTGCGCTATCTCCACAACCGTTGTTTCTTCCTAAATAAGCGGGGTTCCCCTCTACTGATCTCCCTATAGCGATCGGTCGCGGCTCCCGTTGCAACTGACTGGAGCGTTGACATACGTACAGCGTTCTTTTCATCACTTGCCATGCGACACTCTACATCGTATCACGGTTTGTCTTTAAGCGTTTTTTATAACCAAGCACGGTCTCTGCAGCGGTTTTCATAGATTGGGAAATGTGCTTCCACTGCGCTTCTTGATTTTGAGGCGGTGCTCTCTTCATTATTTTTCATCACAGCGTTCTTTTCATCACTTGCCATGCGACACTCTACATCGTACCACAATTTGACTTTAAGCGTTTGTCGTTACCACCTACGGTCTCTGAAGAAGATTTCATAGAGTGGGAAATGTACTTCCACTGCGCTTCAGAATTTTGAAGAGGGGGTGCGTTCTTCGCCAGTGAGCTTCTCTACATAGGTGGCGGCTATCTCTGGTAATTGCAAAGTCCCGATGTCCAGCTTTCGAGATGTCTGGTTTCGTAAGACTCTCGCTCTGCTTAACCTGATGCGAAACTTTTCTGGAGTCACGTATTGGTCCGATTCGATATTGGCTCCTCGAATAACACATACATCCAATACACTAGTTGAGTGGTCTGCATCAATTACCAGGGGGTATCCAAGTAGCCTTGTTGATGTCTTTATATTGGAATCTTGTACTACTGACAAGCACGTTCTTCGCCGCGGCAAAATATAACAGTCGCATTACGTTATTGGAAGTGATGGCGTGTAGACTGAATTTTCCGATGTATTCAAATTACGTAGAACAATTCCTTGTTCTCTTCCTTGTACAATCATGACCTGTCCATCGCATCTCCTGGACAGCAGTTATATCAGCCTTATAATTCTCAAGGACATCTGGAAATTCGATAGTTCCACCGGATCTGTATAGTGTTATAACATTCCAATTAGATATCCGTAAATCGTGGTCCTTATTACGTGTGCGGGTACCGTCAACAAATAGGAGGGTTTTATGATTCTCACTCTCATTTTGTATTTTTGAATATAGTGCTATTTTTCAAACTAAATTTAAATTTCACAATTACGAGCATAATTCACCCATGAGCTGGGTAGAACCCGCTGTCACTATTGCCACACTTAGCCCAATGAGAATCCTTGTGATACCAAGCAGCAACATATTCCGTTCCCATCGTTTCTGCTCTACAGTCCACAGTCCTCTCAATTGTTCGTGATTACTATTCCATTTTTGATTTTAATAAATTAATTAAAGTACCACTAAATTCTCATTATGATGAAATTATACAGAAAGGTCCATGTATAGAAGAAAGTTGTAATTCTTACTGAGGCGTGACCCGAATTTAACAGCCTATTTCTTTATTTAGAACGACAGCTTTCATTCATGGCAAAATAAGTAAGGTAGAAGCAGTAGGAATTGCGGCCATTCTGCTTTTATATCAAAGGCCGACCTTGTCAAACTCAGCTGATCAGAATTGCCAAGGTTTATTTATTTCAGGTTATAGCAGGATGCATTGTTGTAATTGTCGGCAACAACCACAAGAACAAGAACAATTAAATCAGCTGTTCTAACGCGTTCTTAGATACATCTTAGAAATTGCTACGAACTAAATTTGACAAGGTTGGACCACAACGACAAGAAAAAATTTAAATCAGCTGTTCTAACGCTTGCACCTGTAATATATACATCTTGCTTTCGTTCGTGTTCTAAACGAAAGAAAGTTGATTTGGGCCCCACAATCTTGACGATTCAAGTCGAATGAAAACATTAATTTTTTCAAACCTTTTGAGTACAAATTTTGGTTTCTCTATTTCGAATGTGCTGTTATTTAGGAACAATCATAGACTCAGACGAAAAAAAATTGCGACTTAGAGTGGCCTAATTTCAGTCGAATGTGTTTGGCTGATTTTCGCTCGCTTAGCTTTAGGTTCGAGATCAGGGAACAGGCCTTTAATTTCAGCATTTTGTCATACAAACCTCTACAACTTGAAGCCTTTAAATTTATTGTAACTAAAGATAAAAGTTTTGCCTGAATTTTCGGTTTTGCTGTCTAGTCGAGGAACTATAGCTTTTCAAACCACTGTCAGATACTAGTGTAGCTATATATTCTCGTAAGTTTCAAGTATCTTTTGCGCGGTACCCTCTGGCCAATGGTTAAAAGAAATCGAACCCTGTTTTGACTGTTGGCTGAGAGAGACAGAGGGAGAGAAAGCGAGTGTAACAATGTCAGCCTTCACCAGAAATCTTCTGTAATGTATTTTGGAGGAACCAAAATCCAATTCGTTCATATGACCAACTAGCATGCCGTTAACGCCGTCGAGAGGAAAGATGGAAACATCAGCAGAATATTGCAACGACAAAAAACAAAATTTAAACACTTTGTTAATAAACCAAAGGAAAACGGCAGAAGTTACCAAGTATCGGCAACAGCAGCACCAACAGCAATGCCAATATTACCAGCAACATCAAGAGCAGCAGTAACAATATTTGTATCAAACTCTGTCTGTTTGTCTATATGTAGATTCTCATATGGATGTATGTATGTATATTGGTATGTAACTATTGGATATGGTACGTTGTACTTGGTGCTCCAACGACAGCAGTTGGCAATGGTCCGTGCGGCGCCAGTTGTGTCATATTTTTGTGTGGAATGTGTTGTGTTGTTGCTGCCACTGCCACTGTTGCTTATTGCTTTAATACCATCACCACCACACCATGGCACATCGCACAAGCACCACCGAATCATTCGTCGACGACCTCGCCAAAGACCATTTCGTGCCATCCTAGCCCCTTAGTACTAGTATGCCAATTGTCGGCGTAGCTATATAGTCGGACGCAATGTCAAATGGTCAGTCAGCCTTTGTAACTAATGTTTAGCTTTGTAGTTAAGCAGTCTTATAACAAGAGAGCAGTACAAACCGAAACAAGTGAGATGTTCACAAATGTGGGTCTATAGTGACCTTATAAGGGCCCTAATAGTGTTTTTAGTTGTTATATAGTAAATATGGGCTATTGCATAGGATTTTTCGTAGACTTCCAGATTCGACAGCTTCCAATAGTGTAGGTAGAAGTGGCTGCCACTATTGATACCCTTCATCCAAAGAGAAGCGTTGGAACACCAGGGAACGTCACGTTCCGTTCCCACTGTTTAACCTATAAATTGGGCTAGTATAGTTAAGAGGCGTTCAAGCCATGCGATACTCCAGTCCGGTATTCCAATGTGACACTGAGGAGAAAGATATATTAGTCGCAGGAGAACCATTTTGTACTCCGTAAAAATGTTCTAAGGTCATTCAGATTAAAAGGGAGTAATAACGCATTTACACCGCCGTTTATCGCAGCCAGATTCAGGTGGCAACTTCATGCTTAGACAAACTACGTGTCGAGAGAAAATTATCGAAGACGGCGGCACAACAGTAAAATTAAGTTGGCGGCAATTGCTTTCGCCAGTTTTGTACAAATTTGTGATGTTTTTGAAATAACTGAACCTTTATAATTGGATCAGTGAGTCATATCGCGACAGCCGATCAAATCTGCTCTCAGTTTAAAGCAGTAAGTGACATTTATGTCGGCGGCGGCGTGAGCTTCTAAAAATTTTTAGTTTCGGCGACGCGTAGGAAAATTTTTGATTGGCTGTCAAACAGTTGATGTTTTGTGTATGATTTTATTATGGTTGTATTTTTTTAGTAACTACAGTGTTGCATCAAAATGTACACGAGTTAGCATGAGGATAAAATTTAAACTTCTGTTTCTACAGATTAAAATTGTATGAGTAATCTTCTGGCTTAGCGCGGGTTAACGGAGTTAACCTTCGAAATGCGTTAATCTTGTTTGGTGTAAATGCCGTATAAGACCCTAAATATTATTTCTTACTCGCATAGAAGGCGGTATATAGGCATTTCAGATGTTCGACGCTTTCATCCTTCTTTTAATCCCCGTAGCTTTTGCAGTAATCATGATCCGAGATTTAAAGTCTACTTGCGTGTTTGCCTGTCAAACAAGGTCCCGTGATCACTGCTAGTAGCGTAGCGATATCCTGTCTAGGAGTTGATATCAAATTTTTCGAGCGATTCAACTCATATCTTGGCCATACCTGCCTAGTGATACTGCAATTCGTGCCTCGGAAACACTAGCATGTGTGAGAGCTTAGCCCACTTTATCCAAATCGCGTTGAATAAGTATCGCAGTCCTTAATATCACCAGCTCGTCCGCTCTATCGTTTCCTGGAATGTTCCTGCGCCCTTACACCCATGTAAGGGGGGATCTAACTGCTTAACCATCTAATTTAAGTAGAGATGCGCGACAGTTATCGACAACTCTTGAAGTCAGGAATACAGATAGGATTGATTGTATAACAGCGTGATTGTCAGTGTAGATATGACAGTGATGACGTTTCGTCCCAGCCAGAGTGCAACTCCTCCGATTGCCATAACTTCTGTCTGAAAATCACTACAATGGTCTGCCAGCCGTTGTGCAAGACCTAGATTCTAGACCCATGTCTTTAGAATATGCTCCAAAGTCTAATCATCATACATACAGCATAAATACATTCTACTTATATTACCTGGTAGACGTCCTTTCCAGTCATCTCTGTCTGGGATACAAGTGGAGACGTTGGTGTAATGTAGACGTTGGTGGTGACTATACGGATGACAATACAATAATGCACCATACAATAATGGCAATAACAAGTTCACCCCAGGCCGTAATTTGAGCCCAGTTTGGTTCCCCTATTAATAATTGAAAGGAATAGTTGTAGTGAAAAGTAGAAGTATTGGAGAGAGGGTAAGTTAAAGGAGAGAGTCAAGCGCAAAAATTTTTCTCAGTTGTCCTCTTGTGCTCTCTATCAACAAAACAAAGCAGTCCTCTACATGAACAAAGCAATTGCTGCACTGACTAATCCTCTTTTTCATCTAAACAACTTCTGCAGAAGTACTCATATTGAAGTTTCATACGTGCAGTCATGTGGCCCATCACGCAATGTCCAGTTATGACTGCTGAGTGTGTTCTTCCCAAGGGAGAGCAGCCCTTTGGTACGTTTGCCATCAATGGCCGGTCAAAGAGACCGAGCTATCCTGCAGTTCTGTACCGATTCCCATCTCGACAGCGTCTTCCCGCGCACAGCAACCCGTTCTGGCGCATTTGTCTGCTATTTCGTGGCCGTGAATGTTGCTATATCTCTTTACCCAGCGCCTGAATTTGGGTTAGGGATATGAAGCAGTCCATCGTACAACTTGATTTGATAATTCTTAAGTCTAAGACCTTGGGGACTTCTCTGCCCGTCGACGTAGATTTTGAGTTTCGCTGGAGATAAATCCCGTTCCAAAATCTGTTTTGCGGCAAATGTAATGGCATACAACTCTGCCTGAAACACCGTGCGTTTGTTCGGATGTCTGGTGGAAATCCTGAGATTTAGTGGTTCGGAATATATTCCCGATCCTATGCCCGTTTTCACTTTAGATTTATTAGTGAAGGTTGAGATTTCACCGGCCTGAGTAACGCTTTTTGCCGCCCAGTCTTCAGTGCTAGGTGTAATTGTCTTACATTGTTTGTCCTGAATTATTCTCGGAGCCATGTAGTCCGAGGACTTGTTCATATTTTCGAAAGTACACATGCTGCACTGGACGGGGCCATGTCCGCGTGTAGTGTCGACAGCATTCACGATTCCCTTAGCCGTAGGGCCACTTTCTCCCCGGTGCATTCGATGTGTGTATCGATCGGTTGGAGATTCAGCATCGCCTCCAATGCCAGTTGAGGGGCAGATCTGAGGGCGCCGGTAATGCCGACGGATGTTAGTTTCTGCATCTTGGCCAGATGTGAAAGGTGTGATTTCTTATTTACCGCTTCCCACCATACCACCAATCGGTAGGAGCTGTAAACATCCAGTGTATCATTTCCGGTTGTAAACCCCATTTGCGTCCGAACAATTTCTTACAGTCATAGAAGGCGCATAATGACTTCTTATCCCTTTCCTCCATATTCCTTTTCCAGGATAGCTTGGAGTCAGAGGTAAGGCTCAAGTACTTTGCTTCTTTCGACAGTTTAAGTACCTTTCCCTGTAGTCTTGGGAGTTGGAAATTCGGAATGTTG
The DNA here is from genome assembly GCA_963931995.1 of Phaonia tiefii. Taxonomy (NCBI): domain Eukaryota; kingdom Metazoa; phylum Arthropoda; class Insecta; order Diptera; family Muscidae; genus Phaonia; species Phaonia tiefii. The sequence goes on from OZ008368.1 coordinate 211,327,859, forward strand.
TATCTTCCCGTCCATTGTCTGTTGCCCAACCAGCCAATTGTTTTCGTGACCTTTCCATGATTTCGCTGAGCGTAGGCATAAATCTATCACGAGCACCACGTCATCCGCGTATGCCATGATCTTGCTGCCCGTTTTACCAAATCGTTAAGGATTGTGTTCATCACTTGATTCCATGATATCGGTGAGATCAGTGGAGTTGTTTTCATGCGTCCACCTGTAGTAGATACATCTTGAAAATAACAGTTGTTTTCCATATCGTGGCATATCGTGGAATGATATCACAATATAAGCTATCGTATAAACATGGTATGTATCCACAAATGCGACAAGAATGTACTCTCTGAGATATACAGATTTCTGTACGAAGCTCACTAGGTCGCTTGTCCGGTTTCCGTAAATGTTCGTTTGATGTGTGCTTGCAGGCACATGAACCGCTGTAAAGTGTCTATGGTTGAACGCAAATATGAATCAGGCTTATGTTCCGAAGTCTTCAAAAGGAAGGATGACAGGCTGATTGGTCTGAAATCCTGTGGACTAACATTTGATGGTTGTCATACTTTCCGAATAAATACCACCTTGGATGCCCTCCATCTAACTAGAATACAAGCCAGTTTAATGCTTCCTGTATAGAGATTCAGGAGCCGAGGAGTCAAAATATGTAGTACAATTTGTTGCCCCATAGTTGCTCTACCGTCAGAACCAGATCACTTCGCAGGGCTTACAATTTTCTATTGCACAGTCTGGTCTTTCTGTTGTCACCATATTTCCCTCAACGTGCTATATGCCGTAGTTCGTTAGTATGTGTTGAGCAGATGCTCCACTATATCAATACTGAATGTCAATCAGCGCCTCTTTTCTTCTTTCAATTCTCACCGATAGATTGAAGTTTCCGGGAGCCTGGATGTCTGATACGATTTCTTAATACCGCCTCAGAAATGTTTCCAATTTTCCTCTCTGAAGATCTTAGGCATTTCTTATATTTTTTAAGTTTGAACATTCCACACTCTCACCGCCCTGGAAGACGTAGACTTACTTAGAAACTGTCTGCTAGATTTTTTCAGGATACGCAGGTCCTTGGTATACAACTTCCAGTAATTTACGATATATTTTTGTTCTAAGACCTATTTTTTCAACGTTTTGTAACTGGCAATAATTACCCCTTTTATTTTATTAGTGAAGCTAAATACCATTCTATATCTCTAATAATAGAGATACAATTTTTAAAATGAAGCTATATAAAATGCGTCCTCATGATTCCTGGCAAATTGTATAGCTACTTCAGATCTTGTCGCAGATCTTCATCAGCGGTTGTTTGGAATGTTGCTATTGAAAAATTCATCGAACTAAATACAAACGAAAACTCGTTTCAATTGAGAATTTCCCACTATGCAAGTGACCGATAAATATCGCAAGCAAAACACACGAGAAAACATTTGATGAAACTTCTTTCCATCTCCAGAGAAGTATCGGTTCTCATTAGACATAATTTTTCCAAATGATTTCTCGTGTGTTTTTCATGCGATATTTCTCGAGCACTTACATAGTGGGTAATTCTCAACTGAAAGGATTATTCGTTTTCATTTATGTTAATGAATTTTTCAGTAGAATTATGCCAAACAACCCCTGATGAAGATATTTTGCTAGATACGAAATAGGTACAGAGTTTGCCAGGAATCAGGGGATGCATTTCGCAAAACTTCATTTTTAACAACTATCGGCCTTATTCATAAAAAGTTATGACAGGTTTGGGAGACGATTTATCATACAAAAATCATCTCTCAAATCTCTCACAACTTTATATGAATAAGGCGCTATATCTCTAGTAATAGAGATACTGGGAGATCACACACGGAAATTTTACTTGCGCAAGGCTTGAGTTTATAGGAGAGAGAGAGGGGAAGATAACGAAAGAGCTTCCCATCTCTCTCCTCTAAACTCCAGAGCTGCGCAAGTAAAATTGACTTGTGTGATCCCCGAGATATAGAGTGGTCTGGAGTTTGAATATTGAAAAATTTGCCTTTAAAATGCTATATCCCATTAATGATTAAAAGTTGTAGAAACACACATGTCAACGATATCTGTTTTGTATTGTAGGGTGTCTTGAAGGAAACAAGAACCTCAGAAGCTTCATAAAACATTTCCACTTTCTTTGTTTTTCATTTGCTGTAAACAAGAGTGTACGGTTTAATACCTTTAATTGCCCAGAAGTTTTTGGAGGAATGAACAGCCGTATAAAATGACTAATAACGTAGCTCATGCATACGGAGAGTGCACCAAACAAATCTTCCAACATCATCATCATCATCCATATCTGCATCTGCATCAGAATCAGCATTGGCGGCGTCATGTACCACGCTTTGACTTTATCGTTGGCTTTAACTGGCTGCATTGGACCGACACTCACGGCCACATAATACGAGTGGTGGGCGCATTTGTGAATTCTTTAGGATTCGTAGTTTTTTAATTTTATTTTCATATTTTTGTTGTTGCTTTTGTTTTGTATTTGTTTTTCTTTTCACAAACTTATAACAAATGCCGCATGTTGCACATACTCGTACGACGTCATGCATTCAACAAATGTGTGCTGTGGTTGTTGTTGTTGTACTTATTGTAACTACAAGTATGTGACCATTGTACTCACTGGGAGTTGTTGCATTGTTAGATGGCTGTTGGTGCAACAATAATCATGGATCGGCGGTACTTTATACAATTTTACAAAAGAATCTTAAAGCGACTCCAGAAGAAGAAAGAGAAACCTCATCAGCATCCCCCGTCCAGGGTAGCGGCAACTATGGCACTATCGTCTGAAGCTGACGTTGTTAGTACAAATCGCATGGCACATTGGGGGAACTATTTGATTGGTAATAATTCGGGTCAAAGTGGATCTGAGTTTACATAGAAGATTTCACTATCAAGTTATTAATAAAATATTGAAACACATCGCACTGAAACAAAGAACTTCCATATTAAATATAGTATTTAATTTTTCCAAAAAAAGGAGTAAAAACCAAAAAAAATATAACATTTATTTTTCAATTAAGAAATTTATTTTGCATGGACTTATTTCTATTTTTCCAAGTGCTGTGTTGGGCCAATATTATTGTACACGATCTGTTTAAATATTATTCTCGCTATCACCATCACATTACGCAACTTTTGTGACCTACATTGCAAAACAAAAGAATTTGCGAATTTTGCGAAAAAATACTTCTTTGCCGGCTTCAAACTCCGGCTTGGGACGGAAACATAATACTTTAGCCATAACTTATAACACGTTATTTATACAAATCAAAACTTTTGTTTGAAAATATAAAAAAATTAGAAAATTAGTGTTACAAGATACCAGCATAAAGACATCATAAGGCTACTTGGGTATCCCCCGGTCACAGAACTACGTACCAAATTCATCACGTGGTAACTGATGGACGGCACTCAACCAATGTAATGGACGTACGAGTGATCAGAGGAGCTAACACCACTAACAAACACTATCTGGTAGCAGCAAAGGGCCGCGCTACATTAAATAGAGCAAAAATCATAAGAAATCAGGCGCAGAGAAAGCTAGACATCGGACAGCTTCAATTACGAGAGGTAGCCACAGTCTACTCAAGGAAGCTCTCACACCTTTTGGCACATACCTCACCGACTCCCGACGACGATCCTGGAGCGAAGTGGATACCCCTTTTTGGCTCTAAAGTACAACAACAACCGCCACATAGCAAATAAAAAAAGAACGCTGCACGTATGGCAATGCTTAAGTCAATCGCAACGCGAGCTGCGACTGAGCAGTGTAGGGGAAACCGAAAAGAGGAAACCGTCTCTTTAGGCAAGAGTGAAAAATTTGAGACATACAGAAGAAAGAACGAAGAACGAAGCCCGAAAAATCTACCAAAAAGTCAAAAACAGAACTACTGGACATTGTTCAGGGCTGCTCTTCTGTAAAGACAAGGACGGAAATCTCGTCGAAGATGTGCAGAGCATGTTGGGAATACGGTGGGACCATTCCTCCGCGCTACTGGTACAGGAGCTATCTAATGACGAGGAGACAAGCCAAGACGAGGCCAGAACAGCTATTGCCCGCCTTAAGAACAACAAAGCCGCAGGAGCCGATCGGTTACCGGCGAAACTAAAGGGTTTTCCAACAAGAGGTGTTATTTTGAATCACCCTGTATTTCGGTAGCTGTCACTTTTGAAGCTTTTATTCTTTGACATTGGACAAGTAGAAACTACGCAATTACTAAAAATGGAACGATACACGCTTCAACAACGCATTGAAACTATTAAAATTGGTTCCTTGAAATGCATGAAAATAATCCGGAATTCCATCGAAAAATCATCTTGACTGATGAGGCCCATTTCCACCTCGGTGGCTACGTCAACAAGCAAAATTGTCGCATCTGGGGCTAGGAAAACCCAAGAGATATTGTTGAGAAGCCTCCCGATCCTCAATGTGTGACTGTTTGGTGCGGTTTATGGTCCGGCGGGGTCATTGGACCTTACTGTTTCGAAAATGAGGTTGGATCAACAGTTACGGTGAATGGATTGCGCTATCGAGAGATGATTAATGATTTTTTATGGTCGGAGTTGAATAGTATTGATCTGTACAACGTTTACTTTCAACACGACGGCGCTACGTGCCACACAAGAAACGAAACCATTGCTCTTTTACGGGAAGAGTTTCCGGACCGTGTTATCTCTCGAAGAGGTGATCACAATTGGCCACCGAGATCTTGTGATATAACACCTTGCGACTTCTTCCTTTGGAGCCACGTGAAAGATAAGGTCTACGCCGACAGCCCAGCGTCGATTCAAGACCTCAAAGATAGAATTCGTGAGGCTATCGAGGACATACGGCAGCCACTTTGCGATTTGGTTATGGAAAATTTCATAAAAACGATATGGTCCTGTAAGCGTGGTCGTGGTGGCCATTTGGCTGATGTTGTTTTTCATTATTGACGGCATACCTTCCTCTTTATTATAAAATAAACATCCGATCATTTATCTCGAAAAATTGAATTTTTCTTTGAATACCAAAATAACACCTCTTATTGGAAACCCCTTTATTTAAAGCTGGTGCGTACATCAGCTCATTAACTAAATTTGGTTAGATGAATGCATGGCCGGGGATTGGAGTCTCAGTGTACTATGCCCCATATTTAAAAAAGGCCACCCGAGTCTCTGTGCCAACTACCGTTTAATAAGCCCTTTATCCTTACGATATAAGGTTCTATCAAGTATAATTTGTGAAAGACTAAAACAAGTTATCGCTCACTTGATTGGACCATAGCTGGATTGGAAGGCCTGCAAAATCAACAACTGATTAGATTTTCACGCTACGCCAAAACCTGGAGAAGATCCACGAAAAACAAATCGACACCTATTATCTATTTGTCGATTATAAGTCGGCCTTCAATAGCCTGATACGGGAGAAACTCTTCGAAGCAATGCCTGAGCTTGGTATTCCTGCAAAACTCATACGCCTTTGCATGATGACCTTGACGAACACCAAATCCGCAGTGAAAGTTGGTAAGGATCTTACGGAACCTTTTGAAACCACGCGAGGGCTCACGCGAGGGCTCGGCGGCGCATGAACCGTAATCTATATGAGCCATATTCCAACTTTGACATAGTTAAGCGGATCAGAATAACGCGATTGCGCTGGCTAGGCCATGTCAGTCGAATGGATGAAGATGAACCAGCATGAAGGGTTCTCGAAACCGAACTCGGAAGAAGACGAGAAACTGGTAGACCAAGACTACGTTGGTTGGATCAAATTAACAAATCCCTGCCAACACTTGGTATTGCCAACTGGAGAGATAATGCAAAAGATCGAACTGGTTGGCGAAATATGTAATCTTCGTTTTGTAAAGTCCCTGACCCCTAGGGGTTGTTCCAGACCGGATAAGGAAGAAAGTAAGTAATTAGGTCGAAAAAATATGGGTGATTAAGTTTTCAAAATGCGGCCGTGAAAAGAACTCTTTTAAAATTTTGAAAATATATTTTTCTCTTTACGCTCGTCAAAACAACATTTTTGCCCAATTACACTACGAATCGAAACGTCAACGGCCGGTAGGGGACCATGAGTTCCCTCGTATATAAACGAGTTTAACGTTCCCATAATCACCTCTTTAATACGCATTTTTTGAGACCCCCCTCAAAAACAAAAATAAAAATGCAGTACACCTTACTGTAAGTATTTGTTGTTTTAGAGAACACATACACTTTACATAAGTGCGTAAGGGTCAACGGGGTTGACGGGTTTAGTTGACAATACACAAACATATGTTTAATTGGATAACCGCTTTTTTTGATGAGATTGTGAATAAATCGTTTTGGCCTGATGGTGTTTGGAGTGGAGTTTGTTCATAGAGATCGGAATCGTTCCGATGGGAATACTAGATTGCCACCCTCGGTCAATGTGTCAAAAAACTAGGTGCTTCAATTATATTCCTATATCAAAATGTAAGAGGTCTTAATTCTAAACTGAAACATATTTATTTGAATAGTATTGATTGTGGTTATGGTGTTATATGCTTATCGGAAACCTGGTTAAATAAAACATAGTGTCAATGATTCTGAGATTTTTTACAAAGATTATCAGATATTTAGGAAGGATAGAGTTGGAACGAAATCGGGCCGCGGTGTTCTCATTGCTGTACATAGTACCATTTCTGCTGAATTGGTCACATTCTGTGGGGACTGTGAGTTTGAATTCATTTGTGTACGTCTTCGCATTGGTGTAAGATCTGTTTTTGTGACTTGCTCCTACATTCCTCCCAGTTCTAGTATTGACATTTATATGGATCACCTTTGATTGACAGAATCAGCTGTTAACTTAATGGATTCAAATTCGGACATAATTTGTGTAGGTGATTTGAACTTACCACATACAACGTGGGTCTCTGTAGATGACTCTAACGGATGTTTACCTCTGTCTTCTACTATAATGAGTAATTATTGGGATGGCATTTTTGATTTAGGTCTCCATCAGTTAAATTTTATTAAAAATGTGAACAATAGAATACTGGATCTCGTATTTTCGAACAGTAACTGTATTTCTTTATGTAGAGTTTCTCCCATTGTCCTACCGGAGGATAAACATCATCCAACATTTAAATTTGCTCTTGATGTACAGGAAGAAAATTCTGGGTTAATCCAACGGAAAGAGCTACGTACTATGAATTTTAATTTCGCCAGAACAAATTCTGCCTTACTCAGATCTTTTCTACATAATGCAAATTGGAATTATGATGGTGGTCTTGTGTGCAAAATTGAAAATTTTTATAATATTGTGAACTCTGGGTTTTCTGCTTCAATACCTTATCATCCTTCAAGTTTGGAATCTGGGTCTGCTTGGTTCACAAAAAGATTAAGGGGTCTACGTAATTTAAGAAATAGAATGAAAAGTAGATATGATAGTTGTGGTTCATTAATTTATTTGGCGAAATACATATGTAGTTGCTAGGAATAAATTTAACGGTCTTAATAGGAAATGTTACTCTTTTTATATCTCTAAAATGAGAAGAGTTCTACTGAAGAACCCGAAACATTTTTTCACCTTTGTAAATTCAAAGCGGAAAGTAGTTGGTTATCCGCGTAGTATGAAATTCAATGTTTCGGAGTCATCAGATGACGCCGATATTTCTGATATGTTTGCTAACTTCTTCCGTAAAATATATTCTCCTTCTGTTGCTTTACTAAATTACCCCTATAATATTAATACGTTTAATGACATTCCGGATATTATCTTGTCTGAGGATGATGTTCTTTATGGATTGCAAACTTTAAAACATTCAAATTCGCCTGGACCTGATGGTATTCCCACATCAATTCTTAAAATGTGTGCTCATGAATTGTATATTCCACTCACAAATATATTTAATGAATCGTTGACATCGGGTAAATTTCCCTCTTATTGGAAATCAAGTTTCATAAGCCCACTCTTTAAGTCTGGAAGTCGATCCAATATTGAAAATTACAGAGGAATTGCAAAGCTGAGTGCAATTCCAAATCTATTTGAAAAATTGGTTACGAATAGACTACATCATTTTGTTGGATGTTTGGTTTCGCCATATCAGCACTGTTTTGTTCGTCTACGACTAACTTACTGGAGTTAACGTCTCACGTTTTTGCAGCTTTTCGTGATAAATGTCAGATGGATGTAATTTTTACAGATTTTAGTAAAGCTTTTGACACAGTTGCTCATAATTTGTTAATATGCAAACTTGATATTATTGGTTTTCCACCTAAATTGTTGCACTGGGTATCTTCTTACCTTAGTGGTCGTACCCAAAAAGTGCGGTTTAAAAATGTATTATTTTCAACTATGTCAGTAACATCTGGTGTTCCTCAAGGCAGTCATTTAGCTCCTCTACTTTTCGTTCTTTATTTAAATGATCTACCGTTAAATCCTCTAACATTTTGATGTTTGCAGATGATGTTAAGTTATATATGCCTTTATGCGATACTGAGGATTCCACCCATCTTCAATATGACTTGGATGGGTCTCACTAATTGGTGTTTGGTAAATGGTATGTCCCTAAATCAGGGAAAACGTAAAAAGCTTTCGTTTTGCCGTAGTACACCGTTGAATTTTGATTACCTTATTGGTTCTTATATATTGGAAAATGTGTCTTCCTTCATGGATTTAGGAGTACTTCTTGATCAAAAGTTGCGTTTTGATCTTCATATTGATTCCTGTATAGGCAAAGCCAGATCACTGTTAGCTTTTATAAAAAGATGGGCGAAAGAATTTGCTGATCCGTACGTCACTAAACGTCTTTTTGTCTCTCTCGTTAGACCTGGATTAGAATATGTTTGTATTGTGTGGTGTCCGTATAATGCCTGTTACATAGACCGCATCGAATCGATTCAAAGACAATTTTTACTTTTTGCTTTACGTGGTCTCGCTTGGAACATTGATGATTTGTCACCTTATAAAAATCGACTGATGCTTATTGATCTTCCTACACTTGAAAAACGCAGGTATATGTTAAATGGTACACTCACAGAAAAATTCGGTTGAGATAACCGAATTTGCCGTAACCAAAATTAGAGGTTGTCACAACCTCATTGGAGGTTGACACAACCTCATTGGAGGTTGACACAACCTCATTGGAGGTTGACACAACCTCATTGGAGGTTGACACAACCTCATTGGAGGTTGACACAACCTCATTGGAGGTTGACACAACCTCATTGGAGGTTGACAGAACCTCGTTGGAGGTTGACACAACCTCATTGGGGGTTGACACAACCTCATTGGGGGTTGACACAACCTCATTGGAGGTTGACACAACCTCATTGGAGGTTGACACAACCTCATTGGAGGTTGACACAACCTCATTGGGGGTTGACACAACCTCATTGGAGGTTGACACAACCTCATTGGAGGTTGACAGAACCTCGTTGGAGGTTGACACAACCTCATTGGGTGTTGACACAACCTCATTGGAGGTTGACATAACCGCATTAGAGGTTGTCACAGCCGAATTAGAGGTTGTTACAACCGAATTTCGATAGTGTCACAAAATAATTTTGAAATTAGTTTTAATTATTAGCTGATGATTTATTTTCCTAAATTCTTACAAAAAAATTACAAATGGAAAAAAAGTCATTTATATAGGGAAATCTTTAGGTTTATGCATTGTTTATTCATGCCAGTTCCGAACTTTTTTGAAGTCCCGGACATCATAGGCCACCGCACCAATTCTGACGTGCGTCTCAAACGACCGACCTTGAAAAACTGCAAAACCGTGGATACTTGATTGAGCATTTTCTGCAAGTAAAATACGTTTTAAGACATAAAATATAATTACAATATTCTCACTTACCTTTGGTAACAACCACTAAACAAAAATTGATACAGCCGCGACGGAAACAATTATTCATTCTTAGCTTATTTGTATATAATATTTCTATTTATAATTTTAAACGTCAGGTATGAAATACATGGAATTATGTTGTGTTAACCGAATTGAAAATGAATTCGGTCAGACCTACAGAATTCAATAGAAATTCGGTTACAGCAATCGAATTGACGCCAGATTCGGTCGTTGCAACCGATGTAAAGCCAAATTCGGTTATTGTGACCGAATTGATACCAAATTCGATAGATACAACCGAATTGATTACAAATTCGGTTGTTGCTACTGAAATTGTGTCACATTCTATTACTCCAACCGAATTTGGTATCAATTTCGGTTCTTGCATCCGAATTAATTCCAAATTCGGTTCTTCCAACCGAAATTGTAGAAAATTTAGTTGACAGAACGAATATAATTGAATTTTCAGCTTTCACAACCGAATGCATTAAGAAATGAGGTTGCTTCAACCGAATTTCAGTTGTCGTCACAACCTCAATTCGGTTGTAGCCACCACAATTCGGTGGCAACAACCGAATTTACGGTTGCTACAACCTCTTTTCTAATAATTAGTTCTCTGAGTGTATGTTTACTCTAAAACTCATTAGTGGTTGTATAGATTCAAAATTTTCTCGTGACTCAAATAAATTTTAATGTTCCCTGTAGACAAACCCGATATTTCTATCCTATAAAACTACGGACTGTCCGTTATAATTACGATTACTACAATCCTTTTCGACGCGTTTGCCTGATTTACAATGAGATCTATAATTCCTTACCCGCTTCAGATTCTTCGAATATAATTAAGCAACATTTAATTCGTAATTAATCGGGAACTATTATCCAGCTTGTGTTGCCAACCATTTTCCTGCTTCTATTAATCAATCTTATTATAAATTCTGTATTCTACAATGAATTGTAGCTGACGCTGAATAGATGGATGGATCATTAGCGGTTGACGCGAGATGTTGACATTCATGTCCCTCATCTTCATGTTCCAGATCTTCAAGTGCCTACTCTTCCGGTTTATCTCCCATTATGCTATTTTTATGTTCCTGTTCATCGTTCCACACATATTGTTGCGACGTTCCTGCTCCAGATGTGACTGCCTATGTAATCTCCTATGATTTTATCCTAAAGTTCCTGTGAATCATTCCACTAAAATTTGTGGAGTTTGTTTACCATTTCTCTTGTTCCTGCTCATCCCCCTGTTGTTCTACTGCACCTGATGTTCCTGTTCCACATGGTCCAGATGCTCCTGTATTGCTACTGTTTTAATTATAAGTTATTTTTTATTTTTGTATTTTGTATTATTTTTTAACTATTTTGTTTCATTTTAACTATTTTATGTTAAAATTTTTATATATATATTTTTCTTTTTTTTTTAATTTTTAAATTTTACACATTTTCTTCATATTATTTTAATTGTACTCTACTCTTTTTCTTATGTTAAATGTATTTTAATTTTATTAAGTGTTGTATGTTATGTCTACTACGTATATAATATAAATTTTATAACGTTGTTGAAAACATATGTATTACCGGCTGTATCCTATTGAGGATTGTAGCTGTGAGATAAATAAATAAATAAATAAAAAAAAATAATAATGGTAAAGTTAAAACTGCAAATATATTATTTTTGGGTGGCAAGTAGTCATACCAATTCACAAACATTGCAATATTTGCTAGTAAATATTTGAATAATACTAAAGTAATTGGAACCATACTTACAACATATATATGATAGTTTGTAAAAATATTATAACTATGGAATGATATATGATTATGATGATTATTTTTTTTAAACTATATCTCTATTAAGAGAGATATAGAATGGTATTGAGCTTGAATACAAATAAAATAAAAAAAGTTATAATTATGTGTAACCATATTAAACAATTTCGAAAAACTATTTGTAAACGAAACATTTAGTCACACATTTGGTCTTTCGTGATTAATTCACATCTGAGAGAAAAGCTCCAATTGTCTCTAACTTATACGATTTCCTTAGTTATTTTTTTCCTAAGGACATTCCTTGAGTATAACTTTTCACCCACTATGCTGGTGTTGTGACTGTTAGCACGTTCTCCATTTGTTGAGCCTCCGAATTGCACAACTGTTGTGGTAATATATGCCTTTCTTGTTGCTGCCGCCGTCTTGGGCTCTGTTGTGGTTTTGTAAGTGGATGAATAATTTAAAGCCAAGTGATGATTGGGATTAGCCATCCCATGCCATACCATACGATTCCACACGATTCCATTCTATAGCATCAACTTCTATGCATTGAATAACAAGTCACCAACAATCGTGGTGTAGCCCATGCCAGTCTATGATGCTCCATGCCCATGCATTTGAAATTAGCATGAAAATATCAATTGCTAATTTCTATTAGGTAAGTTCTTGTGGTCCACTCATTCTCGTTCTTGTGCTCGTAAGAAACTCTCCCGCCACCAGACTAATGTGATTCCTCGGACTTCTTCTGATAGTCGACATCGTCAACTATCTATCTAATGCCCGCAATTGTTGGAAGGAATCGTGGGTAATGAGGTAACGCAATTCCTATATATTTCCAATTCTAATCTGGTTTTATGCAATTACAAATCACTGGTCGACGCGACACGGCCGACGTAAGATTTCGTTTTCATTTTCGCTGTACTTCCTAAAAAGTGAATGAACGAACGATGGTTAGATGAATCCGCGAATGTGGGTGATGATGTAAAGCCAGCAAGCACACCAAGTTAATGGAATGAAAATGGATGCACGGAGTTTTCCATGTGCTCTAAAGTGTAAGAAATAGAAGTTGTTGTTCCTATTGTGGATGCTGCGAAATCGAAATTAGAATTGCAATTGCAGTTAAACGACATGTTATACAAGGGAATTCGGTATGGATAATGTTGAATACTGCTGATGCTATACGATCATATTCTAGTACTAGAGTTATGTCGAAGCCGTTCACTAATTCTCGAACTCCTTCAATTAAGTTGCCCGCACATTATACTCACCAATATAATCGCCATAACGACAATAAATATTATCTCGTGAGGGTCATGTCAGGGTACCCTTATTCAACTATGAATATAGTTCACGAACTACACAAGTCTTTCTGGGAACTATCATAAATATGTTTAGTTTTAAGATGCATAATTTATTGTTGCCAACAAGGTGGATAGCACGGTGATTCAATACAATCCTTTCACAGAAAAATACTTGTAGTTGTTGAGAGTAGAAAAAATGCTCGTGTGGCATCAGTCATGGGGAATATGTACCGTATTTGATTTCGATTGACACTTTTAAATCAAAATCACATTGAATCGTATATAGGTAATTCCAAGTCAAGTTATATCATTCGAAATGTGGTTCATTAGATATTGGAAACATTTACATATTATATGAACATAGTTCACTAGAGGTTGTTGGCCGCCCTCTTTGAAGGCAATTAAGTTTTTTTTTTTTTTGATTAAAGTAAAAATTCTAAAATATTGTTAATCAGTATTTGGATTTAAAACACAATTCAGAAATTTCGAGTTTCTACTTCCTCAGACATTGCAAATGGGTACTTGTTGAATCGCAAGCCAATTGTATCGAAAGTCCCTCATTATATATTATTTTAAATTCACATATTTTTGAGTTGTTAACATCTATAGACGCGGGTAGGGACTAAATTAACAAAGTGAATACATCCAAACACTTTTTGTCCAACTGCGATCACACATATTGTCAGACTGCGATCAGACATATTGTCCGACTGCGATCACAGAATGTTTGGTGTTAAACTCCTCCGAAACGGCCTGACCGATTTGTATGCAATTTTGTGTGCATATCGGGTAGGTCTCAGAATCGGCCAACATCTATTTTTCATACCCCTAAATGTTAAAGGTTGCCCCACCCCTATATAGAACACAGATTTGTCCGACTGCGAATCACAGATGTCGGACTGCGAAAAAAAAACACAGATGTAGCGGCAGCGAATAGTTGTCTTGTGTGGGTGCGGAGCACTCTCAGAGCAACGAGAATAATGACGTGGTTATGCGTATATAAAATTAAGATAGCAAGAGAGCAGCGAAAATTGTGTGAACTTGTGTAGCGTTAGCGTTACGAACATACCAATGAGTGTATTCTCTGTTGTTTGTGGGAATAAAACAAAAAGTATTAAGCAAGAAAATATGACACATGTACTTGCACTGATCGTTAAATTATTTTAAGTATTAATATTATTTAAATGTAACGTAATCATATTATCATCATATTATTGTTTTCCAATGTAACATTTACTAAGTTGTTCATAGAAATCGGATTGGTACCGTGTAACTAAAAGGTGTTAACACATCGCCCGTGAGTTCGAACAGTCATTGGATTTTTTTTTTCAATTCGGTTGCCTGCTGTGAAATTTGGTTTCCAAAAGCGTTATATGTACACTAGACCTGTCCATATTTAAAAAAAATTAATTTCGCTTCCGCTTTTATATATCTTTGGAGCTAAAAACTAGGAACTGTGAAAAAAAATCGAAAATGCTGTATCAAAATTCAGAGCATCGCGCTTGAAGTTAGAACTGCAGTGTTGTGCGATATGACGAAACGTACAGATAAAAAATTACAGATTATTTTTGAACGTCTTATTGTTTTGCCAAGGTTTAAAGGAAATTATTTAAAGTTTCTATTATATAAACTATTTCTAAAAACAAATTGGAAAAAAACAGACAGATTTTTTTTCAACATCCGAAACATGGAATTTCATAATTTTCATTCTGAAGTTCCGTTTTTATAGCCTCCTATTTTCGAAGTATCACTCCATGGCGTACTGTCTTATTACTTTCACGTAAAGTCACATAACCTATGAATAAAATGAGACATAAGTCATGAAAATCGATGAACGCGTTTCGCTTTTATTCACATTTAACTGACAAGAATATTGATTTTTTGTTTCAATGAATTTGAATAACTGTACTGAATGAATTTCAAAAATTTGCTAGAGGATACGAACAAAATTCTTTGGAAAGAAATGTTGATGACTTTTATATGATTGTAAGAATTGAAAAAATAAAGAAATAGCAAACTAATAAGCCCTCATAAATGTGCGTGCACGCTGAACTGCGGTGAAAGGGGAGAAAAGAAAGGTTTCTTCCTGGGGTGTTAAACTAAACTGCTTCCTGAACATCCAAGTTTTCAACCAATAATTTGGTTAGACATCCATCTAGCTCGATGCATGGCACCAAGTGATTATTTCGCTCGCACAGGAAAGTGAATAGAACGCCTACGTGCTAAACGAACATCGCTAAGTCTGTCTGGCGTGATCCCAAAGAGGTACAATGATACGTGAACTGGCTGCACTCGTCTGGTAATAACATTACAAAAATTCGGAAAACAGTTCTTGATTAGTTTGACTTTTTGCAGGAAAACCTTTTCAATTTTCCACCAATACAGGAAAAGTTCGACCAATAACATGGATGTACATTAGGCCGACTCACAGAGTGTGGTGGTGAAAAAAGTGTACCCTCAAAATGTACCTTTGTTTGTTTTATAATGATTCCCAAAATATGTTGTGCCCAGCATTAAGATGCCGTATTAAGCTAGACCGTTTTTAAAAAATGTATTTTTTTAGTTTCTCAAAGAAATTTATGCTTTAGCTAAAAACTATGTTTAGGTACAATATTAGTATCATATGAAAGTGGCGCGTCCAACGGCGAGTCCAACGGAATATAAAACATGTCCGGCCAGATCCCTTTTCAGGAATATTCTGAAACAAAAATTTATTTTTAATTTTTTAGTACGGAGACTTTTCTGATTTAAATGTCAGATTGGAATAATTTTAAATATTCAAAATTTGGTCCAAAGCACCTCGGACAATGTATTAACAAATTAAAGATGGATACAACAATGATATCCTTGTCCAAAGATAAGATTTGATACACATTCTGCCCTGTTTAGAACGTAATGTTCCCACCGCTTTGAAGATTTGGTCAAATGCGAACTTATGGGAATTTCAAAAAAAAACATTACATCAGGTGTCAGGGGACACCCGTTTGGAGCGAAGTTCCTTTCGCTATACAAGGTGGCGCAAAAGTAATCCTCCTAACAGAAAATGCTATAAATTTTGCGATTGGCCCCTAATGTCAGTTCTGTTTTGACATTTGGGTAGTAAACACATGCAAAATACACGTTAATAAACAATGTTACGCTACACTGCTCCAGAACGCGGAATATTGCTGACTATTTATTTGACCAATAATCGAACGGTGACTTTGGCACAACGTGAATTTCGTCGCAGATTTCCTGGCCGTCCAACGCCTACTGGTGAAACACTGCGACGTTTAGCCGCTCGCCTCGAAGAGACTGGCACAACACGAGATGCTGCCAGGCGTGGCGACCCCGGAGTAGCCGTTCTGCAGAGAATATTGCTGCTGTAGCCGAGGATGTCATGGATGCGCCGTCGACATCGACCAGGCGACGTGCCACGCAAATGGGTATCAGTCGACGGTCTTTACAGCGAATTTTGGTACAAGATTTGAAGATGTTTCCGTACAAAGTCCAGACGGTGCATCAGCTGTTTGCTGCTGACCGCCAATCGCGTCTAACATACGCTCAAGCCATCCTTAATCACCACCAAGAGGAAGATGATTTTTCATCAAAAATAATCATGAGTGATGAGGCCCATTTCCATCTTAGCGGGTTCTGGGGCACTGAAAATCCGCGTGTAACCCACGAAGAGCCATTAGACCTTTTTTCTTCGAAGACGTCGCGGGCCAAACGGTTACTGTGAATGGTGAGCGCTACAGAGCAATGATCAACAAGTTCTTTTTGCCGCAACTTGATGAATTGGGATTGGAAAACATGTGGTTCCTACAGGACGGTGCAACGGCACACACTGCACGTGCCACAACCGATATGCTGAAGGATGCATTTCCCGGGCGCCTAATGTCCCGTTTTGGCGATTTGCACTGGCCAGCAAGATCGCCTGATTTGACCGCTCCAGACTTCTTTTTGTGGGGCTTTTTGAAGTCGCGGGTTTATGTCAACAAGCCTCAGACTCTTGCAGCTCTTAAAGACAATATCCGTCCAGAATGTGAGGACGTATCGCCGGAAGTTTTGGCCAAAGTGATGGAAAATGCCTTAAAAAGGGCTCAAATGACAATCAACTGTGGCGGCGGCCAAAAATTAAAAGACCAAATAAAAATAATCCACAAGAAGAATCAAAGTTTTTCATTTATGTCATTAAATTACAGCCAGAAAACATCGGAAGTTTACTTTTGCGCCACCTGTTATATTATGTACTAGTTAGTTCCAACACACCTAAGGCGGCTGCTGAAAAATACTATAATTTAAATGGATCTTTAAGAAAATATACTTTTTGTAAAATGATAAAAAAGTTTTAAGAATTTTTTTTTATTGAATGTATTTTTTTAAAAAAAAGTGTGTTTTTAGGTGCTTTTTGTAAGAGTATGTATTATATTTTCCCGAAAAGGTCCTTTCTTTAATGAGAGGTACTATTTTTATTAAAAGCAAATGTTTTTTTTAAGGAAAGTTACCATTTTTAAAAAGAAGTACTTTCTGTAAAAGAAAGCCTATGAGTATGCATTTTTTTAAAAAGAAGTACTTTTTTAAGAACAGCTACTTTTTAAAGAAGTGGTACTCTTTGTATGAGAAGTTATTATTTTAAGAAAATTTACTTATTTTCTGAAAGGCTACTTATCTCAAGAAAAGAAAAGGAATTATTTAATTTTTAAGAAAAGGTACTTTGAAGAAAAGGTATGTTTGTAAGAAATGGTTTTTTTTTAAGAGAAGGTATTTTTTTTGAAGGAAAGGTTTTTTTAAGAAATGAAAATTTTTTAAGAATTGGTCCTTTTTTCAAGAACAGGTACAATTTTAAGAGTAGGTACTTATATCAAGAAAAGTTATTCTATTTTACATAAAAGGTACTCTTATGGGTCCTCACAATACACAGTCTCCTAAGGAAACTTGCCGAAGGAGGACTTAAACGAATCTGCTACGCAGATGACGTTCTAATACTTCTTAAGGGAAAGAACCCTAACCAATTATGCAGAGAGACCGAGAGGGCACTGAGTATAGCGTATGACTGGGCACAGCCAAGGGGCTTAAATGTAAACCCGGACAAAACGGAAATATGTCTATTCACAAGGAAGACAAAAATCTCAGAATATGAAGAGCCACGATTCTTGGGAAAGACGATAAAAATATCCGATAAGGTTAAATACTTAGGAGTAATCTTAGATCGGAAACTGAATTGGAAGCACCACATAGAGGAAAGGGCTAATAAGGCCTACAGATGCTGGTCGCTATGCAGAAGGGCCATAGAAGGGCCCTTATCGAAAAACGCCTACAAGCTACAGGTGAATGGATCAACAGGGATCTTACGTCAAAACACCAACGGATAACTGGGTCGGGTACACGCAAGATACGAGTGAATCTGACCGAATACCCAAGATAAGGGCTAAGGCGAACTGCGTGACCTTAACGCCAACTAGATACGCCTGGCAGAATGGGACCCTGACACCAATGCCAAATCATAATACGAACTTTCAGGCGGAAGTTCGGACGATTACGGAGTGTATCAAATGGCTCGGCGATAATGCAATCCCAGCCGAGGCAAATATATTCACAGATAGCCAAATGGCAATCAAGGCAATACCATCTGAAACTGTCAAATCTAGAACGGTCCTTGACTGTAAGAAGGTGATAAACGATTACTCTATACACGGCAGACTCAACATCATCTGGGTGCCGGGGCACAGCGGAGTATTCGGCAACGAGAGAGCGAACCTCCTGGCAACGAAAGCCAGGAAACTCCAAACGGTGAGCCTAGATGGAACAAACCCCTTTGGGGTGACGAAGGCTGAGTTGAGTAAATGGGCGCAGTCGGCACATATAGCCCAGTGGAACCGGGAATCAGTAGGCAGGATGACAAAGATCCTATGGGGAGACCCAGATGGATTGAGGACAAAACGTTTGCTGAAACTGGGAAAATCCGAAATGAGCAAAATGACGGGAGTCTTAACGGGGCATTCGGGATTACGGGCCCACCTGTACCGAACACTGCGTGCAGGGTATGCATGGAGGACGATGAGACGATGGAGCACTTCTTATGCCACTGTCCGGCCTTCACACAATCTAGATCCAGATATCTTTCGGATAGTACGATACCGGACATGACCAAACTTGTGGGTATGGACTGGAACAAACTAAGGAATTTCGTGAATAGCACCGAATTCCTATAAGGGATATAGTGAAGTAGTAGGATAAACTTAGAGCGCACAACACGTCGAATTAGCGGCTTAAGTGTATGTCTTACTGACATGGGAAGGTTTAGAGTGCTCCTTCTGAACACTCAACAGCGCACCCCTCTTTTCAAACTAACTACCCAACTAATGGGAATCTTGTAAAACACTATTCCTTCAATTCCACAATTCCCTAATTACAAATTGAAGGAGAAACGTAGATCGCGTATGAGCAGAAGTATTTTCAAGTATTTTCAATTTCATTGCTTATAAGTAACTAGTTGCCAATTTTTGGCTAAAATGCAATCGACGGACAGAGCTCAAATGTTTTTTTTTGTTTTTTTTTTTTTTTAAATTAATATTACACTGTTTACTTACTGAAATTCTTATTTTTAATAATAAAATTAGAAATGGAAAGTTCACATAAATAATAGGTTGCAAAACTATTATAACTACATTTAAAAACATTATAGACATCATCAGTTGATGTTAAGGCATTATTAAACAAAAGAACCAGTAGTTATTAAGTGTGTCCAAATGACGCATGTTTTTTGAAATACAACTAATTTATTATAGATTGGAAAGTACGAGTATATTCGACATTGCCTAGATTTTTTAAACACTTTTTGACGTATTAGCCCATTGTGATACCTCGGTCTAACGATGTTAAGCGTTAGCCCCACCGGAGAACCATTTAGTTTGCACCAAAAAGCTGAAGATCTTGTCTACGTCCGTCTGAGAAAACTCTCCCAAGTCCCTAATAGGTAGGATCCCATTCCTGTCGGCTAGTGCTGGACACGTGCAAAAAAAGACATGCATTACTACCTTGAGCCTGGCTAAAACCACAAGCTTCATGGATCTGCTGCTTTCCACCATCTACGCCCTTCGCCCATCTCTCCAGCATCATCATATGGGGCATCCGAGCACGCTCCAATTCCTGTGGAACCTGTACGGTAGTCCCTAGTCTGACCAGCTCATCGCATCTGCTGTTCCCTGGAATGTCCTCAGCCACCCACATGCTGGGCACCTGCCCAATTGCTGCCCTTCTGCTGGGCAGGCTCGTTAAGATATCTGCGGCAGTCCTGGGCAAATGTTGAATATAGAAATACTGATGCCAGGGATTTGATGACCACCTGACTCGCAGAGAAGGCATTAACCCAAAATTTCAAACTACGCTTGCTGTCCAAAATATTACCCAGTTATTTGCCACACTTTGCAAGCTTAATTTCACAACCATTCATACTGATAGGTTCCATGGAAGGTATCTGATACCTTCGGGTAAAAACATCAGCTCTTGGCTGGGTTTACACCCAGCCCATTTTTACCCGCCCACCCTGCATAAAGTCCGTAATCTTTGGCTTGATAATCCTCAAAGTTTGACAACGATCGTTAAATTTCCTTTTGGGGGGTTGCAGGTGTGCTTTTCTACCTGCGACTGGTGCACTAACTTATGTACCAGAAGTCCTCTGCAAAGAACTGGTAACCCCGGACCTGACATATTAGTGGACTCTGCCACATTGGTCTTGGAGTGTTTTCTGTCAACTCTAGTCCTAGCGGTCTGCCCTTCGACCGTTTGAGTTATTGTTTTATTATTTTCTTTTGTTTCAGTTTTCATTGTGATTCCCACGAGTGTAGAGGATTTGAGGACAACCGCACAATACCTCCCAGTAGTACGGCAATAACTTGACCGACGGCCCATTGCTTCCTGAGGCGACATTGCATCAGTGGGCACCGCTCAAAAACAGTCTGACTGCAAACTATCCGCAGGCACCGTTCGCGTGACACCCCGAATTGGGGGAATTAGTTTAGAGCAGAATCACTGCTCTGACAAACAGTCGTCCCTAACATGGTGAATAGACGATGGCCAGACAGCCGCTCACCATCGATGGTGCAATGTCGAGTGTGCACGGCTTTTGTGCATGAGAACTTGGGTTCGAACCCTGCTCTGACCACCTTACATTTCTTTCGACGACGGTCACCACGCTTAGTAATGGCGACATTAACGAGTACTTAGCCATGAAAAAGCTTCTCAAAATAACGTTCGGAACCGGTGTAAAACTGTAGGTCCCAATCATTGAGTGTAAAAACTAGAAAGTACACATATCACTGTTTGTGAGAAGCTCTTCTCCATCCCTTCATGGGATGTAATGGGACACCATTTTTAGCCATTTGGACATGAAATAGCAATCCGTGGGATCAATATAAGCGCTACCGTGTGACCATTTCAAAGAAGTTTTTAGCAAAATGATTACCATCGAATATTGTTCTCAGATATTGGGCAGAACGCTTTTGGCGAAGAAAAAAGTGATCTTCTACTATAACAACGCACAGCTACTTTACATATTTTAGTCGTCATGGCAAAAATCCATATATTTATTAACCGGTGTCGGGTTTGAATACAATAGTGTTATCCTAACAAAGAATGCTCCTAGTTTTAATTTGACTTCAAAATTTAATAAAACAAGTTGTGTTTGAGATACTCGTATTACCGAATTTATTGTTTTATTTGAGAGGGATATCAATGGAATTATATGCGGCAAATCGCATTGTTCAAATGGTTGCCACGACTTGGCTGGGTGGAGCATCCGACAAGTTCAACTGTCGATGATTCTGATGAATATAGATTTTTAGAGATTTTTAGAGATTTTTTGTTTGAAAAATTTTATTTTTAGCGATTTAAAAAAAACAAAAGAGTGATCCATATTGGAGACACCCGTTGGTTAAAGCCCACTTTAGAGGTAAAATTTTTATTATTTTTTCGATTGGACGCACCGTTTTCGAGTTATAGCCATTTTTTATTTTAGCGATTTTCTTATTTTGTCGCTTTTCAAAAAAAAAAAATTTCCATACGAATTGGACCAACTGTACGAAGCTATGTCTGAACTTGGTACTCCGGCAAAACTGATCCGCCTCTGTAGAATGACGCTGACCAACACCAAATAAGCAGTGAATTCTGTACCAAGAGAGGACTTAGACAAGGCGACACACTTTCGTGAAATCTCATAAACAGCTTAATGGAGATAATAATGAGAAAGGCTGCAGTAAATACGAACAAGACTATTAGCATGAAAAGCCATATGTTGCTGGCGTATGCTGACGACATAGACATGATTGGTCGAAATTTGCGAGAGGTTACTGCAGTATTTTCAAGAATCGAAAAGGGATCAGCGAAGGTGGGTCTTGCTGTTAATGAGGTCAAGACAAAATTGATGGTGTCAACGACTAGAGAAACCTCTCGTCTTGGTCCGCACTTGAACGTTGACAACCGATTAAATTTTGAAGTGGTAGATGAATTTGTCTACCTTGGAACCGCCGTGAACAAGGACAACAACGTCAGCCTGGAGATAGATAGGAGAATTGTGCTTGCAAATATATGCTATTTTGGGCTCCGCAAGCAGTTTAGGAACAAAGCCCTCTCTCGACGGACAAAAGTTCAGCTATGTATATCAGACTCTCATTTTACCAGTCTTGACATCTGGCTCCGAAACTTGGGTCATATCGCAAGAGGATGAAAAACACCTGGGAGTTTTCCCTAAAAATATATGGTCCTCCGTAAAATATTTGGTCCTGACCATATTTTATATGGTCCTGGCGAGTACCGAGGTCGTTGGAACGCAAAGCAATATAATCTATATTCTGACGTGGACATAACTAGACGAATCAAATTAGGCCAATTGCGTTGGCTAGGCCAGGTTATCAGAATGGATGAAGATGAGCCAGCGCGAAAGGTTTTCGATAACGTACCCGATGGAAGCGGGAAAAGAGGACAACCAAGACTCCGCTGGAAAGACCAGGCTGAAGAATCCCTCCGTATCCTTGGTGTTACCAACTGGCGAGAAAAGGCGAAGGATAGAGCCAGTTGGAAGAATATGTTGAAATTTGTTTAATTTGTTTGTTTAATTAATATGTATAAGACGTCTGACCTCATGATGTTGTAAAATAGTCACTAAAAGTAAGTGAAAGAACGTAACTGCGCTTATAGACGTCCCACCAAAAAATAATGGCACCCCTTAATTCGTGAGACGAATACCTTTCGTTTGGATATCTACACGTGGCCGTTCCCAAGTATACCTAGGAGTACCGGTTATTTTTTTTAGAAAAAAATAGCATCACATACGTGGTTGTTGTACAACACTAGTCTCTGCCTGAAACCGGTGAAACCGGTTTTTTGCCATTAACCGTGTGCCGGTTTTTTAAAAAAACTAATTTTCGAACAAACCGGAAGCCGGTGATTTGTCGTCGGGTAACCGGTTATTTTCTCAATTTGTGTTAATATAATATAATATTTAATTGATATAATAATAATTGATACAATATTCGAATTTTAATGACATTTTGGAATTAAAAAACATGATTTCTATTTTCAAAGATGATTTCATGCTTCGATAAGTCCAAACATGGTTTTATTCAAATTTCAAAATGATTTTATGACGATTAAGAATTAATTAAAAATTAGTTATGAGTTAATTAAGCTTTTCAAACTTTTTTCCAAATTTCAAATATAAAATAATTTTATAAATAAATGTTTCAAACTTAAAACGATTTTCATAAATGAAAACCTCTTTCAAATTTGAGTATGATTTTCGAATTGAAATCAGTTTAATGTGAGTTTGAATAATACTTTTAAATTTTATAAGTATATTAAACACGCATTCCAAATTGGAATATAATATAATATAAATTTTTTAATTAAAATTAGAATTAAAATCATATTTTAGTAGTCGCGGAATTTTTAGTTTTAAAAAGTGTGCTACATGTCCAATTTAATTTAAAGCAAATAAACCGAAAAACCCGGTTCAACCTGATTTGCCAAAATTAAAAACCGAAAACCGGTTTCTTGAAAAATTGATTTTTCGAATAAACCGAAAACCGAGTTTTAAAAAATGTCGGTTTTTTGACAATAGTTAGTACACAGAGTTATCTACGCCGAAGCTATGCAGCGTTATCATTGAAAATAATATGTGATTGTTGTACAACAATAGTCTCTGCCTGAAAATAAGTATGATGGTATTGATGTAGATGCAGCGAACAAACATTTCTAAACCTATTACTCTCTTTTTGTCATAACTTGGTCCATTCATAATCTTGATGTAAAACATTGATGCATTTTGAAACATTTATGCTTTTTGTATTGTTTTATGTAATAACATTCTCGAAATGGTGCATTTATATTGAAATATTCTATAAAGAAAAAAAGACTCGTTTATGCTCTTTTACGCAGACTCTATACATGAGATCGGAAAAAGAGTGCAATAAGTTCTCTATACTACTCACTACTTTTTGTCGTCGCTCTGTTTAAGACAAAACAAAAACAAGTATTTCAGTGAGCTAAATATTGCTTTATTTATTTTAATAATATTACATCTAATATTAAAGCAGATGTAACAAAAAGAAAGTGCAATAGCAAAAGAGCCTTCAGCACAAAAACTATTATATTTTTTATTTTCCAATGTAACATTTACTAATGTGTTCATAGACATCGAACAGGTGCCGTGTAATAAAAAGGTGTTAACACATCGTCCGTGAGTTCGAACACTCATTGATTTTTTTAGAAAAAATTATAACTTTATTAACCTAGGTTTACAGTTTTTTTAACACTGTGGGCCATATAGGTCCGTCCGACAGGTAGTTTTTCGATTTCGCGCATTCTTGATTTTTTCTTAAATTTGGGTTTTTTCATAATTTTTTGACTGATCATGTAGCGGAGATTTGTTAGTAATGCAGTAGGTTTTTGTTAATAGATATTCCCCTTCGTCGGATAAAGATTGCGTCTCAATAAATGGGGCACAATGTTTCCGAAATTCGTGTCAAAGTATTAAAAGCCACCCATTAAATCAGTAAGTAGCCACTGTGAGCTAGGCTGCGTTCACATGCACTTTTTATTTTCAAATTATGATTTTATAAAACATACACTCTAGTAATTCAGTCGATGGAAAAATAACTTAAAATCGAACATTAATTATTCAATACTATTACAGTGGATTCCCGATTTAACGCAAATTGATTGTCAGTCCTGTTCAGTAAATTCAAAAATTCGTTAAATCCAGTACTAAACAAAAAAATATTTATTCATATAATAACAAATTAAAATATCATACCTTATTACTAAAAAATGAGTTTTATAAAAAAATTAATGGGAAAAGTAAGTATTTACAAACAGATTAAAGAAAAAGTTGTAATTGTTTAAAAACAAACTTGTTATTGATCAATTGCTTCATCTTGAAGCTCTCGTAAAATTAATGTCTTGGAGATATTGATATTATTTTCCTGTCCCCACTGCAATACATCAAGGTTTTTATTGGGTTGGCAAAAACTAATTTCGGTTTTTTTTTGTTCAAAGTAATTTTCAATTATTTTATTCAAATAATTAATTTTAATCTATAATGTAGTTGGCATTTTATTCAATGACCTTCTGCCATCGTTCAGGCTACTTTTTGATCCCAGTTTCATAGAATGACTGGTTTGTCCCACAAATATACTCGAACAACACGGTTTGTAGGTACTCTTCTGTATTGAAGGATTTCCTTTTCAAAAAGATCAAATCAGGACTACAAGGTGGATGTGGCATCACTTCCCATCCAAGCTGCAATTTTTTTGCCTAGTGCGCAAGAAGTGTGAGGCCTAGCGTTGTCATGATGAAAAATAACGTCTTTGCGATTTACCAATTCAGGACGTGATTCTTTCAGTGCAACATCAAGGTTCGTCAATTTGTGACAATAGACGTTAGATTTGATGATTTGGAAATAGTTTGAAATGAATTACTCCCTTAAAATCCCACCAAATACTCAACACAACCTTTTTTAGTAGAAAAACGTTGACATGTAGTTTATTTTTAACGTACGGGAATAAATAGAAGTCATTTGGTGCCAAGTCAGGACTATACGGCGTATGACCCATCAAATCGATGTTTTGGGTGCTCAAAGATGCAGTTGTTTCAGCCGATTTGTGAGAGCTCGCATTGTCGTGGTGAAGAGTGATCCATCTTCGCCGGTTGATTTTCCTGATTTCTTGGAAGACAACTGTCAAACAAATGGTTGTGTACCACTCAGAATTCACTGTTATACGTTGTTCTAGTGGTACGGTTGCGACATGTCCGGTTTTTCCGAAAAAACAGGCGACCATTTGCTTGGAAGTGCTTCGGGCGCGAACAACTTTTGTTGGATTTGGCTCATCTTGAAACACCTGCTGTTTACTTTCGGGCTGATACGCATAAATCCAGGATTCATCACCTGTCACGATGTCATAGAGGTGTTTCGAAGCACCGCGATCGTATTTTTGGAGCTTTTCTTTCCACCACTCGACACGAGCCTTTTTTTGAGCGATTGACAAATTGTGTAGGATCTAAAGAGAACAATTTTTTTTTGACAGTTAAATGTTTATGCAATATTGAATGTATGCTGGTCCCACTAATGCCTAATGTTGTCTCAATCTCACGATAGGTCACATCACGATCTTGCAAAATCAGTTCGCGCACAGCATCAATGGTTTTCGGAACAACAGCTGATTTTGGACGATCTTCAGGAAATTCATCTTGGAGTCAACTACGACCACGATTGAATTCACCATACCATCGAGAAGCACTGGTCTTTAATGGAGCTTCATCGCCAAAAATTTAATTAAGTTCATCCATACACTGTTGCTGAGTTAATCCACGTCCAAAGTTGTAAAAAATAATCGCACGAAAATGTTCTTGATATAATTCCATTTTTGGGCCGAGATGAATCTTTTAAGTTACTGTAAACAATACAAATAGCGCTCGTATGTCAAAACGTTCTGAGTACGCATAACCTCAAAAATGTCCAACTTTACGATAGAGCTGTTAGTTGCCAGATTGCAACACTAGGGTTGCCAAATCCCGAAACATAAAATTCAACCCGTACACAAATTTGTTTGGATCCAAATTAGTTTTGGGGAATTTTTTGACTACCAACCAATTTCCCTCCCAATATTTATATGCGAGGTACAAAAATGGGCATGGCAAGTTGTTGCCAAATTTTTGATCAGTACCAAATTTTATTAAGATCGGTTATAATTTATTGGAGATATCGAGTCGGCAATCCGGAAATACGCCCAACTTTTGTGTGGGAGGTACCAAAATGGGCGTGGAAAGATCACCCTCGTTTTAGTCGGTGCTTGGCGTTTGATAACGTGAAGCCTTATACTTAATTTCATTAAAGTCGAAAGAGTTTCACGCGATTTAACGGACTGAAAACCCGGACGAACACCTTATTTTGGTTGGGAGGTACCAGAATAGGCGTGACAATCTCGCCCATTTCCTCCTGTTAAGTGGGTATTTACAGATTATTAACCGGTGTGTGTGTTGAAGCTAATCACATCTATCAGAAGAAAGTTTTGAAAGAAATATGATTTTGTGCTAAATGTGTCGATTTGTATGGGAGATACCAGAAGGGGCGTGATCAAAACGCCCATTTTCAATCCCAAACTCAGAGTAGACAATTAATAGTCCCTGACAAAATTTCATTGTGATCTGTAACGATTTACGGCAGTTATCGGGTTGACCAACCAGCCAGGCAGACAGACGGAGATGCCTAAATCGTCTTAAAATGTCGTAAAACAAATTTCATCCAAAGACACTGAGGGTCTAATACGGCTCCTTCTATGCGTTACATTTTTCCGTATCAAATTATATATAGGCTTTTTCGAAAATTATCGACATTTTGATATTTATTTTTTCCAAATTTTTTTTTGGATAACACGAATGACGCTTTGATCAAGTGAAGGGTAATATTTTAGCATACCAAAACAGTTCGCGTTAATCATTTATTGCAAACGGCGCGAAAGTTATGGAGGTTTTAATTATATAAGAATTATTTTTGAGGTTAGGATTTTTTTTTATCTGTAAAATTTAAAATCATGAAAATTTTTTCATGCCTATTCGGTTTTATTATCAAGCTTAAAAAAACCTTTCATTTGGTGTCAATCGCGGCAGAATCTATACATAACTGCAGATGTCACAAAGCAAAATGTGTTTGATGAAAAATGCGCTGTACCCTCTAAATATGGACCGAATTGAACCATATTTATGTATATATGATCTTTAGTTTACCGCCGCACTTCATTTCCAATACTTTACATTGATTTTAAACCATGGACTAATTAAAAAAAAAACGCGAAACAAAATCATGAAATTTCGCAACATTTTTATTTTCTTTATAAAATTTTTGCGTTTCAAAATATTTTAACGGCTTCTTGACGTTGAGGTGCCATTTACTAAGAAGTTTAGATCACGCAATACATAAACCAGTTTTAAATAATATTGCAAATGTCAGGCGCGAAAAACTATAATTTTTGACAAATTTACGCCAATTCTATATAAGTTTGAGGTCATCGTTCTCAGCAACTAGCAGCCTGACATCGACGTGATATGGGTCAAATTTTAGCACCCTATGGATGAGGGTGTAATAATGGCACCTCTTAATTATTAAGACGAACATCTTTTGTGTGGATACCCACACTTGGGCATTCCCAAGTATAACTAGGTTTACCAGGTTTTTTTAACCCTGTGGGTTGCATATGTAGGTCCGTCCGATGGGTAGTTTTTCGATTTCTCGCATTCTTGATTTTTTTTTAAATTTTTTTTTTTTTTCCTAATTTGTTGTCCCCTCCCCTGATCAAGACATTTTTAGTAACGCAGCAGGTTTTTGTTAATAGATGTTCGCCTTCGGCGGATAAAGTTTGCGTCTCAATGTATAACTGAAAAGGGGGATCACATGCACTTGACCATAATCACTTGCACTGTTGGAAAATATCGCATGCGAGAAAAATGTTAATCGCGCATCAAACACATACCTACATAAATCCCTCTCGCTCTGCTGCATAAGCAAACTAACAAACCCAACCACCAGTACAACACAATAAAATTTTCATTCATAAATTTCAACGCGGCTGCTTAACATACACTCGGCTAAAGCAAAACGAACAAGTTGGCTAATGATACGAGGCAGCTGCAACATGTTGGAAAGAGCACCTTTTGGGCACGAACAGTACGTAAGAACATTAAGAATGCAACACAAATGCTGATATGACAAAAAAAGCAACAACACCACCATACTATTGGTACAAATGCCTTCGCAAAGAAGGCGCCAATTAAAACAGCAACAACGATAACAACACCACCTCGAGCCATCGTTTTACATCAAATGCAAAACCAATTGCTGAGATATTTCATACACACACACGCACACACACTAGAGCAGTTAGCACAACCAAGTTTGAGTCATCTGGCTAGGCAATTTGTATGACATACAACAAGTTTGTTTTGAAGACGTAGTAAATTTTGCTGCGATTATGTGGTTGCTGCTAGTATGTTCGAATTGTCGGTTCCCTGTGCGGTTGCGTTGGATGTCAAAAGATAGAAGTACGACGATTACGACTGCGACCAGCAGCCGCCGGCCGCTTAGGCTTCGTGTTGCTTTCAGCGACTTCAGTCAGTTAAAGACTACAAAAGCTGACGGATGTTAATAGCGCGTGTGTTCACTTGATCTGGAAATTGAAACCAACACATGTTCACTGAAGATAAAACAAAAAAAATAATTTTTGAAAAGAAAATTTTTATAAGATAAAAAAAATTATCCAAAAAAAAAATATTTTGGAGAAACAAAGCAAAACGTGAGAAATCATAGATAAAACAAATCGGAAGTGTGAAAATCCCTCGTTCAAACTCAATAAAGCCACCACACAAATGTTATCATAGTGTGGAAGAAGTAAATAAAGAAAGAAAAATAACTTACAAAATCTTCAAAAGATAAAACGAGTTAATAACAACAACAAATCACAAATAAAATGTGTGTGAAAACTGCAAACAAACAACAACAACAGCAACAACAAATTCTAAAATTACAAAATGTTTATACATTTTGTTAACAATTGCAAAAAACCACAAGTGTTTTAATTGAAAACAATTTTGAACTGAAATATTAAGTTTCAAAACTGGGAAAACAGACAGCACTGCAGCAACAGCCCCCGCTCGATACGATAATTTGGATTACGCGTCAAACATTGATTGGATTAACTCTCAACTCACCACACCGCACCACAACTTACCCCACCTATCATCATTATTGAACGGAAGGAATTTCCTGTAAATTCTTTGCCTTTGGGATTAATTTATTACAACAAATAACCAAGATTTGTAGTTGATTGCTGCAACAGTTGATTTTGAATTCTAATTCAATACCTCGCCAAGTTCTAATCATATTCATCATGGCAGCGAATTTATCTGCATCATCACTAGTGCCGCCATCCACAGCACCAGGCACCAAAACTTCCGTATCGGAAAATCTCTATATGCATTTAAATGCTTCCGAATTATCAGCGATTATCATGAAAGGTAAGCTTGAGCAGTAGTTTCCGTCTTTGTTTACATGTATAGATGTACTTAAGTAAGATTTACTAGTAAACGATTAAAATCGTAAAAAGCCCAAAGCCCAGCGATATTATCTTCACAAATCGTGAGAAGATTAACATGAGAAGTGACAGACAAAGTGTTTTGATGCGGAAATATTTACAGTTTATTACAACGCGCTAGATATTCAAGATATTGCCAAGTTATAAAGATTAATCCAAGTCTAAAATTGCCTCGGAATTACAGCTGAATTTAAAAATTCTGTTAACTTTATGTTAGTTGTTAGTTGAAATAGACTATCGGTTTGTGTCACAATTTTAAGAGTTAACAACGAACAAGTTTTGTAAAATTTTGAAAAATCATCATCATGATTTATTTAAATCTATATGAAAACATTCCTTTACTCTTCTACTCCTCTAGACCTGTTGTAGTTTAAAAAGTGATAACTTTAGATTAAAGTTTAAGTCTTGCTTATGCTACTGCGCTTTAATAAAAGCGCTTGCAATTTAAAATTGAAAATTTTACTGCAATGACTTTACATTATTGACATAATCTGATTCTTTATCACCTTTCTTTACTCCGCTCCAGATCGGGTTAATTTAATAATGTAACTTAAATAAAGTTTATATCACAAAGCTCCCTTTGTTGTTTTGCGTCAATGATTTACGACAAACAATAAATCAATAGAAGAATATTTTTCCATTTGCTATGAGCTAGACAGATCAGGGGTTTATTTCTGCAATTAGAAAAAATTTAAACACATTTAAACAGTCGGATTTGAACTCAGGGATAGAAAGAGGATTGAAACCACGACGACGACAATTGCATTTTGTTATAATGTTAACAAGGCAGTCACGGGCCTCGAACGCTAAGAAGCTGATGAGAAGATTCACAAACTTCGAAACGATCGTCCGCCAACGTCAGTTCAAATCCTGGTGCCGACTGTTTACATTTTTTT
Source organism: Phaonia tiefii (assembly GCA_963931995.1). NCBI lineage: Eukaryota > Metazoa > Arthropoda > Insecta > Diptera > Muscidae > Phaonia > Phaonia tiefii. The sequence continues at coordinate 211,359,274 of OZ008368.1, forward strand.
TCTAGTTGCACAAATAAACACCTGATCTGTATAGCTCGTTGCAAACGGAAAATATTCGTCTAAAAAATAATTTCAGATCGAATCATATATAATAAAAATAAAACATTAAATTTTTCGAACTTAACCGATTAATATCTTAAGAAATCTGAGACGCCGAGAAGTTATAGAAAAATTTAACTTCGAGCCAATAGAAAATTTTTATTTGTTCGCAACAACCATTTTTGTTCTAGAAATTTTCAAGAGTATAAAATCTAGTACTGCAGAATCCTTCTCAACGGAATGAGAATTATAACAAATAGATAAATATGCTACTTACAATGAGCAACAGTTAGTCGAACCAAAACAGTAGGTTTTGAAGGTGAGTTTTGGAAAAATAAAGTAGATGAATACAAAAACTATGATATATTGTAAATTAAATTCAATGATATAACATTGAATTTAGAGGCAAATTAGAATCCTTTTAGAATGGTAAATTATATTTATGAGCCGATTATTAACCATAAATGATCAACAATTAGTTCTAGAACTTCTTAAAAGTATCAAATCCAGGACTACAGAATTCTTCTGAAATGAATGAGAATTATAAAATATAGACAAATATGCTACTAACGTTGAGCACCATTTAGATGAAACAAAAACTGTAGTTTTTGAGGGTGAGAATTAGAAACATAAAGTAGATAAACACAAAAAACGAGTATCAACGTTATAACTATAATATTTTCAAATTAAATTCTACGATATAAAAAAAATTGGAATATCTCCTTTTTTAGCAATCATTTATTTAGTGGGTGTGGAATTGAGAAGACAAGTGGGACTACTTTTGAACGGAAAATTATATTTCTGAGCGGATTCTTAACCATAAATGATCATGCAATTAACAATTAGTTCTAGAACTTCTTAAAAGTATCAAACCTGGGACTACAGAATTCTACTGAATTGAATGAGAATTATAACAAATTGACAAATATGCTACTTACATTAAGCAACAGTTAGACGAAGCAAAACTGTTGATTTTCAGGGTGAGAATTAGAAATATAAAATAGAAAACAAATGTGTCTCGACATTACCACTACTATATTTTTTTTAAATTAAATTCTACGATATAAGAAAAAATGGAATTTTCCCTTTTTTTATCAGTCATTAAGAATTCTGCTGAAGTAAATGAGAATTATTGCAATAGAAAAATAAGCTACTTACATTGAGTAAAGGTTAGACGAACCAAAATTTTAGTTTTTGAGGATGAGGATTAGAAAAATAAAGTAGATTTCTGGAAAACGAGTATCAACGTTAACACTATAATATTTTTATAATTATATTATAGGATATAAAGAAATTGGGTTTGTTATATTCTTTAGCAATCAATTATTTAGTGGCCGGAATTGAGACGACAAATTAGACAACTTGTAGAACGTAACTGTTTGTATTTATGAACTGATTCTTTACCATAAATGATCATACCGCCAACAATTATTTCTCAAACTTTTTAAAACTATCAAATCTAAAATTAAAGAATTACAGAACTCTTCTGCAGTGAATGAGAATTAGAACAGAAAGACAAATATGCTACTTACATTGAGTTACAAATTAGACGAAGAAAAATTTTAGTTTTTCCCGGCGATCATCTGAAAAATAAAGTAGAGAAATATTGCAAATATTGAGAAATATAGCACTGTAGTATTTTTTAAATGAAAATCCACGGTATAAGAGACTGCTATCGAGTATTGTGATTCGAAATTTTTTGCAATAATTAATTTAGTGACTGTGAAATTGAAGCGGACAATTAAAACAGACAAACTGTAAAACGCAAAATGATCACCCTGTTCTTTGATCTCGAACGAAAGCTTTTGCCCTTGTTCTAGTCGAAAGAAAGTTAATTTGGGTTGCACAATCTTGTTATTTCAAGACGAATGAAAGCGTAAACATTTATCAGAACTTTTCAGTACAAGTTTTGGTTTCTCTATTTCGGAACTACTGTTAGATGTTAACTAATATTGGGGCAGTCGAACGAAAATGCCGACTTAGACGAACCCAATTTGAATCGATTGCTTGTTACTGGCTTTCGTTTCAAGTTCGAGGAACAGGCTTTTCGTTCAAGATCGAGGAACAGGCCATATATTTATGTCCGAATTTTTGTTACCATAAATAACTTGTTGCGTGGTAAATTTTAAATTAATCATCAACAAGGATATTGAACTCATTGAGAAGTATAACAAGCAACTTGTTGCGATGTTAACCAATATTTAAACAATCTAATGTAGTTTATTGAAATTTTAACGTAATAAGTATAGTAACCATTATGATGGTCATGATAGTCTTAAGTCAGTCTCTCACACTTGACTCAATTGCCCTCTAAGTCGAAATTTTCGATCGATTAACTTTATGTTTGTTCCCAAATACAGCACATTCGAAATAGAGGAACCAAAATTTGTACTGAAAAGTAGTATGTTTCCATTCCAATTGAAATGACACAATTGTGGAACCCAAATAAATTTAACTTCGTTTAAAACACGAACGACAGCTTTCGTTCGAGATTGAGGAACAGGCTGCAAGATTTTGTTTAAATACAAAAATCCGATCCAATTACTTTTTAATTGAGTTAATTACTCGAGTAATTAACTGAACAAATTTATGGAAAAATCAGGGAATAAATAAATTTAATTGGCACAAATTACTATGTAGTATTTCACTTGGGCTAATTATTTGTGTACTTCAAATTCATACCGCCTTATTCATAAAAAGTTGCGAGAGGTTTGAGAGACGATTTATCATACAAAAAACGTCTCTCAAACCTCTCACAACTTTTTAAGAATAAGGCCGTAAGTGTGTTCTTGAATTGTTCATTATTTATCTATGATACAACTCCCTGGTTTGACATAAGCCGTCGGCAAGTGGACTAACCATAGAGTAAATATACCTAGAGTAACCAGTAAATTTACCATATTAGGCTTGGTTGCCTGTGGACGCTGCATGTTGAAAAATATTGCTTTAATAATAGCAGATAGAGGCATTAGTTCAAAACAACTAACAAGAAAACTCCAAGGCAATTAGTTTTGTGTGTTAAAGTGTTTGTGGTAAATACAACACAAATGTATTGTAACAATAAAATATAACAAAAGAAGTCCAAATTACGCTTAAATTTCACAGTTCTAAATCAAAACGATATAAAAAAATTTTGTCAACAATTTCCGTAACTCTACCTAGTTTAAGCCCATTTACTAGTGATGTGCGGATCCGCGTATTTTAAGAATTTGAAATTACAATAAATGCAATAAATCTATAAACATTTAAATATGAACGAAGTTCAAGAACATTTGAAATACCCGACGGCTATTAAATTTTATTTTTCAAAGGAAACCGAGATCAAGATAATAGCAAAACTTTCTTAATAAAAATAAATTTTAATATTAATAATAGTTTTGATAATTAATTTTTATTTTATTTTAAATGTAGCCGTCGGTGGTGCAGTGGTTAGAGTGTGCGACACTTGTATATGATTACGTTTTCGGTGCCTGCTCTGACTACCTTAAATATCTTTAGAAGACGATCAGCCCGTTCAGTGACCGCGACTCTATCGAGTATTGAAAATGCTTCTCAAACCCCCTATCATACAGGAACCTTATCAGGCTGTGGAATATCCATATATTTACGTGAAAGCATTGTTTTCATAATTTGGAGATCTGCTGCTTTTTTTGTTTCTTTGTTATCTGTTACATTTCTGTTTTCAGCAGTTTCAACAAACAATGCGATATTTGGGTCACAAAACCATATAGTCTAACATAGTACAAGGATTCCACCTATTTTTCCTTTAAAATCGTCAATAGAATTGTGGAATTAATTACGCAAATGTACAGATCTTATTTGTAGTAACATCTTAGGATAAAATCTCAAACCATTGTATACAGTAAATGTTGATAAAGATGATGATATCAATTGAAGTTCAAGTCTAAACTATTAATCATAGTGTCTCCAACATTTAATATTGAATAGCAAACACAATGTGTTTGGGCACAAGTATACTATATTTGCGACAAGCTAGAAACACGTTATATTTGCATCCAAAGAACGAGGATAGGCAAATTTTACAGCGTGTACGCAACTAGAATTCGCCCAGCTTAGGGGTGGCGAGATGCTCTCCCCCTATCCCTTTATGGGACATTTATTATTTATTTTATAATTTATTTATTTTATAACTTTTAACCCAATTATTATATAAAAAAATAACAAATTTCAAGATTGATTAAATAAACAAAAGGCCATAATAGTTTGCTATTAATTTTCTCTATCTACCTGTAGAGCACATTCATTTCTCCCTTATCGGTATATAATGTCACGATTTTTATAATATATGCATACATATATATGTATATACTTTAGTATAATAACTAAGTTAGATTTACCGTTTTTACTAAACTTGATAAGTTACATTAATTTTATACAAAACTTGGAATAACTTATCTATATTTTAGTATAATATAAAGCGGCTGCAAGCAACCTTTGGTCCCAGGTTTACCACGACTTTTTATAGTTTAAATTACAATTCTTTATAATACTTCATTAAAAATGATTATAGCACTTGATGTAAATCTACATTTTGTTTTAAATAAAAAGTAAATACTTACCTACAATCAGCTTTAGGCGGCTTCACATCAATTTCAGAGAAATTATTTATTTTTAGTTAATAAACAATTAGGTATGAAAATACTGAGAACTGGGTAAAATTAATTGTTAAATATAAATGTTTTCAAAGTGTTATATATATAAATATTATTACATAAATAGTTTATTATAAAATAAATAGTTTTACTATCAAACATTTTCTTCATTGTCGTTGCCTTTGATTCGGGTTATTTTTCTCCCTCTCTTTGTTTGGTTAAAGCGTGTGGTAAATCTAAATCTAACTGCCTTAATTACATTTGCGATAACTTTTAAACCGCTGGACCGATATTTAAAGTTTTTATACCAGATTAAAGTTTATTTCTTGTTCCTTTTAGTCTGTTAATAGTGCAAAGCCAAGTTTCTTAAGGTTTCAATAACAATTTGTAAACAACAATAGGCTCTTATCCACGTTTGTAAATATATATATATATATATATTTGTAAAATTGTTGATAACATCATTTTGGTTATGATATATCAGATGGCATTTCCTTCTGTGTCAATTACAATTGTCTCAAAATGTTTGCGCATTGGCATATTCATTTCCTTTCAACGCCATAGCGAGGCAGACAAAATGACACAAATTTATGACTCAATGAAATAATCTATGGCATTTTGGTGCCCCCCATCTTCATCTTCATTACGAAGGTAACACCTGTTTCATATTCAGAGCAACCAAAACGAGTAGGAAAAAAAACAACACAAAACAAAAATATTTAAATATATTTTAATATCACGACAACCCAATAATAAACACCCCCACAAATTACAAAGGAAAGGCCAAAAACAGAATCATTAAATCACCACAAAATTATTAGGCACCAAGTCTGTGTATACAGGCGAAAATATTTTCATTTCCGAAAATCAGATCTAAATGCTAAACGTTTTGAAAACAAATTGCTTGGCAGGCAAAAATATGCCAACAAGTATTATTTTCCAAAAACCGATGGCATAAATAGTTGAAATACTTTTCACTCAAGGGAACGCAAGTTAAAAGCTAAATATTACTACAAAAATTAAAATTTCCCAAAATGAAAATAGAAAAAAAAATGTTTATTTGTTCTTCAATCTTTTCAAAACATCAGGCAAACAAAACAGCAAAATAAAAAAAAAATGGAAAGTAACAGCTGTTTTGCAGCAAATGTGAAATGGAATTCCACAAAACACAAAAAAAACAGAAATAAATAAAAATTCAATTTCATTTCAAAGTGTTTACATTTTATTATTGAAATATGTAGAAGCGTATGTGAGCGAGGTGGTTCGCCGCCTATCGCATTGAAATAATTGAATTTCGATTTGAAACTTGTGTCTGGTGTGCCTTAATTATATTGTTACAATTTGCATAACGAATTAATTGAATGAATTCATTTTCATTTTTGGTTTCAAATTCACTTGGCGGTGTTGAACTGAATCAGCTTTTATTACACAGAAAATGAAAACAACAAAATAAAAAATTAAATAAAACAAAAAGCGTTTAATGAACCCTAAAACCCAAATTTCAGTCAGCACTTAAACGGCAGAGACAGTCTGGCTGGCAGGCAGGCACACAGACAGACAGAAAGTCGTGAAAATTTATCACGTTAACGTTTATGACAGTTTTCAAAAAAAAAAAAAAACAATCTGTCACATTTTACACAGCGGCGTTAAATCAAAAGCTAAATTCAATTACAGAAAATGACCTTTGAAAGTTTAAAGCCGATTTTAAAAACAATTTAAGATTAAAATTTAAACTTTCGATATGTCTAAGACTAATTTCTATATATCTAAGACTACACACTATTTGCAATTGAAATTTAAAATATATCAAATAATAAATACCAATTGAAATTTAAATAAATATCTAAAATATTTAAAAAATAATAAATTGATATTTAAAATACTTCAATTGACATTTAAACCACAACAATTAAAATTTACAAGACATCAATTGTCTTGTTTAAATGATTTAAATGACAGCGATTGGAATTGTTGTCTTTTTAATTTCAATTCATGTCTTTTAAATTTAAATTGACGTTTTTTGAATATCAATTGACGTGTTGACGACTACATAAATTTAAATTTAAAAGATAACAATTTTAAATTTTACAAGACTTCAATTGAGATTTAAAGAACGTAAATTTAAATTAAAAAGACAAAAATTGGAATTTTTGCCATTTTAATTTCAATTGATGTCTCTTAAATTTAAATTGAAAGCTTTAAATCTTGTAAAATAAAACTCATAAATTGAAATTTAAAAGATAACAATTTAAAATTTAAACACATCAAAAAAATTTTAAGACATAAGTTGCAATTTAAAAAACATCAATTGAAATTGAAAGTACGCCTATTTCATTGGCATTACAATTTCAATCGACGTCTGCTAAAGACTATTTGAAATTTTTTAAAATGCAATTGGTATTGTACGGAAACTCGAACAGTGGCTCAAATCGTTTAAGTTATCTGTTGCACTAAAGTGACAGACTGTCTTTTTTACTTTTTCAATAACCTTTTAAACCCATGATAGAAATATTCGCTTTTACTAATATAGTAAAGAGTATTTGTTGTATTTTTTATTTTATTAATATCGCAAAACCCTGTCTTTTAAGATCAGCATTCAAAGAATCTACCAAACTCTTGACTCAACACTTGTTGTATGTCGATCAAGTGTTGCGGCGGAAACAAACACACAAGTGTTAGCTAAGCAATGGGACACTATGCACAGAGTACTCGTAAATGGTAACTCTAAATCGAGTTCTTCATGGAAACACTCGCGAAATCGGCAAAATATCAATAAGTTTAATTATTTTGACATCATTTCTATGAGAATTTTGTTCTTGTAGCTATAAAACACATAAAGTGAGATCCTTTTAGGATTAAAAATTGCGAGAGTTAGAAAATTTAGCAACTACTTTTGTGGACTCTCAACAAAAAGAGCTTACCCTCCTTCACAAGGGGTACGTGCTGCAATTGTAGTTCAACCACTACCAAGAACAGAGGTTTTATACTTTTTTGCACTTTTTTTTAGTTTTGCTCATATGCAGACTAAGATTTGATCATCTTTTGACAAAACATAAATTAGCTTCCTTCCTAAATTCCATATCCCATAACTTTTAACCCGCTTAACCAAAATCTAAAAGTTTAGTAAAATATTAAAGAAAATTGTTGACTCTTTTTTCGTCGTTAAGATCGCAAATGCATATCTGTTACGATTTTTTCACAATTTGACAAATAAAATTATACTGTTTTAAAAAAAAATTATTTTATTTTTTATTGCGTCTTTCAAGAAATTCGAACAATTTCTTTCGATAATTCTATTATGTTATTTATGTAAAATGAACTTTATTTCCAATTTCCATTCTCAATTGTGAAACGAAATATCAATTTGCCAATTCCGTGAATTATTTGTCTTCCTCTTTCCCTTTTTTTATTTAGTTTAAGTATTTTCTTTCGTTGTTTTTTTTATGTTGTTTTGTTTTTCAATTTAAGGAGAACAAAAAATGTGATAACAATTCATTACAAAATTAAATCAAACGCTGCCTAAAAGTTCTTTATATTTTTATAAAAAATAAAATTGTTACGTAACTACCTAACTTCCATACCCAATAACTGTTAAACCGCTTAACCAAAGTCTGAAAGATTGGCAAAATATTAAAGTAAATTGTTGACTCTTTTTCCGTCGTTAAGATTGCAAATCCGTATCTGTTAAGATTTCTCCACAATTTTACAAATATTATTATACTTTTCTTTGAAAAAATATATTTCATATTCTAATTATTTTTATTTAAGTAAATTACATTTTGTTTTCAATTGTAATACAAAATGTCAATGTGCCATTTCCATGAATTATTTGCCCTCATCTTTTCCCTTTTTTTATTTAGTATAATTATTTTCATTCGTTGCTTTTTCTGTTGTTACATTTTCAATTTCAACAGAATAAAAAATGTGTTAACAATTCATTACAAAATTAAATACCAAATTGTTTATAAATTCACTGTCAAAAAAAAAAGAATAATAATGTCTCGGTCTCAGAACGTCGACTCTTGGTCAATATTTGCACACGCAAAACAAAAAAGTGTCAACAGGTGTTGGCCATTAAGCAAATACAGTGTGGGGAGGTACACATGAATGTAGAGTAAAGAAAGCGTTCAATTCGAGCTGATTTTGGTTTTTATTTTGTTCAGAGGTTTGATGTTATCTGAAATTTCTTACAAGTGATTTAATAATGTTGATATTATTTACTTGAACAAAATATTTGTGACTTTTGAATTATATTCATCACTGATTTCTTAGGAATTTTGTAAGTTTTGTGTGAATTATTATTAAATTTTGTGTAATGGCTGGCCTACGTTCGAGAGATTCTTGTGGTCTACTGACTGATGTATAGTTGGGATATATTTACGCTTTCTTGTCCGTCTTCAAATCTATGTATGGATATTTATGTCTTTGCTGTGCAATAAAAGTGACATTAATCATTTCTTTTGGTTAATATGAAAGAAGGAAAGTATACGCGCGTAAGTTCGTTCTATTAAACATATTTCCCAGATGATTCGTTGTGGTTCGAGAATACCTCAATCATTTAGTCATCCTGTCATCAAACCACACGCCCATCCACCACATCACAATATCCCCATAGCAATGGAGACGGTGATGATAAATACATGGAAGTGATGTAAATGTTAGCTAGCAATGACGGCAGTCATGACAATCATGATAATGATGACTATATGGCAGAAATGATGAGAATTCGTACAATGGGGAATTCCTTGAAGTGTTTTCTTTTTTTGTGTTACTCTTCTTAAGAACATGTAAATAGTTTTCGATGACAAATTACGCAAAGAACTAAGCAAGTAGTTATAGTTTATTCTGAAACTATTTTCAGCATTTGGTATTTTTGAGAGGGTGACAAAAAAGTAATTGAGTTATTTCTTCTATAACTTTTAAACTAAAATGTAAAAATTTGTGTGTTTAAAAGGCAAATGAAAGCTTAATACTTTTCCTTTTTGGAAAGCATTTAATTTATTTACTGTAAGTGTAAAATTTTTCTACAAGACTGGAGAAAGTCAGGATTTTTGTTTTTATATGTTTTATTACAAATCTATTAATTTCTTACAAATTTGTTATATAAATTGTTAGTTTCAATGTTATATCCCTTTAGTTAATTTCTTTAAACCAAGAAATATTTATATCCACACATAAAAAAACTTTTTTTTATGTTTACAATCACAAAGTTACAGTTGCCTTATCAATTACATTCTCCAATTGCTAAAATCTCTATTCAAATTCATGGCTGACCCCTTAATACGCAAACTTCCTTTTGTCTGAAACTTTGGAAACAACAAAACACAAATACAAAACATTACAATTTTTATGGCGCCACATGGCAATCACATTAGTTTTTCCCGGACTCATCTGTTCCGACTTTTCAAGCAAATATACTTTTCGTGTGTGCGTGATTGGCCCAACTCTTCCTTAGATTTCGCCCAGTTTATTTGTTATATATCACCACACAAAAACACACAATGATGCTAGGATAAAAACAAAACAAAAAAATTCAAAAAAAAAAGATTAAGGAAACTCAAGCAGCAGCAGAAACAAGTGAAGATAATGATGAAGTAAGAGAGATGATGTATACTTGTGTATTACCCCCAAAAAAGAAGAAGGCGGAGGAGTTCTCCATTAACCACCCAAAAATCGTATATGTTAGCAAATTCTGCAGAATAAAAACCCACATTTATGACACTCAACTGCCAGCTGTGTCATCTCTGGCCCAGTCCCAGTCCCCCCACAGTCGTTATACAAATGGATGTGTTGTTTTCTATTTTTTTTTTGTTTTGTATTCGTAATTCTACTGGGGTTTTATGTGTTTTATAAACACAATTTTTATTCGACAACAGCAGCTGCGCGTCAGGAACAGTATGCTATAAGAAAATTTATTCTACAAATAGTTTTAATATTTGTTTACTTTACCACATATACTTGGGCAGACAAAACACCTACTACACTTACGCCTTCTTCCAGCCAACCCCTTTTAGGACACCCTTTTTTCCATACCCAACGTAGGACCTTGTTCATTCATTAATTTGTATACACCAAACAAAATGTTGCATTAATGTAATAAAACATTAAGTACAATACAATAAAAATTAATTTAGATAAATATAAAAATAAAAAATTAATTTGTTAATAACCAATATAATCCAGGTAAAAAAACAAAAATTGTACATAAATGAACATTATTAAATAATAAAACATCCCGCTATATTAATCAAATAAATTATTGAATCCGGATTATCATACAATATTTTTTAAAAATTGTTGATCTGAAACGTAATCTATTTCAAAAGTTACATATACATATATTCAATAATTTTCTACAAAGTTAACTTTTTTAAGTTTTGAAAAGGTAAAACTATTTCATTTACTTTCCCCATAACTTTTAAACCGCATGATGCAAATTTCAAATTTTACTAAAAATTTGAAGTACATGTGTTGCTATTATTAGATTGTTAAGAATTTAAAGAAATATCTTTTCAAATTGCATCATATTTTTACCTATAATTAGAATGTTTTAACGCCCAACATTTGCCGTTTCCTCTAACCTAAGATCTTAACAAACTTTACAATTTTTGAAAATTCCTTAAAAATCATGCTGAATTAAAGCAAAAATTTACAACATTTTTTAAAGTTGAAAGTTTTGATATTTGATAGAAATTATGTAAATCTATTATATAAGTATTTTAATTAAACATTTATTAAAACTAATTTGATTCAATAATTTGGTTTACCTGATTGTGCAATTTAATTGAAACAAAGTTTACATTTTATACGCCAGATGTAAACAATTTATATTGTTGTCAACTTTAATCAATTTAAATTCTTTTAAAGGAAAAAAAATCTGTTATTTTGTAAAATTCCTTAAAACCAGCAGAAAGGAATTTTTAAAATTAAATATAAACAATGTAAACTTTGCGGAATATGGCCAATTTTGAAAAGATGGAAAAGATGCAATTTTCTGTTTTGAAAATATATTTTTCTGTCTATGTATGTATAGAGAGGACTGTCAATTTTTTTTTGGACGGGGGCTCAAAAGATGCCTATTGAAGGGTTGACTACGGGAGCGTCGAACTTGTTTTCATACTAGGGTACTTATAGTCCCCTACCGGCCGGAGAAGTTTCGTCTCGTAGTGTGTTTAGGGGAAAAAGTAACAAATATATTTTTGATCAATATACACGCTGACAAATAACGGCCCCAGTAACATATTGCAGGAAGCATGTACATGTTTGCAAGCACTGTTTTCGTGAATTGAAGATCTGCTGCTCTTTGTTTCTTCATTGTGACACACACCAGTGTTTTGAGCAGTGTTCAACAAACAAACTCACATTTGGGTCACAAATACATATATTATAACCTATTAATCATTGTGTCCCCAACATGTTATATTGAATAGTGAACACAATGTGTTTGGGCACAAGTATATTATATTTGCGGCAAGCTACAAACTCGTTATATTTGCATCTAAACAATAAAAAAAGGCAAATTTTTCAGCGTGTTGGGCTCAAACAATGCCTCATGACGAGCACAAACAGAAAAATATATTTTAAACATTTTGATAGAATAGTTTTTTGTCACGTCAGTATTTTGAAATTTTGATCATGCATACTTTTTCGTTCAAATTTTTCAATTAAATTTTCAATTTACTTAGTTTTGTACACGCTGAAAAAACGGGCTCTGTAACATATTCTGTCAAACACATTCTGCAGGAGCCATGTGTATGTTTGGAACACACTTTAAATATTCGTATATTTCCAAGTCCTAATCTTACTTATATTTAAATGCAAACACTAGCATGTTTACTTGCAAAGAGACATAGTTTTGCGTGGAACAATAAACGTGTTTCATCCCTAATAACCATATTCTTACATCGAAGCATTCGTGTGTTTCCTCCCAAAAGTCTCAAAAGAACCTCTTAAGAAACACTCAATTCGTTTACACACGAATTGAGGAATGTGTGTGAATCACTGACTGAAAAAATAATGCAAAAATACAGTTATATACCTGCAGTAACTTAAGCATAGGCTGAGAACAGTCAACCTTTGTCCCAATTTTATGATTTTATGAACAGTCAACCTTTGTCCCCATTTTATGACACGTAGCGACAACAAAAACATTAGGTAGACAGTGCGCCAAACATAGCTGTATTTGTATCACAAACAAAGCTGTATTTAGATCACAAAAACATACTCAAATACACTAGGAATCGGAACTTCAACGGTCGGTAGGGGACTATTAGTACCCTCGTATAAAAAATGCACGTTCCCACAATTAGCTCTTGCATACAAATCTGTTGCGATCCCCCCACAATTGAAATTCAAAAAATTCGGGTTTCACTACAGCGTAATGCTGATCCTAACACGTTATTTGATCAACAAATTGACAGAAAACAAATATTTCTTTTGCCAAAACTAGAAATCAAAGCTTCAAAGACCGGTAGAGGACTAAAAGTACCATCGCATAAAAAATAAATTTTGATGTTCCCGTAATCAGTGACGCAATTCTGGAACTTTTTACCGATAAAAATCAGTAGTTAAATTGACAAAATTCCGAAATTTTGTATTGAAATTTTATAAATTTTGACAATTTAACTTCCGAATTTTGTGGATAAAAAGTTACAAAATTCCGATGCATGTCTTCAATACGCATATTTTTCAAGTACACCCTAATATCCATCCCTGACCCTTTGAATATATTTTTTCCGTTTCCGTCAATATTGAATATCAGTTTTTCGTTACATTCCTTATAGTCTTTCTCATGGCATCTAACGATTCGTTGAATTTCTCTCGAACAAATTTGGCCAAAAACCCTATCAACAATTTATTGTTTTTGTTGGTGTGTGCTTCTTCGTCCTTTACATTACACTCAACAAAATTATGTTTGCTATTAATAGCAAACAATGTATGCTAGTTATGAGCAGGCAATTTGGTTGTTATTACAAAAAATGCACTGCCATAACAACAAATTTTTTGCCGGGTTGATAAAATGTCTGCTACCTATACTGTTTGCTGTAACAACAAGCCCATGTTCGCTGAAATAGAAAATATGTTTGCTGAAATAGCAAATATGTTTGATGAAATATCAAATATGTTTGCTGAACTAGCAAATATGTTTGCTATACCCTTTTCAGCGCTCTTTTGTGCTGTGTTTTTATACATACATATATTACATATATATTTTTGTATCCATATTTTTCATATTATCGTACTGATATTTTTTTGAGTGTATGTATATAATAAAGACCATTAAGTTTGGATTGTAAATGTGTGTAGAGTTTGGTGTTTGTTTGTTTTTTTTCAATTCATATTTTTTCTTTTGTCTGCATTTATTATTTTGCATGTTCGTTTGAATTGGGTTTCTTTGTTGTGTTGCTTGGCGCCCATCTGTTTGTAAATGGAAGTGAATTACATCGGGATAGGGAGGAGTAGTAGTGTTGATTGCAATTGAGACGAACAGTTTCTTAGTTCAATTTATATACAAAGTTTTATGAACAAATGTGATCAAGTTTTGCTTACTTTACAGTTTGAAAGGAAATTTTACATTATTTACTTGACGTGTAAAATATAGGAATTCGTGAAAATTTGTATCAACTTTATAGTTTGAAAACCTTATATGACCAAATGTGTACAAGTTTTTCTGATTTTACAGGTTAAAAGGAAATTTTACATTATTTATTTGACGTGTAAAATATAGGAATTCGTGAAAATGTTTACCAATCTTTTGATTTTGTTGTAATTTGGAAGAATTTAACTGAAATCTTAAAATTTACATTGTTGACACGTGTATGTAAAAAATGTAAACAATTAAAAATTGTGTAAAAAATTAAAAATTAGGTATAATTAAACAATTTCTGAAATGTTTAAAAGAACCTTTCCCCTTTTAACATGTGTAGACAATGAAAAAATTGTGTAAATTTTTGCTAAGGGTTTGTAAATGACTTATTAGCACATGTGATCAAGTTTTGCTGATTTTAACTTTTAAATGAAATTTTACATTATTTACTTGACGTGTAATATATAGGAATTCGTGAAAATTATTAAAAATCTTTTGATTTACTTGTAATTTGGAAGAATTTAACTGGAATCTTAAAATTTTCATTGGTCACACATGTATGTACAAAATGTAAACAATTAAAAATTGTGTAAAAAATTAAAAATTAGGTATAATTAAACAATTTCTGAAATGTTTAAAAGAAGCTTTCCACTTTTAACATGTGTAGACAATGTAAAAATTGTGTAAATTTTTGCTAACGGTTTGTAAACGACTTATTAGCAAATGTGATCAAGTTTTGCTGATTGTAATGTTTAAAATTAAATTTTACATTATTTACTTCACGTGTAAAATATGTATAGGAATTCTTGAAAATTATTAAAAATGTTTTGATTGACTTGAACTTTAGAAGAATTTAACTTAAAACCTAAAATTTACATTGTTCACACGTGTGTGTAAAAAATGTAAACAATTAAAATTTGTATAAAAATTGAAAAATTAAGAATATTAAACAATTGCTGAAATGTTTAAAAGAGTCTTTCAACTTTTAACAAGTGTAGACAATGTAAAAATTGCGTTAATTTTTGCTAAGGTGTTTTTTTAAATTAATAACGAAAATGACTTCCCATTACGGGAGACTTTCTCACAACCAGTGAGCTGTGCGCGTTGTAATTTAACACTCACTGATTGGGACCTACAGTTTTACACCGGTTCCGAGGGGTAATTTGAGAAGCTTGTTCATGCCTAAATACTCTATAGTGTTGCAGTCTCTATGCAAGGTGACCTTGGTCGAAAGAAATGTAAGGTAGTCAAAGCAGGGATCGAACCCACGTTCTCATTCACAACAGCGGCGCACACGGCCAAAGTTAATAGTATTAAATTCTTGAAATTGTATGAAATTCAAATATGAAAATTTTGTTAAAATTTTAGTGTTGTAAGTCTTTCTTGTTAATGCTGTTTTTTTAAAGTCCCGTTCAGCCATTTTTCTCTCCCTCCACACAACTAACTAATTACACGCTTAATTAAAAGTCAACACTGGCCAAAATCAATTACCATTTTTTGCCACTATTAAGCACTTGTGTAAAGTTGAAAACAAAAAAAATCAAAAAAAAAAAACTCTCCAGCGTATAATATAATTATCGACCATTTTTGCGGTAATAAAACTATTTGTAACGCCATGTCATGATTAATTAAATATTCATTTCGCGTAAAAAAAAGTTCGCTCTTTTCTCTCTCTCCCCCCCCCCCCCTGTTTAAATCGACAATTTTACACTTGATTTGTGAACTTTGGTGGCGGCGGTAAAACAAAAAACAAAACAAATATTAATCGCAGTTTTGCAATCAAATAATGGAAGTGATCGACAACCGTGACATGTCGCCGTGTTATTGATTTTGTGCTTTTTTGTTTTTGTTTCTGTTTCTTTTTTTTTTTTGGCAAACATTTTCAAACGCGGTCTCCCTCCCCGCTTCCATAATGACTGGTTAATGTTAACAGCTAATGAACATGTTTATTTTGAGCAGCCAAAAGACATGTCAGACATGTTAAAAAATAACACTGGTTAATTGACATGACATGATTTGGACATGGTAAATGGTAATTTTTTGTTTTATTATTTAAACTTTTAACAATATTTATTTTGGGTTAAATTAAGTTACAAGTTGTAATGTAGCTGCAGGAAAAATGTGTTTGTTTACATGTAACATTTTTACACTTTATGTCAAGAAGGGTAAAATGGATGAAACATAAAACAATTATATGTAATACACAAATACAGGAAAATGTTTAATATTGTGTAAAATGTTAGTCATGTTAATTACATGTGAATTATGTAAAATTGTTAGATAATGTGTAAATTAAGCTTCAAACATAAATGAATTAAAATGGAAAATTATTGAAGTTTTAACTTCCAGTACATTTGTTTTAAAGCGTCAAAACTTCAAAGATTTAAAATTGTTCACACATCATGTAAATTATGAAAACAATATTAAATTTTAATTACTTTTAGACTGAAAATATCCTACACCAAATTCTAGCAATTTACTTGAAACTAAACACAGTAAAAATATGTTTTCTTTCATTGTTCCAATATCCATGACCGCCTGCAAATATAACCTCAATTTTTGTGACATTTTTTTTTGTTAGGACAATTACATTACAACATTTGTCATAAACTTTTTTGTGGCCAACATAATCACAAGATTTACAAAACAGCTGCTTCTCTAACACTACAACTGTTTCTGTTGCCACTTACATTTGTTATCAAACAACAAATACAAATAAAGTGTAGATGGCTGGAACGACCCTTACCCCCTCCACATCATCTAAGCCATAAGCTGTGGTAGCAAATATAAAACTCATCTGTTTTATTAGTCATCTTGAGTAAATTCTATAGTGTAATAAAAAAAAACCCGCACAATAACAGCTACGATTGTAACACATGTTAACCAACAACTTGAGTGCAAGAAAGCGGCAGACGCCAGCCGCCTCATGAGCATCATCGTCATCATCATCATCATCATCATCATCTTGAACAAGTTAGCACAGCAGCAGTTGAAATAAAAGTAGTAGAGTAAAATAAATACGGTTTATTTTATTGCGCAATTTCGAGCAAACCCAACGTAATGTAATGTAAACAAACGAACAAACTTTTTCAGATGTAGTCAACAAATTCAAAATGTCATAAATTTCGACAATTCCTCATGCTCATGATTACCACCCTGTTTCCTGTAACTATTTACATCTCCACCGCATTTCTTATTATCCTCCCACAGAAGGATACTCTTGTGTACCGCAGCTGACACCGACAGTTTTTCGTTTGGAATGTCAATTTTCATCATCTCCACCCCTCCCCCCCAAAGACAATTTTGTGCTTTGTTGTATGTTGAAGGTTTCGTTTACACAAAAGTGTATCCTTCTCTACACAACCCCACCCTTCTCCTACCATGACAACCAATTAGGAATTGTAAATAAAGTTTTAATGCATGTATTGTTTCCCGGGTAAAGTGTGGGTTTGACGCCTGTCTGGTGTATAGTTGTGTGAGCTGAAATCTATGTAACACCACGTAGGGGTTTCAATAACATCTTTGTTCGTTTACACATTTGTTTTTCACTCTGTTCAATCGTTTGCTGAATGATGATGATTTGTGCAAAGTGTAATTGTTGTTGAGTTACAAGCAACACATTTGTCATCGGTAACAACAGTCAGTGACTGTCATTTTCTGGATGATGACTTTATTTGCTAATGTATGATTTGACGCCAATATGTAAATGATCAAATAAAAAAATCTAAGTTATATTACAAAAAGAAAAACATGGAATCTCAAACACAACATTTGTAAGAACATTAGTGAAAAATATAATTTGACTGAACTAAAAACAAATAAGATAGTTATTTTACATTCGTGTGTAAACAATGTAAACATTCAAAAATGCAGTAACAGAAGTTTAAGGAGCAAAAATGAATGTAAAGTTAATAATTTTACATGATTTTTACTTTTTAAATTTTTTGCATTACATGTAGACAATGTAAAATTAAATAAAATAAGAAAAATCTTTTAAAATTGTTTTTTTACATTCATGTGTAAACAATGTAAACATTCAATAATGCATAAAAAGTTGTTTAAGCTGCAAAAATGGATCTTAAGATAATAAGTTTACATAATATTCACTTTTTAAATTTTTTATATTACATGTAGACAATCTAAATTTTATGTTTGAAGCTAAATTTATACAGTATTCCTTAGTTGACAAAATATATTTAAGAACAATAGTGGCAAAGGTAATTTAATATAATAAAAGTCATAAAAAATTTGTTATTTACACTCCTGTGTAAACGATGTAAACATTCAAAAATGCATTAAAAGGAGTTTAAGGTGCTAAATTTAAAGGAGTTTAAGCTGCAAATATGGATCTAAAGATAATAATTTTTAATGATATTCATTGTTTAAATTTTTTACATTACGTGTAGACAATGTAAATTTTAAGGTTTTAGCTGAATTAGTACAGTTTTACCTTATTTCACAAAATATCTTTAACAGCAATATTGGCAAAAGGAATTTAAAATAATAAAAATCACTAAAAATTGTTTATTTACATTCTTGTTAGTTGTACGCCTTTTAGTTTTATACTCAATGATTTCGAAATCAAAAATTTTTTCACGAAGTTAAATTGTTTACTTTTTGTACATACCGTGTAGAAAATGTAAATTTAAAGTTATATGATTACAATTTTTTTCTATATAAGTATATGCATTAGGGTTTTTCTACTTTTCGTAAGTTTCAGACATTTTGTCCAAAATGTCAAAATTTATTTTGTACTCGAGAATTTGTATTTTATGTTATGATCGATTTTTTTTTCTAATTTCTGACAAGTTTATGCTATCAAGTTCAGAAATGTTTTCTAAGTGTACCTTTGGGCGTAAAAATTTAAATTTTAGGAAGTGAGAAGGAAAAATTGTTTTTTGTATGAGAATTGCTGGAAAAATTAATTTTTTTTCATAAAATTAATTTGCTGTAAATTTAATGTAAACAAAGAATCTTTACGAACATTTCAAACAGATTTTTTAAAAAGTTTTAACGATCCCAAGCAATTGCATTACACTGTGTTATTTAATAGATTTTGCTTTTATTCCTCAAAAACTGCAGGCCATTTCATTTTGTGACCACAAATGTCATTTACGTTGTCAGCAAACTGACTTGAAAATTTTCTACATCCTTCCACAAATGGCAAAATTAATTTCAAAATCCTTCAAAATACATAAAAATTGTAACTCCTTCCACATTTGCAGCACAAAAAGAAATCACTGACCATCAAAAACCATTTAAGGTAGAAAATGTTGCATTGTTCTTTTCGCTGACTGTTGCGACACACAACTCTATATATAAAGTATAAAATCACATTTACATCATCATGTGTAGACAATGCGTAGCATGGAAGTACTACTACCTACATACTAATTTTCCAGATGTCATCTATGAGACAACCACGCAATATTTACCATTTAAGGCTCGACTGGAGTGGTCGATCGACCAAGCGCAGAAATTCTTGAAATTCTTTTGGCAAAAGGAAATCAAATCAAAGGATCCAAAGCCAAGTTGAAATGACAGATCTGTTCTTTTTTTTTCTGTTGGCCCTCCTTTAAACTACGACTAACTAATTAACCTTATAAGGACAGTTAGTTAGAGTTGGTATTAACAATATGCGCTTGGATCTTAAATACGATGTGGTAAAAATTGAGTTCAAAGTCTTTGATTATTTTTTTTGTGTATTTTAAAGAAAATGATTAATATGTTTTTGTCATCATTTCTATAACAAGGAAGTTGTTTGTCGATGTTTTTTTTAGATTCCATTTAAATCAAACATAATGCCATCATCGTCATCTCCATTTTCATGGTATTCACCACCTTCTAATCTAAAAACTGTGTCAAATGTTTCATTTCGACTTTGACCGCGACCTGGTTTTCTCGTGTATACAGAGTAAAAAATTTAAACTTTTTTGTTTTATTGTCTTTTACTTCCATTATATATAAAACAAAACGCATAACAACTGTTTTTTTTATGAATAAATTAAGGAGGTAAAACAAAATACAACAGCAAATTTGTACACAGTAGTAATTAATAATGTTTGGTGCCGTATGTCGCTCACATTAGGTTGATGAAGTTGGTGACTAGAAAAACCACAAGAGCTATTAAGGGGCTTTTTGCCCAAAGATGGATGTAATGGGCTCAGCCAGCGTAAAATTGTGGTAAATCATAATAATTATGTTTAAATGTGTAGCAGCAGCTGCTTGTCCTCATCTGTAAATGAGTAACGTCAAGTTTAACTGAACCTAATGACGCACATGATTGCTGAAACTTAATATGTGGGTTTATGGTATTCGAGTTTACATGTGGATGTAAAAAAAATATTTACAATTTTTTCACGATAATATGACATAATGTAATCATAAATTTGTGAAGACAAACGAAAATGTTGATTGATTTGCATATTTTTTAAATTATTGACATTCTAGTTTGTTTCAGTTACCAATGCTATATTAACAATTTTCATTGTTTACATTTACAAAATATAAACAACAAAGTTTTGTTAGGATTTTGCTTTGTAATGGGTTATTTGTGAAGTGTTTGTTTTTTAATTTTCGAAATAAAAACACAGTCGAGTTCCAGCCACCTAATTTTTGAAGAAGTCTGAACCGATGACTCCTCCAGCTCATAAACCACACGAACCGATATTTATTCTATATATACTGGCAGCTCCTAAACCTCTTTGTTGCCATGGTCTTAACTCCCGACTCTGAAGTGTTGCTTCATCGAGGGAGTGTAAAGAGAGGGATAGAGACTCTTGTCTATTTCTCTATGACTTAGTGTTAAAGGTGTAAATTAAGAAAACTCGGAAGTGTTTCCGAAATCTTAAAAATGTAGTTACTTATAAAGAACAAATGTTCTGCGTACATAGATATATATTCAATCAACAACTATACATTTTAATGTTTACATCACATGCAAAAATGTAGACAATAACATTTTTTCTAAATTTTATACTGTAGATGTGCTTCGCAAACCCGTTTTAATTTCTGGTAGTTTTTATGGAATTTTACACGTAATGTCCAAGATTTAAATTAGGAAAAGCTTGCAAATTGTTCAAAAATTGTTCTCAAAAATTTTATCAATTACAATACATATTGTTTTTTTTTTCGTAAGATATTCAATTTAAAACTATACATTTTAATGTTTACATCACACGTAAAAAATGTGGACAATAAAATTTTTCCTAAATTATATATTGTACATGTGTTTCGGCAACGTGTTTCAATTTCAGGTAGTTTTTACGGAATTTTACACGTAATGTGAAATATGTAAATTAATAACGATTTGTAAATTGTTCAAAAATCTTAAAATTTTATACATTTATAGTGAATAAATGTTTTTTTTCTTAAGATATTCAATTTAAAACTATACATTTTAAAGTTTACATCTCATGCAAAAAATGTAGACAATGGAATTTTTGCTACATTTTATGTTGTAAAGGTGTTTCGGAAACGTGTTTCAATTTCTGGTAGTTTTTACGGAATTTTACACGTAATGTAAAATATGTAAATTAATAAAGACTTGTAAATTGTTCAAAAATCTCAAAATTGTATACATTTATAGTGCATAAATGTGTTTTTTCATAAGATATTCAATTTAAGACTATACATTTTAATGTTTACATCTCATGCAAAAATGTAGACAATGTAATTTTTGCTAAATTTTATGTTGTAAAGGTGTTTCGAAAGCCTGTCTTAATCTCTGTTGTGTTTTTCGAATTTTACACGTAATGTAAAATAGGATAAACTTGTATATTCTAAAAATATCTCAAAAATGTTATCAGTTACAGTACATTAATATTTTTTTTTCGTAGGATATTCAATTTAAAACTATAAATTTTATTGTTTACATGTCATGCAAATAATGTAAACTTCGCAATTTTATATTGTAGATGTGTTTCGTAAATTTTTTAATTTCTGGTAATTTTTATGGAATTTTACACTTAGTGTAAACTATGTAAATTAAGGAAGATTGTAAATAGTTCAAAAACCCAAAAATTTAAACAATTACTGTGCATAAATGTTTTTTTTTTCGTAAGATATTCAAATTAAAACTATAGTTTTATTATTTACGTCTCATGTAAATAATGTAGACTATAAAATTTTAGCTAAATTTTATAATGAAGATGGGGTTCGGAAATCTGATTTCATCATTAGTAATTTGACACTTAATGTAAGTCTTAAACTTCATGTGAAATATGTAAAGTAGAATATGTAACTTAATCAAAACTCGTAAATGATTATTACTAATATTATTATCATGATTATTATAAATATAATTCAAAATTATAGATTTTATTCTTGACATCTCATTTACATCACATGTAAATAATGTAATTTTAGTTATATTTTGTATTTTTAAGTTTTTTATGGTAAAACGTTTCCAAGTTTCAGAGGAGTTTTACCCGTAATGTAAAAAATGTAAACAAAAAACACCCCCACATAAAACGTCTTAAGACTTGAACTATGGAAGAATTAAATTTCGGTCAAACTTTCTGTTATTCAAAATTTTTTATACACGCTGAAAAACAACGGCCCCAGCAACATATTGCAGGAACCATGTGCATGTATGCGGGCATTGTTTTCGTGAATAGAAGGCCTACTGCTTATTGTTTCTTTATTGGCTGATTGTTCACGCAATGATTGATTGGGAAGAATCCCCCCGTCCGGCGAGTTTACCGGCCCGGTATATGAATGGAATTCCAAGCATGCCGCTAAATCAATGAATAAACAAGTATAATCGGATTTTTTTTCAGTGTTATCAATCTAGTCACTTAAGTCACTTAATTGTTTTCAGCAGTTTTCAACAAACAAAGCCACATTTGGGTCAGAAATACATATATTATAACCTATTAATCATTATGTCCCAGACATGTTATATTGTATATGTGTTTGTACACAAAAATAATATATTTGTGACAAAGCTACAAACACGTTACATTTGCATCCAAAAAATAAAATTTATCAGCGTTTAGGTTTATTATTAACACTGACAATCTTAAAAGCAAAAATATGTCAGTTTATTTACAGATTATTGACCGGTTTAGAATCGATTATTTGTGTTGTTTACATTTTACACCTCGCGTAAATAATGCACGCACTGTAGATTTGTTAATTTTTGATGTTAAATGCGATTCTATATCGCACCCTAACATCAAAAGAGTCATATCTCAAAATTCGCAAGTACTCAGTAGAGGCAAAAAACAGGATTTGCTAAGATAAAAAATGTATGAAAATTCTCAGTAATGGACATATTCAAACGATATTTTTGTAGCAAAATAAAAGAGCTAATGATGACAGATTATTTTTTCCTTGTTTAATGTTTTGACTTGATTATTGATTATGATTTATAGAATTAATTCCATGTGACTGCAGGTTTTTAGTTCAAACATTTGGGCTATAGATTTTTTTGTTCAAACGTGTTTCCTGTTGGAATTCAGTTCAAATTTATTTAAAAATACGTCTTGCTACGTGTTTTAAAATATTGTGTCAACAGATATTTATCATTTACAAAGAACTTGAGTGTAATAAAATATGTTAACATCCCTTTTAAAAAAAGAAAATCAATCCTCTACAATCCAACACCATCAGAATTATTAAACACAAAGTCTTAAATTAAAAATTCCCAACATGAAGAACAAATAGAACCATTCGCAGCATCATCCGATAATACCTTAAGACGTAGCTTCGCAGGCTTATGTGGAAGCCTTTTATAACTAACCAGGAAAAAAAACACTTGTTCTTCTGTAACTCTGTGGACCTCCTTCATCTATCCTATGATTACACTATCACTCAATGCTGTATTTTTTTTTGTTATGAGAGTCTGTCTACAAGTAAGGAATCTAAGTCAACATTTGTAAAAAAAAAAAAAAACAAGAACAACATGTATTATTAACACCTGTAAGGGATCAAGTCACGTAATACAAGTGAAAACGTATTGGGACCCTTTTTTCTTTTACTTTGTAATGTTAAAACCAACAACAAGATATGTGATGTGAAAATAATCACTTGTTGTCACTTTGGAGAAAAGAAATATCTATTGCGTTTAAGCTGGTGATGCAACATCAAATCTACCCCTAATCTGATAATGGTGTCCAATCATCTGATTGTTTTTAGCTGAGAAATAAGTTAACTGGAGTTTAGTTTGAACTGCAGAGCAGGTGGGTTTCAGGAATTTGAAACAATTTTCGAATTGTTAATGAAGTAAAACAAAATATGATTTTTTGGAGAGAGAAGTTACCTATTTATGCGTTTCCTCAACTCAAGTTGATTTGCTGTGGTTTGTTCGTGTAGCAAACGGGGGGTTGTTACTTCAAATGGAAGCTGGAATGATTATTTTGGAATAATCACCTGCGGGCTTGGAAGCAGGCTACCTGTTTTTTTTTAGGGGAAGAAATCAAATTATGAAATTTCACATCAATTTGAAGAGAGTCGAGATGTGGGAATATTTTCAGGTTTTTCTTGGGGATTTTGTTTTTCAAATTTAAATGGTCAGATTTTTGTAATTAACATTATGTAAAAGCCTATAATTTATTTACTTTTGATTTAATTTTTAAGGACCGTTAACTTGTAGTTAGTCTTAACTGTATGATAACTGGGGACGGGGATTAGGGGAGGTAAACCTTGGTTCTTTTTAAGTTATACGATAGATCGAAATTTTTGGTTAAGCTCTAGTAGCCAGTTTCTAAATCAATGGTGATCTTCGTTTCTTAGTTAGAATGCTGTTGAACAACGAATTGAGTTTTTCAGTCAATAGTTAGCAATGATTTAGCCACCCAGTGTTGGTTAGTTAACCTGTAGTCAGAACCATATGATTTTGACAATCGCATTACTGCCTAACAAAATGAGAAGTGTAAGTTTGTATGAAATACATGTTTCATGCTCATGTTCTTAGTATTTGTCCACATACTACATCGTCACATCGCCTAGATCGTCATATTGTTGCGCGTATGTAGTTTTTTATAAATTTTTTTTTAATTTTCTGCAGTTATTTTTCAATTAACATAATTCCATTTTGGTGGTTCCTCTTTGTTGGTTTCGTATTTAGTCCAAAACATATATGTTTACCAATAAGAATACAAGGTTTGTCATATTCGCTAACAATATGACGACATACATTAACTCGCCACTGTAAAGCAAAATGTAAAGTTAACCTCTAATTAACGTTCAATTACGATTATGTAATCCAACCAAAGAGTAAAAGACTACAGCAACTCTAACTGCATGAAATTGCCTACTACATAGTCGTCATCGTGAGAACATAAAGAGAGGAATAGAGACTCTTGTGTATAGAGACTATGGTACACCTACGGTTATAAAGGCTTTTATACCAAAGCTTCTGAAAATCGCGCGTCGACTCTCATGTAGCGTTTTTTTCGGTTTTATGCGATATATTTATTGTTTTTTCTTGACGTTTATATATAAGTACGCTGGAAAGTTTTTCTTTTTGGAACGAAGTTCCTTATTGCAAGATGCGGGATGGGAGCTAAATGAAAAATAATTAAACAGCATTTGTTTTAACACTATTATGCTACAACCCACTATTATCAACTATATTGCCTACTCTTGCTTTGGTTTGTGTCTGGACTAACGACTTGGATCATAGAGAAAGAGATTAACTAGATGTCTCACATATGTAGAGAAATTCTTGTTTTATAGGAAGTGTTATAGGTGGAGCCTGTTACCAATATTTGGTATAAATTGTAGTTCTGAACCCCATAAAAAGTAAATTTAGAACGGCCAAAGGGAAAGAAGTTTATAAAAAATGACATTTCCTTAAATAAGTGCCTTTTCTTAAAAAACTTAATTTTCTCATAAAAAATGCCTATTCATATTCTTAAACAAGGTAGCTTTTCTTAAAGAAAAATACCTTAAAGAAGTTCGTTTGGTTAAGAAAAGTAAATTTTCTTACAAAAAGTACCTTTTTTTAAAAAAGTATTTTTATTATATAACTACACCTTTCTTAAAAAAGTACATTCTCTTACAGTAAATGGCCTTTTCTTGAAAAACCTACCTTTTCTTTAAAGAGTAGCTTTTTGTGAAACAAAATAACTTTTCTTGAGATAAGTACCTACTCTTAAAAATTTACCTATTCTTGAAAACGAACCAATTCTAAAAGATTTCTTAAAAAACATTTTCTTCTAAAAAATACCTTCTCTTAAAAAAATACCTTTTCTTAAAAGTACCTTTTCTTAAAAAAACACATTAGCTTTTAATAAAAGAAGTGCCTCTCTTTAAAAAGATAACTATTCGAGAAAATATATCACATGTTCTTACAAAAAAAACCTAAAAATATACCTTTAAACAAAATACATTCTATAAAAAAAATTTTCTTAAAAAAAGTTTATAATTTTTCAAAAAGTATCTTTTCTTAAAGATCCATTTAAATTATCGTATTTTTCAACGGACGCCTTAGGCGTGTTGGAACTAACCAGTACAAAATATACAGCGAAGGAACTTCGTTCCAATCAGGTCCCTGACACCTCATGTGATTTTTTTTTTGTTGTAGTTTGGATGCAAACATAACATGTCGGAATGTAGTATACTTGTGTCCAAACACATTGCGTTTGCTATTCAATATTACATGTTGGAGACAGAATGCTTATTATGTTATAATATATGTTCTTGGGACCCAAATATGGCTTTGTTTATGGAAAAGTCAGACAACAAAGACAATATGACAAAATGTAATCATAAATTAGTAAAAGAAAATGTCGGTCGTCGGCGGTGCTATGGCATGAGCATGTTGTACATGATTGATGAGCATGTTGTACATGAGCATATAGGTTCAATGTACCTTACATTTCTTTCGAAGTCGGTCACCTCGCTTAGTGACGGCGACTCTATGGAGTAGCTAAATAAGGAAAAGTTTCTCAAATCTGATTCGGAACCGTTGTAAACCAGGAGGCTTCATCCCATGAGTGTAAATATACGCGCCGGATAATAACGACCCCAGCAACATATTGCAGGTACCATGTACATATGTGCAAGCATTGTTTTCGTGAATAGAAGATCTGCTTCTTTTTGTTTCTTTATTGTCTGTCACGTTTTTATGTTCAGCATTTTTCAACAAACAAAGCCACATTTGGGTTACAAATGCATGTTATAACCTATTAATCATTGTGTCCCAAACATGTTATATTGAATAGCAAACAGAATGTGTTTGGGCACAAGTATACTATATTTGCGGCAAGCCACAAACAGGTTGTATTTGCATCCAAACAACCCAAAAATCAAAATTTTTCAGCATGTATGTATGTGCGACTGTTGTACATGAGAATGTATGCTCAATTTACCTTACATTTGTTTCGACGGCGGTCATCGAGCTTAGAGACGGCGACTCTATAGAGTAGTTAACCAAGGAAATGCTTCTCAAAAATCAGTTGGGAACCGGTTTAAAACTATATGTTTCATCAAATGAGAGTAAATATAGAAGTACTCAGCATATTGATTGTTGGAAGCTCCCTCCTGCCCTTAATACGAGGGCTGTCATTTATATATAATTTTTAGTGCTTGCAAAACACTAATAGCCGTCGGTGGTGCAATGGTAGTTTGTGCCCCTCGTGTACATGAAATCCTGCGTTCGATCCCTGCTCAGACCACCTTAAAAAAAATTTTTCGGCGGCGGTCACCTCGCGTTGTGACGGCGACACTATCGAGTATTTAGCCATGAAAATGCTTCTCAAAATACCACTCGGTATCGGTGTAAAACTGTAGGTCCCAGTCAGTCAGTGAAAACTGGAAAGCGCACAGCTCAGTTATTGTGAGAAGCTCTCCGCTGTCCCTTCATGGGATGTAATGGGAAACCATTTATTTATTTAATGGAGTCCTATTACTTCCCACGAAGTGATTAGGGACAGCTCTCACAGCCAGTTAGATGTAGGCTTTCTCACCCAATGATTGTGACGAAAGTTTTACATTTGTTCCGAACGGTATTTTGAGAAGCTTTTTCATGGCGAATTACTCGATAGTGTTGCCATCACTAAGCGAGATTTTGTACATAGCATGTAAAAAAACTTAGGGTGTCACTTAAAATCTCAATTTAAAAGCTCCCAGCAATGACGAACACCGGGTATTTAAAGTTCACTTTAGACGTGAATCGTATTTAAGTGCCGACTGTGGAACTTTGCCGTAGAAACACATAATTGTTATCCTCTTAAACGAACTAAGTATATTCTTCAGAACGGACATCAGGTGTCGTGGATGTTTATTGTCGGTTTACCACCTTTCTTAATACCAGATAAGAATCTAATCAAAGTTGTTCGCATCACTGTCGTGTTCAGAAAGTTTTGTTGGTAACATTTTGTTCAAATTCATCAGCCGCAGGAAAAGTTATCGATCAAGCTCATGCTCAGGAATGATACGTCCGTGGCTCACTTTATTTTACTTTTTGGAATTTCTTTCTCTCAGGGCGTCATTTAAAAGCTTAATTTAAAATCTCTCAGAAAATATCCCAACATAAATTAAACTTCTAAATATCAAACATCGGGCATTTAAATTCCATTTAAAAGCAGATTGACCTACAGTGAAACTTTGCATTAATCTTCTTTGCCATATGGACTTTGCTGAAAGCTTTTAGGACAAATTATAAATCTATTTTTAATTTTAATTTTAAAAAATTTAATAATATTCTTATAGTTTCCTACTACTACGTGTTGTCACATCTTAGAATCCATTAAAAGGTTATCATTTTAATGTCAACCAAAATGTTTACTTTCCGGCCACATGTTATTTTATAAAAATCCCAAGCCAATTTTCATGTTTTATTTTAGAAATTGCGAAGCTCAATAAATTATATTGTTGGGGGAGGGGGGGATACTAAAATGTTGTAGTAAAAAATATTAAGATTTAAACATTTCATTGTTATCAGCATCATTTTGACATTTTGAAATTGACTTTATGAATGAATGCGGAGAATCACAACGAGGTAAAGATTAAAATAAACTAAATGTGACGACTATGATTTCAAAGTCTTCGATGGAAAGCAAATACGAAAAATGCAAGCTATAGAATTTTCATGGTACTTCAGTGGCCGGTCGATCGCTTGGATCCCCATACAGAATTTACATAAATTATAGTTGGCGCCATGTGGTATTGACAATTTTAATTGATCATTTAAAAGATACAAGCAGTAAATGATTGCATAAATGTAAAACAATCTATGTATTTTACTGCAAGTGGACAAAGAACAAATCTTTGCAGAAACGAATGAATGCAATCATTGATCAATACAAAAAAAAACCCTCTCAGTGAATTATTATGATTTGATTGAAAAAAAAAAACAATAAAAAAAATAATAATTTTTACAACAGCAAAAAAAAAACATTTTGTCTTGTCATGAAATTAACTAACAAAAAAATATCTGTTTTTTAGCGAGACAATGTAGAGAAAATGCAATCATTATACTCGTAGCTTGTAGTCTTTTCTTTCAATATTTTTTGAAAGAAATAAACCTCTTCAATATCACATTATACGTATGTATGTATACGATATTTAGCAAACAACAAACATTTCATATCAAAAATCAAATATCAACGTCATCAATACTCTCAACTGCCATTGTTTTTTATTTCATGACGCCGTTTAAACCGCAAAATTTATAACAAATTATAACCTCATGATTGTCATCATAATCTTCATTATTATTACCATATTTATGTTGTGTTTTTTCGCCAGATTTTTATTTTCGTCTTGGCTCCATACGGCCTACAAACTTGTCCCCAAAACAGACAGTCATTATACATTTTTTTTGTTCAGCTTTACTTTATTTCAAAATACAGAGCTGTGAAGTTTTTATTCCCAGTGAAATTGAAAATTATTATGTTGAATATTAGAAAGAATTGTTCAAGAATTTTATTCTTCTCTTTGAATCCAAAAATTTAATGGAAAAAGAATAAAAAGAAGACCCAAAAAAAATTTTGTTTTTTATTTCCATTCAGTGCAAATAAAGTGTGTCGGTAAAATGAAACCAAACCAAAATCCAGACACTCTGGTCTGTAATGACTGTCTGCCTGTTGTTCAACGTGGCAAGTACACACAGCAATGTAACCAATACGTTTGTATGTTGCCTGAAAACTTGGCTAAAACGCATACATATGGCAGGAATTTTTGGGTTTTAGTGCTGAGTTGGCGATTTATTTTTGTGCACTTTTTTCATTTTAAGGTTAACAAGTTTAATGGCTTCGTTGAACTTGAAAAAAAAACTTGTAAAAAAACCACCAAGTTCTGCATACAGAACCTCATTTGTTGTTGCTTTTTTGTATTTATTTATTTTTTTTCGAAACAACAACGATCACAGCCCAAAAATATGTGAAATTTTAAACCTTATAAATACAAAATAAAGGGGGTCATAAAACCAGTTGATTAAACAAAAAATAAAAATTCGAAAAAAAATCATTTCAGATTATTTGCTTACAAAACTGATAAATTCAAAAACAAAAAAAAAAGAAACAAAATTACACTGCTACACTAAACAAAAAAAATCCTGTAATAAAACAGCTACGCAATACGAAATGATTTGAAACAGAAGTTTGAATTGAAAACCACATACAGCAAAAAAGAGAGACAGGTTTCAAAATCGTTTTTTTTTCTGTAGCGAAACTCATGCATACAAACATACACAGCTGGCAATAAATATCCCGCAAATCTTCTTAATTATACACAACATTTCGGCAGACAGGCACTCACAACGTAACTCAAGTTTTGGTTTGACAAACCGGCTTTACACCATAGCCGTCACATCATCTATGGGTCTAGTCATCCATTCATTCATTCATTAATTCGTTCCGCTTGCAGCGTGGGCGAAATGTCGCCTTAAATGTATTCTCGAAGTCTGAAGATTATGTAAATTTTTGTATGTAGATTTATTTTAATGGGCTTTTTGTGAATGGGTTTTTACCTTTTTCTATATTGACTTACGTTTCTTTCTTCTCTTGTGTGATTTCAGGTTCTCCTCATTCCAACGATCGTGATGCCGGCTTTTGCTCGGGCAGCTCTGAGGTTGGCGATGATTTGTCTATGGATCATCTTCGCATGGACCTCAGTAGTCCCGCTGATAACTCTGAAGATTCGGTGGAAGTTAAGGTGTCTCCCATCTCTCTGGTACGCAATAAACGTAAGAGTTCCGAACCCTCAAAGGTCATTAGTGAACGCGAAGAAAGGTCGGCGGCGGCGGCGGCCTCACAATCGAATGGCCCTCTCAAGAAACGTTTACGTTACTCTTCGAATACTGATTCGGGTGTGGTATTAACACCGCCAGCGGTTACCGTATCCTCACCCCCGCCAGAATTATGGGATCCTAGTCAAATATTACCTCATGAATTAATGCCAAATCCAGCTCAGGTCTTTGTACGACATCCCGGGGTAACCACTTTGCATCGACTGCCCAAGGAAGAGCCCCTCGATGCGGAATTACTGCAACAGGAGCAAGAAGAACCTTTGGCTTTGGTACTAAAAAAGCCCGCCAGCTATCAAGAAGACCAGAAACCCACACTAAAAGCGTTAACGCCTAAAAAGCGCTTCATAGCTCGTGAACCTTCTTTGGACAAATCCCCCAAAATCTCATGCACAGAAACTTCACACTCCTCCCTGAACTTAGTGCCACCACCTGCTTTGTCATTAACCTCCTCCCACGAAGACTTCACCCTGAATACCTCGGCAAGCACCAGTAAAAATTCTTCGTCCGCCTCCTGCTCCTCCAGTAAACCACAGCAACGTAATTATAAAAATATGACACGGGAACGTCGCATCGAGGCAAATGCTCGTGAAAGGTCAAGAGTTCATACTATTTCGGCCGCCTATGAGACCCTACGCCAATCTGTACCCTCGTATTCCAACAATCAAAAGCTGTCGAAATTATCGGTCTTAAGAGTAGCCTGTTCCTATATTTTAACGCTATCCCGCATGGCTGGCTATGATTACAGTGAAGATGGTTCGGAGCCATCGATTGCCTCCTGCTTTGATGCCGTCACAGCTACCATCCAGACGGAGGGCAAGATTCGAAAGAAAAAGGAAGATGAAAAATGAATTGTGGAGACGAAGTTGAATTGAAAAAACTATGAGTCTGAAGATTTATTTCGTTAGGTTTCCTTAGAAGAAAACTATTTTTTTGGTTTTGGACTGAAATTAAGTAATCTTAAGAGAAAGGAATGTACGGAGAAAGCTTTTGGGATTGGTGCTACATGGGGAATTAGATCGAAAGCTCTCAGAGCTTTAATTTACATAAAAAGTTTAATTAGGGCGAGCTTCACACTAGCCATTTAAAAGCTCAATTTAAAAGCTGTCAGAAATTTAAAAGCTCACAATTTAAAAGCTCTCAGAAATATAAAAGCTCACAATTTAAAAGCTCTCTCATATTAAATGACATTTAAATGACAAATATCCAGGCATTTAAAGTCAATTTAAATGGAAAATTTTCAACAGTGAAACTGAGCATTAAAAGAAACAAACTTCACGACAAGCCGGATAGATAAAAAGTTTCGACATTAAAAAACTGTTGTATAATAAAAGCTTCAAAATCGTGAACAATTTTAAAATACTAATCAAAAAGTTTCTTACTACAACTAATGAACTAATGCTCAGTTTCACTGTTAGCCATTCTCCACTTATGTAAATTGAATTGAAATGACAGATGGTTGTTATTTAAATGGCATTTAAAATGAAAATTTTCTGAGGGCTTTTAAATTGAGCTTTTAAATGAATAGTGTAAAACTCGCCCAAAGAGATGGACAAAGCTTTTGTTTGTCGGTGCTAAAACCTTTGTAATCATTCAAGCACGATTATTTAAAAAATAAAATGTATGAATTGGGCGCGGCCAAAGCTTTTTATAAATTAAAATTCTTTCTTTGCTGATACAAAAAGTTGTTACCCATAAATTTGATATGCCAACATATTTTCAAAGCTACTATACAATAAAAAATGATATTCACCATACAACTTTCTTTTCTCTATTTGCTACTTTTCAAAAGCTTTCTCCTTAATGTTTCAACACAAAAGCTCCGTAAAAGTACAGATTTACATACTATATATACATATATATATATATATATAATATAAGCTCAAATCTAAAATATTATGATATTAAAACATATAAATATTATCTATATTAAAGTGTAGAAAACTTTTATTAAATGTGATTTTGCTTTAAAACAAACAAAACAATTTAAGCATAATTTATTAAAATACTACCTACAAATAAACATCAACTAACCCACTGTTCAAGAAAGTTACTGTTACAAATTAAAAAAAAAAAAGAAAAACGAAAAAGCTTTGTCAAAGTCGAAAAAAGCTTTCGCTCAACAAAAGACAATAAATAAGTAAAGAAAAATGTGTAAATTATTTACAAACATGTATTTATAAAACGTAATGAAAACACCAATTATGACAATAATTTTTGCTAGAATTACGTACATAAATTCTCCGTGTATAAATAAAATTTAATAATTCTGGGGTTGCCGGACAGACTCTGATTTCACTTAATTTTTATAAAATTTCTTATCTCCCTCTCTATCTCTCTCTGTCTGTAAATTAAAAAAAAACATGTTTTTGTAACTATTTGATAATTGTAATTTAATTTGTAATCTCATTGTTTTTAGTCTTTTATTTTGTTTTTAAGTTATTGACATAAAGTGCCATAAGTGAAAGAAAAAGCTACGAAAAAAAAATCTGACATAAAACAAAAAACTATTCAATAAAAATCCAGAATTCAGCGTGAATGTGTTGTATTCTTTTTTTCTGAAAAAATTAAATTTTTTACTGTGTTTTTATTTATAAAATTGGAGGGATAGTAATGAAATGCATGTGTCTGGAAGGAAAGGGTCCTTTGAAAACAGAGTGCATATATCTTCGAAATGACCGTAAATATTGCTTGGATTTTTCTTGCATTATAAACCATCCCCATATTTAATATGCATTACATTTTAAATGAGCGTTACTTAATGAATGCAATTCAAATTCATAGCTGTCAAATTGTATATCCTAGGTATATAATTACCAAATTAATTATACGACAATCATAATTTGTAGTTTAAATTAATTCATGTCTACAAACGTATATTCAAAAAATTTAAATACCGCTGGCAATTGTGCTTTTTTCAAAGCATTTCCTTCATATTGGCAGTTTTGCTTTTCAAATATTTTATACAGTACAGGTTTATGAATTTGAAGGTACTACTAGGCAATACCTATCGAAGGCACAAACCTCTATAAATAAAATGAATCCCCTGGTTGAAGAAGGTGTTAACTCACTTTTTTTTCAAATAATATTTTGCTTCATTTAATGTTTAATATTGGTTACAGGAAATCTTTCCATTAAAGAAGAAAACTCCCAACATATGTGAGAAATCTTCGTAGTGTAGACACAAACCAAAGCAAAAGTAAACAATATAGTTGATAATAGTGGGAATAATAGTGTTAAAACAAAAGTTGTTTAATTTTTTTTCATTTAACCCCCATCTCATGCGATAAGGAACTTCGTTCCAAAAAATTATAAATTTAATTTTAATAATTCAAATATCCGATGTTAACTTTTTACCTTATCTAAATCAAAATCAGATACCATGGAAACACTAAAAGAAGGAAAATATTGTTTTTGGTAAATATCCAAATATTTTAAAAACAAAATTGCCTGCAATCAAACAAATTAAAAAATAATTAAAATCATTGCCATATTTCATTACAATTGTCATCCGATTCCACAACCTGCATGTGCATTGCCTGAGCAAATGGAAATTCAAAATTTTTTAATTCTTTCTTAATTCCTTCTTAATTATTTTGCATTTGCATTAGATAAAGTCATGCAAATTATAATCCAATGCAAATTAAAAATCCCATGTATGATAATTACACTCAAAAATTCGTCCACATATGGCAATGCAATGGAAGTTTGATAATTATACCCTCACCCATTGGGATGGGGGTATCTATCATTTAATCGGGAAAAAATGGATCCGAAATGAAAATTGGAGCATTTAATCCGGAAAAAAATATCTTTGGACGATATTCATTTTATGACTTTTCATCACTATTGAGCCATGGCCTTCTGTCTGGTTGGTCAACCTGATAACTGCCGCAAATCTCTTTTATTATATTTTCCCAGTGACTATTATTTCGTTAGGGATTGAACATGATCGTTTGGACATCATCAACCTTTCATCCATATGTCATCAATAGTTTACGTTGATTCAACAACAATGTTACATCAAGTTGATATAAATTTTTCATCAAATTGATGTAAGCTTGCCATCAAGTTGAAGTAAATTTTTCCCAATTTCATGTAAATTGTTCATCAATTTGTAGTACACATTTGGAACGAAGTTCCTTAATGCACGTTGCGGGATAGGGGCTAAAGGAAAAAAATTAAACAACTTTTTTTAACACTGTTATGCTACAACCCAGTATTCTCAACTATATTGGATAGTTTTGCTTTGGTTTGTGTCTAGACTGACATATGTTGGGAAATTTTTTTTTGTTTAATGGGAAGTTTTCTAGGTGGAGCCTGAAGCCAATATTTAGTATATAATGTAGTTTTGAACCCAATAAAAAGTAAATGTAGAAAAGCCAAAGTGAAAGAAATTTAAAAAAAGAGCATTTTCCTAAATAAGTACCTGTTCTTAAAAAAGGAAACTTTCTCAAAAAAAATACCTATTCATATTCTTCAGCAAAGTACATTTTCTTAAAATAATACTTGATTCTTAAAGAGGTACCGCTGCTTAAAAAAAATTAAATTTTCTTACAAAATACCTTTTTTTCAAGAAAGTATTTTTTTTTTAAATTAAAATCTAAAAAAAGTAAACATTCTTACAACAAATTGCCGTTTCTTAAAAAATACCTCATCCTTAAAGAGTAACTTTTTTTGTAAAACTAACTTTTCTTGAGAGAAGGACCTACCTTTGAAAATGTACCTATTCCTGAAAAAATACCAATTCTAAAAAAACTCTCAGTTCTTAAAAACCAACCGTTTCTTCAAAAAAAAATATCTTCTTTTTAAAAAAAATACTTTTTCTTACAAATATTCCTTTTCTTAAAAGTACATTTTCTTAAAAATAAAATAATACCTTTTCTTGAGATAGGAAGCGTTTCTGAAAATAAGTAAATTTTCTTAAAAAAATAACCATTTCCTGAAAAGAGTACCACTTCTTTAAAAAGTACCTGTTCTTAAAAAAAGTACTTTCTGGAAAAAAAATACATTCCATTTTGGCTGTCTCTTACAGAAAGTACTTGTTCTTAGAAATAGTACCTTTTCTTTAAATCAAATCAGCTTTTAATAAAAGAAGTACCTCTCTTTAAAAAGGCACCTTTTCGGGAAAATACAATACAAAAAGGATCTAAAAATATCTTCTTTTTTCCAAAAAATTCATTCTATAAAAAAAAATTTATTAAAAAAAGTTAATCATTTTACAGAAAGTATCTTTTCTTCAAGATCCATTTAAATTGTCATATCTTACAACGGGCGCCTTAGGCATTTTGGAACTAACTAGTACATAATATGTAGGGAATAAACTTCGTTCCAACCGGGTGTCCCCTGACCCATGTGTGATTTTTTATCAATTATTTGCTAGGTGGTTATAAATTTGATGAAAGTTTGTCATAAATTAGATGTTAATAGGAAATCATTCTTCAATCAAACGGTGAAGAAACGCACAATTTTCAAATTGAAGAACTTTTGAGAACAAATGATGAACATTTATCATTGATTTGATGTAAAGATTTTCTTTCAGTGCATTCATTAGTGGGTCAGTTGCACATATAACTCGCAGTTGACAAATGATGACCACTTCCTGTATCGGCATTCAGCATTTTTATCAGTATGAGTCAAGAATTATATACTTACGAAATGAAGACAACAACTTTCGCCTAGCAGTTCGATCTTTCGCCTTATCTCTCCAATTGATAATACCAAGTATACCCACGGATTTGTCAATCTGATCTCTCCAGCGGAGTGTTGGGCTTCCTATATTTCGTCATCGTTCGAGTTCGGTTTCGAAACCCCTTCGTGCTGCTTCGTCTTCAACCATTCTACTAGCATGGCATAGCCAGCGCAATCGCGTTACTTTGATCCGCATAATCCTGCAATGCCGGCTTATAGCCCATATAGCTCATGGTTCATGCGTCGTCGATATTTGCCGGTGTGCATTATAGAGCCATACATGTTTCGGAGTATTTTTCTCTCGAAGACTCCTACATATGTTTCGTCTGTTTTCCATAAGACCCAGGATTCTGCTCCTTAAAGCAAGACAGGTTGTATGAGAGTCTGGTATAGCTGGACTTTTGTTACTCGAGAGAGGGCTTTATCTCTAAAGTGCTTGCCGAGCCCAAAATAACATCTGTTCGCAAGCACAATTCTGCGCTTGATCTCAGAGCTGACATAGTTGTTTTTGTTTACGGCAAATCATCAACAAGGGCTAAAAAGGAATAATATATTTGTGAGAAAAAGCTAAATATTATGTTATTTTATCATCCCAAAAATCGCACAACTTTGAAGGGATGATGGCAATATTTTTATAACCACACCCATAGTGATGGCGGTATAAAGCATTTAATACGGAAACAAATTTAACACATAGAAAGAGCCGTATTAGACCCTTAGTATCTTTGGACGAAATTTGTGTTGGGACTCTTTAAAACGTTTGAGTCATGTCCGTCTGTCTGTCTGGCTGGTCAAGACCATAACCGCCGTAAATCTTTACCCATCACAACGAAATTTTGTCAGTGACTATTAGTTATCCAAACTTAGTTTGGGATTTAAAATGGCCGTTTTTACCACGCCCCTTCTGGCACCTTCCATACAAATCACCACAGTTAGTACAAAATCGTGTTTCTTCTAAAACTAGATGTGATAAGCTTCAACTCAAACATTGGTAAATAATCTGTAAATGTCAACTTATCTGGAGAAAATGGACAAGGTTGCCACACCCATTCTTGTACCTCCCATACAAAAGCTTGGTGGTCGCCGGGTTCTCAATGCGATAAGTCGCGTGAAACACTTCCGACCTTAATGGAAATAGGTTATAGGCTTCATGTCATAAAACGCCAGTCACCGATTGAGACATGGGTGATTTTACCACACCCATGTTGGCACCTTCCATACATAAGTTGTTCGGTCGGCTGATTGTTCGGCAAGATAATTCCCGCAAAACCGAACCAGTCTTTATGAAATTTGGCACTAGGCAAAATTTTGTTAAATACCATTCTTCAATGGAAAATAATAGTTTTGCCACACCTATTCTGGTCCCTCCCACTAAACAGCTGGGCGGACGACTGGTTAATCGACACGATAACTCTCGCAAACTACAACCGATTTTAGTGAAATTCGATATTAGGCAATGTTTTTTAAAAATTAAAAATAACCTACTGTACCACCCCCATTTTCGTACCTCCCGTAAAAAAGTGGGGCGGCTTACCGGTTGGCCGACTTGATATCTGCCGATCTTAGCAAAATTTAATACTGATCTATATGTTGTCAACAGTTACACGCAAAGAAAAAACTCGTTCCTCCCAAACGAAATCTCAGATAACTTGTGTTGGTTTGGGTACTGTAGTTGGTAGAAACAAACTGCTGTTAATCCATACATGTCATTTGCAGAAAACGAGTTATGAAAACTATAAGCCGAAAAAAACGTTTGCTAAAAACGGTTTCTAATTTCCTTTAAGGCTGTAAGAGATCATGTTTGCTCCGGTTAGTGAAAAAAATGTAAATGCCGCGGGTGGGATTCGAACTCACATTCGCTGGACGATCGTTTCGATGTTTGGTTTGTGAAGCATCAGCAGCGTCTATCCCGTTAAGCCACTGCGATGTGTATTTACACAAGTCACTTACCGAAGACATTTATTGATTGTGTGCAGAGTGATTCTTGTCGCTACTTACACATTGCTTTCCTACTTACACGCACTGATGCAGAAGTTTGGAATGTTATATTTATAGAACGACCTATTCTAATTGTAGTTGTCTCGTTTTGGTTTGGCCTTACCATATGTTTCAAATTTAGTAGTTTTAGATCCTCGTTATGTTTAAAGTTGAAATTTCCTTTAAGGCTGTAAGAGATCATGTTTCCTCCGGTTAGTGAAAAAAATGTAAATGCCGCGAGTGGGATTCGAACTCACATTCGCTGGACGATCGTTTCGATGTTTGTAAAGCATCATCTTCGGCAGCGTCTAGCCCGTTAAGTCACTGCTGTGTGTATTTACACAAGTCACTAACCGAAGACATTTATTGATTGTGTGCAGAGTGATCGTCGTCGCTACTTTCAAATTGCTTTCCTACTTACACGCACTGATGCAGAAGTTTTGAATGTTATATTTATAGAACGACCTATTCTAATTGTAGTTGTCTCGTTTTGGTTTGGCCTTACCATATGTTTCAAATTTAGTAGTTTTAGATCCTCGTTATGTTTAAAGTTGTAATTTCCTTTAAGGCTGTAAGAGATCATGTTTCCTCCGGTTAGTGAAAAAATGTAAATGCCGCGAGTGGGATTCGAACTCACATTCGCTGGACGATCGTTTCGATGTTTGTAAAGCATCATCTTCGGCAGCGTCTAGCCCGTTAAGTCACTGCTGTGTGTATTTACACAAGTCACTAACCGAAGACATTTATTGATTGTGTGCAGAGTGATCGTCGTCGCTACTTTCACATTGCTTTCCTACTTACACGCACTGATGCAGAAGTTTCGAAAGTTCTACCCACAGAACGAACTATTCCAATTGTAGTCGTCTCGTTCTGTTCTGGTCCGGCCCTACCATATGTTCCAAATCCAGTCGTCCCAGATCCTCGTCACGTTCAAAGTTGCAATTTCCCTTAAGGCTGTAAGAGATCATGTTTCTCCGGTTAGTGAAAAAATGTAAATGCCGCGGGTGGGATTCGAACTCACATTCGCTGGACGATCGTTTCGATGTTCGTGAAGCATCATATTCAGCAGCGCCTAGCCCGTTAAGCCACTGGCGCGTGTATTCACACAGGTCACTAACCGAAGACATTTATTGATTGTGTGCAGAGTGATAGTCGTCCCCACTTACACATTGCTTTCGCAAACTGTTCTTTCGGTTACAGCAACCGGGTTGTAGTTGCTCCAAATTAAAAAAAAAACGTTTGCGAGAACTTAAAAACGTGTGTAGTGAGCGAGTTATGAAAAATTAGAGCTGAAAAAGCGTTTGCGAGAAACGAAAAACGGTTCCGCCAACTGTTCTTTCGGTTACAGCAGCCGAGTTGAAATTAAAACTTTTA
This sequence comes from Phaonia tiefii, assembly GCA_963931995.1. Taxonomy (NCBI): domain Eukaryota; kingdom Metazoa; phylum Arthropoda; class Insecta; order Diptera; family Muscidae; genus Phaonia; species Phaonia tiefii. The sequence goes on from OZ008368.1 coordinate 211,399,751, forward strand.
TTTATGGCTTCCACAAGCTCTTTTTTGTTTAAATTTCCAACTTTTACGATTTTCTCGTCTGTCTCGCCTCGCATTCAAATAACAGCTAAAAGCGCAGAAAACTACAACGCGTTATTTGTCCACTAACGATATATTGACAAGGTAGAAGCATCCCATAAAGCACAAATTGCTCGTGATTTCCAGTGTTGGAATTCCAGTGTGAATTCCAGCTCTAATTACATTTGAATTCATATGTTATTTAGTACACAATTAATTAAATTTTCAGAGAAATTTAATTAAAATTTCAGAACTTCAGAGAAGAATGTCGAGAAATTTCTCGATTTTTGGATTTATCTATTCCACAGAAGTTTGTCGTCTGTTTTTGGTTCATTTCAGTGGTTGTGTTGTGAAAAAATTGTTGAAAAAATTGAAAAACAACGGCGGCTTTAAATCGTCTCAGCTATGTTCTCTAAAAGCAGATGCTCGTTAAAGGTGGCAGAAAATGGATTAAAAATTATTGTTAAAAGACTGTTTGAATACTGTTATAACAGTGTCCTATTGCTTGCATAACACTGAAATTCTATGCTTGAATTCAACGGAAAAACAGGTTCGGTTCGACTTGAATTGCACTGCAATTCCATGCTTGAGTTCAAGCGTAGAAACAGGTTCAGTTCGACTTGAATAACACTCTTATTCAAGACTGGAATTACACTGTAAAGATACTGTTTTGTTCGACTGTAATTCAATGAATAATTTTGCTGGATTCACTATTGAATTCAATTGTGGTTCAACTGTAATTCAACACTGGGAATTGAAAATTGTGACTGGATGTCATGTCATAATGAAGCCTGGAAAATTGTGACGATTAAAAAATTAATACAAATCAATAAAAGTATTGTTGCGGCAACCGAGCAATTAACGTTGAACAACTGAGCAACTAACAATGAACAAATTAACAACTTCGCCATGACCAGTTTTGTACCTTCCATATAAACATTGAGAGGAAAATTGGCTGCTAGTCACGGTAAATCCCCAATATCTCTGTGAAATTTTAAATCACTAGTGTGAAACTCGCCCTGAAATGTTTACAAGTCTGTTAAAGCTTTAAATTGTTAATTCTTTTTTTTTTATTTTTTTCTACAAACTCGGTCGGATATTCGAAAACTGATTTTTAAAAATTACACTATCGAATAACTCAAAACCCGCCATTGATGCACTGACTTTTAATTTTTTTTTTTTGGTCCCAATTTCAGCACTAAAATCTACCAGAAAAATTCTAAAGTGCTAACAATGACAGAGACAGACGTGCAAATAATCATCTTCAAAAAAAGAGTTGCCAAGGCTAGCGAGAGCAAGTGCTGTACATGAGAATACGTGTTCTAGCCCCGTACAAATTCGTGGATCATCGTTAGTCAGGCAGCGCTGTGAGTTGATTTGATAAGAAATCTTAATAGCCGCATGTTTGGCTTCCTCCCGAAATACTCTTGCTGATAATCTAACTATACCCTTGGACGAAATTGGCAGTGATATTCTTAGTTCACTCTTGTTATATTTATCTTCTAACGTATGTTTGTCTGTTTTTCATAAGCTGATAAAGCCTCTCTGTATTAGCATTTCATTGGCTATTTGTGCCATTATTATCACGGCACTTGTCTGTGGGTATTTCTATTTTCGTTTTATGGGTGCGTAATATTTTGTAGCGACACAACAGCTGTATAAATTCGGAGATAATTAGTCAAACATGCAGTGCATAAGATGGGATATCTCGCTAGAATTAGCATGTGCCTTAACACACCACCAAACCCCAACATCCGAGGTTGGGACAGGTGTTTGTTGAGAAGGTATTTTATTGTATTGCTGGTATCAGATCGAAATAGAAATTTTGCAACTTTGTGACTAAGCGGGGAATTTTGGATTATGCAATACGCTTGGGAAATTGTATCATTTCTGTGGATCGAATGTAGAAAAAAATATGTGGAAGTCGTTAATTGGTAGTTCTCGGTTGAAAAGTTGAATGTCGCAGTATTATCAGTTATTCAGATTAAATAATCAATAATTGTTAATCCTACTTATATAATATACCCCTATGGGTATTTAAAGCACCTTTGTGTTACAGAGATGACTAGATCCATGAAAGGCGATCACACAGAAATGGGCTGATTTCTCCGATTGGAATGAAAGTTATTACTTATATGAACCATCTAATGGGTGAGATTTTTCTTCTTGGCAATAACCTTAAGAGCTATCATTAATAGCACTATTGAATATTAGAAGAAATTGAAAGAGTCTGTTTTTTTAATATATATTTCTCCAAACTACATGTGCGTATTTCACTTTTGCTGTAGATATTTTATGACAGATCAAAGTGTCATTGTATTTTTTTCACTGTTGTATGACATTTCATAATGAAAACATTTGTCCTGGTTGAAGCATTCAGAAATTCGTTTGATGCCACCGAATTTCGGTTGCCAGAAACGAATTGAGGTTGTCACGACTGAACTTAGTTCCACTACGTGATAAAAGACCAAAAAAACAAGACCCGTGTCTCCCAGTTTTGCCGAAAGTCATCCACTTTTTTTATGGGACCCCAAAAGATTTGGGGCCTCGGTGTTATTTTTTGCAAAACAGTGATCATTTTGTCAGGCTCATACCTTGTAAACCGTTTGGAATTTTGATTCACTCTCTATGGCCCTGAACTAAGGGAAGAAGGTAAAAAAAACTAATTTTTTTAAGTTTTTTGCGATTTTGTCCTTTTTGTTCTTTTTGTTCTTTCCCTCAGATAGTAAATCAAAATACCATATACGGGCACCACTACGTGATAAAAGACCAAAAAAAAGACCAGAGTCTCCCAGTTTTGCCCAAAGTCAAGCACTTTCTTTTTGTCGGCCCCCAAAGATTTGGGGCCTCGGCGGCATTTTTGCAAAAAACTGATCATTTTATCAGGCTCATAACTTGCAATCCGTTTGGAATTTAAATTCACTCTCTGAGGGGAAGTTGTAGCTGTTGTTATAAAGAACAATAATTGTAAAAATATCAAATCAAAAAACCTCATCTTCAACGTCAAAGTAATCGTGCGTTCGGTCAATATATATATCACTAACTGACCCGGCAGACGTTGTCCTGCATAATATTTCAAGCGATTTGTATGGGAGATACCACGCCCCTTTGTCCAGTTGGACCGAATAGTAAATCTAAACCACCTAGGGCTCAACCCAAACGCATACAAAAAAAATTATTCAAATCGGTCCAGAAGTTTAGGAGGAGTTCAGTCGCAAACACACGTGCAGTTGAATTATATATATAAAGATATCCCAACTGGAATGCGTGTTTAATACAAAATTTAAAGTTTTATTCAAATTTGCATTAAACAGATTTATAATCAAAAATCGTATTCAAATTTGAAAAAGATTTTCATGTATGAATTTTTTATTAAGTTTAAAACATTTAGTTATCAAATAATTTTAATTTTAAAATTTGTAAAAAAAAATATGTTCTTATTTATTAATTCTTAATTAATTTTTAATTAATTCTAACTCAAGTCATAAATTCATTTTGAAAAATTTTTGGGTTATGCCATTTAGAACTTATTGAAGCATAAGATCATATTTTACAATAGAAATCTGTCTCTCACAGTTTTGCCCAAATTCATGGACTTTTTTATGGGCCCCCAAAGATTTGGGGCATCGGTGTCATTTTTGCAAAAATGTGATCATTTTGTCAGGCTCATATCTTGCAAACCGTTTGGAATTTTGATTTACTCTCTGAGAGAAAATTTTAGCTCTTGACATAAAGAACAATAATTGTGAACATATCAAATCAAAAAATCAAAATCGCAAAAAACTTTAAAAAATTCGAGTTTTTTTACCATTCTTCCCCTGTTCAGGTCCATAGGTTGCAAACCGTTAAAAATTCAAGAAAACAATCAACGACAGAAATATACCTAAGATCTCAATAAACAACTTTCTAGAACATATAAACTTCCTAGGAATGATTGTTAACACCGTTTACTTCAACATTGGGATACTACGCCATCTCACCGACCCCAGCAGCACAGGCACATCAGTAAGCTCAGCACACGAAACAATGGACGCAGCAGCACACAATATAAGAATCATTCCTAGGAAGTTCATATCGTTTATAAAAAGCTAATGTTTTTTAAAGAAAATTTACTACTTTTAAGAAGAAGTGCTTTTTTTACAATGAAGAAGTTTTTTTCAGAACAGGTACTTTTTAAAGAAAAGGTTATTTTTTTAAGAAAATTTACTTACTTTAGGGAAGGCTACTTATCTCAAGAAAATAAAAGAGAATGCGAATAGGTATTTTTTAAGAGAAGGTATTTGTTGAAGAAAAGGTTTTTTATAAGAAATGGGATTTTTTAGAATTGGTCCTTTTTTCAAGAATAGGTAAATTTTTAAGAGTAGGTACTTATCTCAAGAACCGTTGTTTTGTTTCACAAAAAGGGGTAGTTTTTTAAGAAAAGGCAATTTGTTATCAGAAAATTTACCGTTTTAAGAAAAGGTACTTATTTAAAAAAAAATTATTTTTTATAAGAAAATGTACTTTTTGTAAAATAAATTTACTTGTTTTAAGCAAAAGTAGTTCTTTAAAATAAGGTATTTTTTTAAGAAATGGTACTTTGATTAGGAATATGAATACGTATTGTTTTTGAGAAAATTAATTTTTTTTAAGAAAAGGCACTTATTTAGAAAATGTTCTTTTTTAAACTTCTTTCAATTTGGCTTTTCTAAATTTACTTTTTATTGGGTTCAAAACTATTGGTTACAAGCTCCACCTAGAAAAATTCCCATTAAACAAGAAATTTCCCACCATAGTTGAGACATCTAGTTAGTCTAGACACAAACCAAAGTAAAAGTAAACAATATAGTTGATAATAGCGGGTTTAGCATAATAGTGTTAAAACAAAAGTTGTTGAATTTTTGTGTCATATATCCCCCATCCCAACACGCGTGATAAGGAACTTCGTTCCAAAAATTTAAATAAAGTGCAATTGATGCTGTCGAGATTTGTTTCTGGTTATTGAAAAAGGTAGGTAGAAATATTGAGGTTATGGTTTTTGCGTTAAAGCGTCTTATTTTGAAGAAAGCAGATGTCAAAAGTTTTTACGTTTTTCACGGTCGGTCGTTTGGGATTTGTTTGTAATCGTAGCTATATAATTATATTTATACAACGGTTTAGGACCTAAATCAACAGGCACAATAGGTCAGAATTGATGCAGTGCTCCATGATGGCCGTGACTTCAAAACCTGTGGCATGCAAATTAATTTTTTTCCCTAAAGATTACCCAATATAAAGTCAATTATTTCCCCGCTTTGTAATTATTTATATGAATACAGGAAAATAAATCATCAATAAAATATTGACTAATTCTCACTCCATGCGTGTTTAGTTAGCAGAAAATAATATTAAAATTCAGTTGTGATACCCTCTAAGTTCTGTTATTATTCTGTGACAACCACTAATTCGGTTGTGACAACCTCTAATTTGATGGTGACGACCTCTAATTCCGCTGCAACTACTTCTAATTTGGTTGAGACAACCCCTGAATCGGCTGTGATGACTTATAGCTTAGTTATGACAAAATCTAAATTCGGTTATGGGCAATTCAGATGTCTCAAACGAATTTTTCTGACCAAAAAACTATCTATCTACCTTCATAGGTTAATTTTTCTTAAAAAAAAGAGACCGTCCGTAACGTAACTGTGAATTTCGTCAGATATCCATGATATCGGACTATTAACTGCCTGAAATGGAATGTCGTGATCTCGACAATGTTTGGTTCCAACAATGCAGTGCTATTTGCCACATAGCTCCTGCAGATATATCGGCTAACAGTTAATTTTACTTTTCGGACCGGTGAATTGACCGACCGCGTAGATCATGTCGCAAAATTTGTCCTTCGGAGCAACATAAATTCCACAATCTGCATGGTTAAGCCGGCTACTATTGAGGAATTGGAAGTAGTGTAATTTTTTTAAAACACTGTTTTCAGTTTGTTCGAAAAATCAATTTTTCAGGAATCCGGCATTCGATTTTTGATTTTGGCGAATCCCGTTGACAACGTTGTTTAATATAAAACTTAAAAGTTTTATTCAAATTTACATTATACTGATTTAAATTCGAAAATCATATTCAAATTTGATAGAGGGTTTCATGTCTGAAAGTCTTGCTAAGTTCAAAAAATTTATTCATAAAATAATTTTCATTTTGAAATTTAAAACCAAATTGAAAAGCTTAATTAATTCTTACACAAATCATAAAATCATGTTGTAATTTGAATGAAAAAAATTTTTGAAAATGTCATTTAGAACTTCCTGAAGCATAAAATCAGCGTTAAAAATAGAAATCACGTTTTTAATTCCAATATTTCAATAATATTCGAAAATAATATAATTTAGTATAAAACTTTTTAAGGAGATTGAACACAAATTGAGTAAATACCGGTTAACCGACATTAAACATTAAACAACAATGACTACTACAAGCTTTTAAGGTCTGATACATTTTCCTAAGTGAAAAATGATTGGTTTGTATGAAAATTAAGTTTTTTAAAAAACCGGCAAACGGTTAATAGCTAAAAACCCAGATAACTGGTTTTGCGATTTCGGTTTTACACACTCTAATTGCAAGTCAACATTAGTCGCGCCATTGCCAAATACCACTCTAAGTTATAAAGCATCAGGATTGACAAATAGATACAATAAACTGTTTTAAGAACCGGTTTCAAGTCCAGGTTTAAAACCCGGTTTAGGGCACGGTTTTAGAAATCGGATCCGAAATTTTACAACATGGTAAAATAAAAAAGTTTAAACCGGTTATTTTAGCTTTAACCCTGTTTTATTGACTGAAATAATTTGTAATTATCTGTATTTGGAACCGGTCTCTAAAAATGGGTCTTCAAACCGATTTTAAAAGACGGGGTTTAAAACCGATTCCTCAAACCGGTTATTGCATCTAGACGGCAAACTCGATTTGTTTGAACTGGTTGAAGCAGGGCGCTTTGATGACACAGAACATCGACTATGACGTTGGAAAATCATGCAGAAGAACGTGGATGAAGGAATGAGCGATAGGCAAACTACGTTTAAATTATGTTTGATTGATACTAACGTTTTTTGAATTATGTTCGCTTGATTCTAATGGCCTTTAAATTATGTTTGATTAATGATAATGTTTGACGATAGTTCTGTCATCTGCAACTCCAACTTGATGAAATTCCAACTTGCGACGTGAAATCCGGTAGACTTGTGTCGAACTCGTTCACTAGTTCTCGAACTCGTTCATTTAAGGTGCCCAGACGTAACAATCACGAACATACTTGCCATTTCGAGCATGTGCATTATGTTCATAAGGGTGTTGTCTGGTTACCCTAAGTGAACTATATAGTTCATGAATGACACAACTCTAATATCCGGTCAATGCTTTAACAGCTGTTGCACACTCTTAGTATATTTCTTTATGGGTTGAAGTATATGAGTTTGTGACTCAGTCATAAATATTTTGATTTATTAATGATCTAGATCTAGTGTCCAAAACCGATAGTAAAAAAAATGGATTCCCGTTACATCCCACGTAGGGATTAGGAAGAGCTTCTTACAACCAGTGAACTGTGCGCGTTCTAGTTTCACACTCACTGATTGGGACCTACAGTTTTGCACCGGTTCCGAACGGTACTTTGATAAGCTTTTTCATGACTAAATACTCGATAGTGTCGTCGTCACTAAGCGAGGTGACCGCCGTCGAAAGAAATTTACGGCGGTCAGAGCAGGGATCGAACCCACGTTCTCATGCACAAGAGCCGCGCACACTCCCATTGTACCACCGACGGCCACAACCGTGTGATATTTACCGTGTGAAAATCCGAAAACCGGTTATTCGATGTCGGTTTATCGATTTTTACTCAATTAGTGTTAAGTATCCTTAAAAAATTTAAAAATTAAATGAAAAAGATATAATTTTCAAATAGTGATGAAATTTTCTAAATATGATTTTCAAACAATTTTGTAAAATGATGTTATAATTTGAAAAAGAATTAAATAAGTTTTTGAAACAGTCATTTTTCAAATCTCAAAATTTATTTACACATGAATTTACACTTGAAAATCTCTTTCGAATTTGCATACTATTTTAAAATTTAAATGACCGGAGTGTGAATTTGAATAAAAAATTTAAATGTTAGTAAACACAAGACCCAAACTGGAATATGATACGAATTGATATTAAAATTTAAACATGATTTTAAAGAATAAATACAGTTATCAAGTTTTTAACAACGAATTAGAATATGAAACGGACGGTAAAAAAAATGTATTGTAAGTGTAAGTGTAATTTAATTACGAAAAACAAGTTTCACCGGTTATTGCCAAAATTAAAATACGACAAACCACTTCCTGAAATATTTGATATTAGAACAAACCGTTTACCGGTTTTTAAAATAGCCCGGTTTTTTGACACTGTCTAGAATCCATGTTTGACCAACTGCATGACTTTTTCCTCGAGGTACCCTACTTTGAACCGCCCTCTCACCACGAAATTATTGAGAAAGTCTGACATGTTATAGCTTCTCGGAAGGGCACATATTTCGGCTTAAAGACCGCTGTAATTAGAATGGGATTCTAGTTCATCTAAATTAATTTTGGAACGAAGTTCCTTATCGTACGTTGTGGGATGGGGGCAAAATGAAAAAATTTTAAACAATTTTTTTTAACCGTATTATGCTATAACCCAATATACAACCCAGTATTATTCAGCATACTTTTAGGATTTGAAAGTTATACCAATTCGTTTTGTTATTTTATTGCATACCTTTAGACATAATTGGTAATTATTACTAGATTTGTACAGTCAGGGACGTATATGAGGGTTGTTTTCTTTCATGTTGGATTTTTTGATATCACGCACATGTGTAGTATGCTTCAATGGAAGGCATTATCACATAATTACGGCTAAGGAAAGGGCTCCGCTGAACATGTTGGAAGTGTAGGCAATTCGATGTTGACGTTTATAAGCTATTTATGGAGGCCAAGAAAGGATTAATTTTAAATGGCCTGAGGACATCTCGTCCTCTCCAAGATGGAATAAAAGCTTCTAGTGATCGTAATTTAATTGTACCAGTAACTCCTAACTTGGATAATTGGGATAGCCTTTTGTTATTATTAATTTTAAGGATTTTTTTCAATGGTAATGATGAAATTTGGGTAATATTAAAAAAATGAGCGCAAATTCAATTTTGTGTTTGTTCTCAATGGTCGTATTCGAAAGGTTTGATTTGACTCAGAATTATTTCCAATTCCCTCATTCCAAGATGTTATAACATTCGGTTCACTCTCAATTTTCACAATTAGTTCCCCTGCGTTGTGGTCGCTATCGTAATCCAATGTTTTCTGGCAGTTTGACATTTCGATGCCTCTCAGTATATTTAGTTCATAGTTCATAGTAATTATTTGAATTTTTAAGATTCATAGAATCAAATAGTTTCTTGCAAGTCTGCTCCTATTACATTTATATTGCGGCGGGATAGTACGCACATCTAATAACTAAAAATTGTTGCAGTGATCTGGTATCTTTATAGCATCTAGCGAATATATACTTTTGTTACCGCAACTGTAGCATTGTTTGTTATTCTTGATTAATATAGCAGATCCTTAGACGTGCTGGAACTAACTAGTACATAATATATACCGAAAGGAACTTCGTTCCAACCAAGTGTCCCATAACACCTCATGTAATTTTTTTGTAAAAAACTGAAAAACATGAAACTTTTTTTTTTTTTTTATTTCTCATGGATTAATTTATAAGTATAATAAATTTGTTATCGGTCTTATCTGACGTTTCACTTTGCGCTTCTTCCATGAGGAAACGAACTTCCGTCAGCTGTTTTACTCTTTGTTGTTACAACAAATTGTGCAAACATCGAACAAAATCCTCCATTTTTAATTTTGTACATTCACGATGATCATAAATTTACATATTTCCAATATTCACAGTAACAATATTAGCTGTGTTTATCAAACCTCAGCGACAGAATTCTTTTGTTGACGTTAATACTTGCAACTTGCCCAAGTTCGCTTCCCTTCAGTCAATAAACCGATGATCGAATTGACAAATCTATATATAAATTAATCTATGTAAAGGGTAAGCCAAATAACTTTTTTTTTTTTGAAAATGCTATAAAGAAAAAACTACTGAATATTTTCTCAAATTTCTTTTTTTATTAGAAAGTACAATCCTTCCGGTTAATAATGGACAATAATTTCATTCAAATGGCTGCCTCGGCTGGCCATGCAGTAGCCTACACGATCGGTCCAATTTTTAAGCACATTATCGATTGTGTGTAGCTGTAATTCACCAATGGCTTCACGAATATTGTCCTTTAAAGCGTCAATTGCCTCTGGCTTGTCGGCGTAACACTTGTCTTTGAGGGCACCCCACAAATAATAGTTCAACGGTGTCAAATCGCAGCTTCGAGGTGGCCAAACAACATCAGCTCTGCGGCTGATAATGCGATCTTCAAAAACGCAATTCAAAAACGCAATTTTCGCACACATTCTGCAACAATACCAAGATTTTCAAAGTAATGTCGCAATATTTCCCAGCGTTGTTCAAGCGTATACACAACCATATTCGTTCAGCGGAAGGATAAAACTAATTATCTGTCAAATCAGACATGATCTAAGTGTTGCCATTCACGAAATAAGCACTAGTTGAAAAAAAAACGTTAGATGGGACATTATATAGTGTTATAAAAGAGTCATATCCCCAGTGCCGACGTATTTTTGCAACCCGACTCAAAGTGCATGTATTCACAATTAATCAGCTAGAATTATTCGAGTTAATCGTTCAACGAAAAAGTAAAATTTTAAGTTAATCGATAATTGCTTTGGCTACGATTAATCCCATAACCAATAATAATCGAACGGATTTCCTAGCATTAACAAACTAATCAACAAGTTTTTAATATCTAACGATATAACGGGTTTTCAATAAGAGCGCTACAAAAGTTTTTTTAAATAAAACAAAACCGGTTTTAGATACCAATGAAATTCTTTATTCCTGTGAAAGTACGTTCGATGCCATTATGTATGGAACTCGATTTCTTTTGCATGGCCACCACGGGCACGCTAGCAGAAGTCCAGACGCTGAACCCAATTTTCGACGGTTTTCAAGCATAAATCGGGCGATACTGCTGCAATTTCACGTTCGATATTCGTACGAAGTTCATCAATCGTCGCTGGCTTGTTGGCATACACCATAGACTTAACGTAGAACCACAGGAAATAACCTAACGACGTCAAATCGCACGACCGAGGCGGCCAATCGACTGGACCATTTCGTGAGATAACGTTCACCAAACTTGGTTTCCAATAAATTGGTTGTGGCATTCGCTGTGTGGCTTGTGGCGCCGTCCTGTTGGAACCACATGTCCACCAAGTCCATATTATCCAATTAGGGCCCAAAAATATTCAGTTATCATTGAATGGTAGCGATTCGCATTCACAGTAATGTGGCTGTCTTGATCATCACGGAAGAAGTACGGCCCAATGACGCCGCCGGCCCATAAACCGCATCAAACCGTAATTTTGGGACCAATAACTCATATTTTGCTTACTGACGAAGCCATTCAGCCAGAAATGAGCCTCATCGCTGAAGATGATTTTCCGATGAAAATCATAATCATTTTCAAGTTGTTGCTCAGCCCAATTCACGAATATACGAAGCTTATGGTGGTCAAGCGGCTTCAGTTCTTGCGTCAATTTGATCTTGTAAGGATGTAGGCCAAGATCTGTTCGCAAAATTCGCCACAACGACGTCACAGATATGCCCAAAGCTTGAGAACGACGTGTGAGAGACATATTTGGGCTTTCTTGAACTGAAGCCTCAGCGGCAGCAATATTCTCGACACTACGGGCACTTCTTTGTCTCACTGGCACGGAAACATTTTGTACTGTGCCTGTGGATTCAAATGTTTTGCACTAGACGCTCAATTGTTGATCTGGTAGGACGATTATGACGACCATAAATTGGACGTAGCGCTCTTAAAGTTGAGGCCATTGACTCCAAATTTCGGTAGTAAATTTTAATAATTTCGACTCGTTGTTGGCTCGTATATCTTTCCATGATGAAATGGCAAACCTTACTGAAGAGAAATGTCAAAAGAGCGGGAAAAAATATTGCGTCGATTGCTGTCCCTATCGATTTCCTTTTGTAGCATCTCTGTTGAAAAACCCGTTATCTAATGAAACACCTTCACTGTTACGAATTTCCATAACATTCGATGTTTCGTCAAATAAAACGGGAAATATGAACTTGTTTTGTCACATTGATCGGAGTTCGAATGTTCCATGGCGATCTTCTGCAAATTAAAACTTATAAACACAAACCATTATATCTCATTTTTAATTAATCTTTAAAATTTACTTGATATTTTTGTTTAACTATTTATCTTTCGCAATACATACAATCGAATCCAATGCTATCAACTTTGCGATTCTTATCAAACTGTTATCGAGTTTAATTTTGATCGATATTTTATCCCAACAATAAAATGTGTTAATTAAATCATATAACTGAAACTTTAGCAGAAAATGCCAAAATAAGATACCAACAAACCGAATTTGTCTACAAAACAAGAGAGCGAAACCAACTCTGCCATGAAGTACAGCTGCACTTTGAATATTATCTACGCTCTGATATTTTGATTATAACCAACAATTACTACCAATCACAGAGTCAAGTAAAATGCAGGAAAATTTATTATAACAATTGCCAGAATTTAAAAATAATGTTGATTGCCTCTTATCACAAATACCATGAGAAAAAGCAGAGTGGCGGGTTGATTTGCACAAAATAAACGAAATATTAACGGTAAAATAGCATAAGTCGAGTTATTATCTCCCGGAATTGTGACAGCACGCAGAAAGTACATTAGCACTTGTCCACCACCACTTTCTTATCTGGTTATCGAACGGCCATCACGCACCAGGTGGTGCCGGTTCTCTGTATTTGTCATCCACCGTCTCAGCAAGTCTAGGTGCACTTGCTCCGAACTCGCTGCACATCAGATAGCTGGTCGTTATCAGCTGAAAGTGAACTAAAAATTCGTTGAGTTTTGATAAGACTCAAACGGAAGTATTGAGATTTAATTGTTGTCGTTTCGTTTATACGAGTATTGTTGGGCAAAATGCAATAGGTTGAGTGACAAACGTTACTAACTACGTGGATCTACTGAAGTTTTTAACATTCCATAGATCTGATTGTGATAAAAAGGTGTGTATCTCTTTTGTGTAGCGTTTTGATTTTGCACTAGCAAATCAGTAAGTCCCGATCAGTGGGAAAACAAATAGAAATCACATATCTTACAGGCAGTGAAAGCTTAAGCTTAATCCCATCATGTGCCAGATCCAAAATATTACGCTGAAATAAATACCAGGTTTCGTATTTACTCATCCATGTGAAACTATCACACACGCCGAGGGGAATGGGCAATGCTCGGTTACACATTATACATTACAAACTTCTTTTTTGCGAGGGGTCAAAAAAGATGTGTATTCAAGAGCGTTGGCATTCATAATAATATGTGGTTTTTGTACAACACTAGAATCTGCTTGAAAATAAGTATGATGGTATTGATGTAGCGGCTGCTAATAGTTGTCTTAAAAGACGAAGTCTTGCTACTCGTAAGCTTACGAACATAAAACAATGTATGTAACGGGTTTTTCAACAGAGACGCTACAAATGTTAATCGATAGGGACAGCAAACGACGTCCTTACGACGTCAAGGTTTGCCATTTCATCATGGAAAGATATACGAGCCAACAACGAGTCGAAATTATTAAAATTTACTACCGAAATTTGGAATCAGTGGCCTCAACTTTAAGACCGCTACGTCCAATTTATGGTCGTCATAATCGTCCTACCAGATCAACAATTGAGCGTCTAGTGGAAAAATTTGAATCCACAGGCACAGTACAAAATGTTCCCGTACCAGTGAGACAAAGAAGTGCCCGTAGTGGCGAGAATATTGCTGCCGCTGAGGCTTCAGTTCAAGAAAGCCCAAATGTATCTCTCACACATCGTTCTCAAGCGTTGGGCATCTCTGTGACGTCGTTGTGACGAATTTTGCGAAAAGATCTTGGCCTACATCCTTACAAGATCAAATTGACGCAAGAACTGCAGCCGCTTGACCACCATAAGCGTCGTATGTTCGTGAATTGGGCTGAGCAACAACTTGAAAATGATTCGGATTTTCATCGAAAAATCATCTTCAGCGATGAGGCTCATTTCTGGCTGAATTGCTTCGTCAATAAGCAAAATATGCGTTATTGGGCAGACAGCAATCCACACGATATCCATGAGTCATCATTGCATCCCGAAAAAATTACGGTTTGGTGCGGTTTATGGGCCGGCGGCATCATTGGTCCGTACTTCTTCCGTGATGATCAAGACCGGCACATTACTGTGAATGCGAATCGCTACCGTTCAATGATAACCGAATATTTTTGGACCCAATTGGATAATATGGAATTGGAGGACATGTGGTTCCAACAGGACGGCGCCACAAGCCACACAGCGAATGCCGCAATCAATTTATTGGAAACCAAGTTTGGTGAACGTGTTATCTCTCGAAATGGACCAGTCGATTGGCCGCCTCGGTCGTGCGATTTGACGCCGTTAGATTATTTCCTGTGGGGCTACGTCAATTCTATGGTCTATGCCAACAAGCCAGCGACGATTGATGAACTTCGAACGAATATCGAACGTGAAATTGCAGCAGTATCGCCCGATTTATGCTTGAAAACCGTCGAAAATTGGGCTCAGCGTCTGGACTTCTGCAAGCGTGCCCGTGGTGGCCATGCAAAAGAAATCGAGTTCCATATATAATTTCTTTCACAGGAATAAATAATTTCATTGGTATCTAACTAACTTTTGTAGCGCTCTTATTGAAAAACTATTTTATGTAATAACATTGTCGAAATGGAACTTTTATATTGAAATATTATATAAAGAGAATAAGACTCGTTTATGCTCTTTCACTCAGACTCTCTACATGACAGCGGAAAAAGAGTGCAATAAGTTCTCTATACTTTTCATGGTAGAAATATAATGGTATATGCAGTACGGCAACAAATACAACAAGCCAAAAACAACAGGAATTTTGTTTTTGCTCAGTGCCTGTACTCAGCTGATTGAAAAACGATGAAAATGTATACAAATTTGGTAAAAGCGCCACTTACAAAATGCGTGTGTTTTGTTTGATACTTTGAAAGTGTTTAAGTATGAAAATTAAAACGTTTCCATATGATTTTTACGGAGAAAACATTTCAAAAACAGCAATTGTAGGCGGTAGGTGGTTGTATACAAACAAAAGTAAACAAAGTTTGACATAAGAAAAAAATGCACTCCAGAAAAAAGTTCAAATCAGCTGGGCTATTGCTTCTACCATTTGTTTGTACCATGATACCATTCAATACTTTTCGTCGTTGCTCTGTTTATGACAAAACAATAACATTTATTTCATTTAGCTAAATATTGCTTTATTTATTTTAACAGTATTACGTCCAATGTTAAAGCAGATGTAAGAAAAAAGAAAGTGTAATAGTAAAAGAGTCTTCAGCACAAAAAATAATTTTATTTTTTATTTTTCGATATAACATTCACTAATGTGTTCAGAGAAATTGAACAGGTACCGTGTAACAAAAAGGTGTTGACACAACACCCGTGAGTTCGAACACTCATTGATTTTTTTTTTCAAGGTGCCATTTTTAAATTTTGGTCAAGAATACGGGTTCTTTTCAAATTTTCAATTTACTTTTGGAACGGAATTCGTTATCACACGTTGCGGGATGGGGGCTAAATGGAAAAATGTTAAACAACTTTTTTAACGACTTTATTACAACCCATTATTATCAACTATATTGGGTAGTTTTGGTTTGGTTTAAAGGGAAGTTTTCTAGGTGGAGCCTGTTTATTACATATTGTAGTTTTGAACCCAATAAAAAGTATATTTAGAAAAGCCAAAGTGCAAGACTGGCAAATCCATGAAGTACAACCTGGGCATGGAATTACAATTTTCTTAAGATTTTCGTATGTTTAGTCAGACTTTTTTGCGACATTCGTACGAATATTCGTACCAAGGTTCCGAAAACTGTAAGAAAAGTCTGACCATTTTCTTGTTTTTGATCAGACTTTGTTGAGATACGTCGAAAAGTCCTCCAGAATTTCATTCGAATTTTCATCCGAATGCGGGCAGAAATCTGTCAGGCGACTCTGGAAGTACTTCCGAATTTCCCCAGACAAGCAGGTCCGAGTTGTTGTCAACCGCACATATAATTTTCGGTACGTTCTCTGTTGGAAATCCGCATCAGAATCGGATACTTGTGCAGAGTTTTTTAACGATTTCTGCTCGAATTCGGAACAAAATGTTTACTGGGGTGTAACAAAAAGGTGTTAACACATCGCCCGTTAGTTCGAACACGCATTGTATTTTATTTAAATAAATGTTTCAAAAATAGGAATATCGCTAATAGAAACACGTCTATAGCACGGAAGCGGTGTGCCCAATCGCAAAAATAACCAACGATTTGGTTGTCTCTAGAATGGAATACAATTTTTTTTGTCGGTCTCTAGGTCATGAATATTGTAAGAAAAACTGATATGTTGTATTCCAGTTTTACATATTTTATTACAATATTTCGATAGACTTCATCAATCTTATTAAGGAGCATTTTCTGTACTAAATCGTAAACCACACATAAAAATTTGTTGTTTCCATTACATCCCATGAAGGATGGCTCCTCACAACCAGTGAGCTGGGCGCGCGTTTTAGTTATAAACTCACTGATTGGGACTTATTCCGAGCGATATTTTGAGAAGCTTCTTCATGGCTACATACTCGATAGTGTCACCGTCACTAAGCGAGGTGACCGTCGTCGAATGAAATGTAAGTCGGTCAGAGCAGTGATAAACTCCACGTTCTCATGCCGCGCATATTGCCAATGCACCACCGAAGGCCACACGACATATATTATTATTCGATGACATCCGCCAGTTGGAAAGTGGTACCCATCCCGTATAGTGTTCTCACATTCCAGGTACATATCCTTAAATCATGGTCCTTATAAAGTTTACGACGGTCGTCAACAGTTAGGGGGATCGTTCGATTACTTTTCATGTGTATTTTCATTGCCTATATAAAGGTGACGGGAGGCAAACTCAGCCCACCAGTGGTTGCATTTTACCTACTGCCAGGATGATCATATTTCAGCCGCCCATTACGGATCAGACGCTGACCAGAATGCAGTGAGTCGAAACTGGATTTTGGTTTCTTCAATTTTGATCCGCCTTTGGCCAGGGGTGTTGGCTCATCCGCCTTCAAAGGAATATGTCCACCAGTTCGAAGAGTTTCATTGACAGGGTCACCTGAGTAATCATCAATGATCGCATAACCAATGAGGCTGCTCATTCATTTCGCCTTCTCACTTTATCTAACTAAATGAGGTTTTCGATAAAGCGATTGCGTGGAAGTAGTGAGCTGCTTGGACTGCCAATGATGGAATCATTTCTGGCCATTCCTAAGTGAATGGCTATCAGATACTTTCCACCTCTAAAGACAGTCCCATGCCCGTTTTTTTACCCATTTATATTCTAAAATATGAAAAAAAATTACAAAAAATGATTATATCTCGAAAACAAATTGAAAAAACAACATATTTTTGGGGGATTTCAAGTGGTTTTACTAAAGTGGTCCAATTCGCATGGATTTTTTGTAGTAAATCTCCAAAAATAACAAAAAATTTAAAATAAAAAAATTAATATAACTAGGAGACGATTGCGTCCAAACTCAAAAATGATATTTTTTTACCTTCATGGAAGGTTTTAACCAATGGATGTCTTTAATATGGAATACTATAAAAAATCTCTAAAACTAAAATTTTTCGAATAAAAAACGCCAAAACACCCTTATACATATCTACATTTTGAAAGCGAAGCGTCGAATAGAAATAATAACTACTTTTTTACGGTTTCTAAAAGTTTTGCGTATGGAAGTTTTTTTTTTTTAATTGTCAAAATAACAAAGTCGCTAAAATAAAAAAATGGCTATAACTCGGAAACGGTGCTTCCAATCGCAAAAATTTTTTAATCTCCATAAATTTTATATCTCCCTCGATGCCTTTAACCAATAGATGTCTTTAATACGACATCTCTTTTTTTACAAAAAAATTGCGTAAAACTAAAACATTTGCAATTAAAAAGTCGCTAAACCGACCACATGTGGTGCCGTATAAAATATAGGTATTGGTTAAAGCCTCAAATGGAGGTAAACAAATTTTATTTTTGCGATTGAACTGAACATTTTCGAGTTATTACCAGATTTTAAATAAGAGATTTTCTTATTTGCCGATTTTTTAAAACAAAATTCTTAAATGCGAATTGGACAACTGTATGAAAAACTCCTAGAAACACCCAAAACTTAATTATTTTCTCGATTCGACGCACCGTCTCCGAGAAATAGCCATTTTGTTTAAAATTTTTAACGCTTTCGATCAAAAATGGGAATGTCTAACCCTGGGTAACCTATTACTCACGGCCGCCTACCCATCGGCCGCCTAATGGGTAATCGTGATGGGTAATTCCCCATGGTCGTGGGTAACTACCCATTATTTTCCATTACCCTGTGGGTAATGGGTAATTCCACATCGCTGAGGGTAGCTACCCATTATTCTCCCTATACCCTGCTGGTAATGGGTAAACCTTCATTACCTATTCCCCACTGTGATGTGTATGGTCTACACATTGTTGAAGGGGGGGGGGGGAATTCCGGTTATTTCTCATTGCCTAAGTGTTATTGTCAAAGGTAATAATTGCCCATCGCTGTGGGTAATGTGTAGAAGCCGAAACCCATTCTGATCGTGGCTAATTCCCCACATCGATGTATATGGGTCACTCATGTGATGGGTGGGTAACCCCCCAGCAAAAAATTATGCATGCTAAAAAGCAGTAATGGAAGCAGAAATTCTTTAGACGCACTAGCCAATGCGCTGATAGATGCGCATTATTTTCGAACAAAGTTCCCACTTAGAAGCTCTCGATAGTGCCAAATTAAAGCAACATACTCATTGCTTTCAAGAAGCTCTTCTTTGTTTGCAGAAAAAACGTTGTTTTTTCATGTGCTTATTTTACGGTACGAAAAGAAAACGCTCACTTACTTTTAGGCTTCATGGAAGCACTAAAATTAGATTTTTTTTCTAATGACCACAAAAAATATAAAAATATTTAATTTATTGCTTATAAGAAGCAGTAGAATAAGGCAGAGCCATGATTCGACCAAAACCTGTGTTAAAAAAAATTAACCGAATTTTTTGTAAACATCAATCGGGCCTTATTCCCGTTGTCGTCATCAGATTTTTGTCATCTTTATTACTTCGTTGTCGTATTAAGAGACTTCGAGTTTTTAATGTCTATGTGTTTCATATTTATTTTGTTTGAAGTGGACGAAAATATTTCTAGGTACAGTTTTTACTTAAAACAAAACACACGTTCTTCCCTACGGCGGTGTTGAATGCTTAAGCATTTGTGTTAGCAACGCAGCTTCTTTCCAAGACTCCAAATTTTTCAGAATATATTAAGTTAAACGATAGTTAACTTAAAAATTTGTATCTGAACTGTAGTGTGGTAACTGTAAATCGTCAAACCATATATATATGTTCATATATATATTTATTAGGGCGGGCCAAATTGTATGGAACAATTTTTTTTTGATGAAGCGTATAGCAAAAACGTAATCTAAGTCGGATTTGAAGCCCCCCAAATGTTCAAAATAGATATTAGTGTTAATAGTGCTTTTTTGTTAAAACCTTGAAAATGTTGATTTTTTCAGATCGATTTTCCTACAAAAAGGAGTTCGAAAACAAAAAAATTTATCGTAATAAAAGTTGTTGGAAATTATCTGAACTTTCATAATCTGCAAAAAAAAAGTCTCGAAAAAAATCGAAGAAAATTCAGAATTTATTTATTAGTTAAAAGTTAATTTTAGGCTATTTTTCGACAAAAAATTCATAATATCTCTACTAAAACTAATAAAAAAAATATTGGTATCAATACAAATTCTGAAAGGTGATAAAAATACCTTTCAAACAAGCCTACATTGAGAAATCTACTATAATCCTATCCGATTTTATAACGAATTTAATTAAATTCTGTCCGATTTTATGACGAACATAATTAAATTATTCATAACGGGGTTTCAAGAAGAGCGCTACAAAAGTTTTTTTTTAAATAAAACAAAACCGGTTTTAGATACCAATGAAATTCTTTATTATGTATGGAACTCGATTTCTTTTGCATGGCCACCACGGGCTCGCTTGCAGAAGTCCCGACGCTGAACCCAATTTTCGACGGTTTGCAGGCATAAATCGGCCGATACTGCTGCAATTTCGCGTTCGATATTCGTACGAAGTTCATCAATCGTCGCTGGCTTTTTGGCATAGACCCATAGACTTGACGGAGACCAACAGGAAATAATCTAACGGCGTCAAATCGCACGACCGAGGCGGCCAATCGACTGGGCCATTTCGTGAGATAACACGTTCACTAAACTTGGTATCCAATAAATTGATTGTCGCATTCGCTGTGTGGCTCGTGGCGCCGTCATGGTGGAACCACATGTCCTCCAAGTCCATATTATCCAATTGGGACCAAAAATATTCGGTTATCATTGAACGGTAGCCATTCGCATTCACAGTAATGTGCCGGTCTTGATCATCACGGAAGAAGTACGGCCCAATGACGCCACCGGCCCATAAACCGCACCAAACCGTAATTTTTTCGGGATGCAAAGATGACTCATGGATTACGTGTGTATTGCTGTCTGACCAATGACTCATATTTTGCTTATTGACGAAGCCATTCAGCCAGAAATGAGCCTCATCGCTGAAGATGGTTGAGGCCACTGACTCCAAATTTCGGTAGTAAATTTTAATAATTTCGACTCGTTGTTGGCTCGTATATCTTTCCATGATGAAATGGCAAACCTTACTGAAGAGAAATGTCAAAAGAGCGGGAAAAAATATGGCGTCGTTTGCTGTCCCTATCGATTTACTTTTGTAGCGTCTCTGTTGATCCGACTTAGAGCTTAGAGCGGCTCTCCAAATCCGACTTAGAGCTATGGTCTCTTGAGCAAAATTTGTCAAAATCACCTATAGATAACGTTTTAGCTATACGCTTCATAAAAAGAAAATTAACCCGCCCTAATATATATATATGTATATATATATATATATATTTTATATACACATGTAATATTCAATGTCTCCGTACTACATAGTCACATTTGTAAATTTTAAAATGGTTTAAAGCTCAGTAAAATTCCCTATAAATTTAATTAAGTGTCAAGTATTCAAGATTACAACTTTTTGTAAATTAAAAGAAGCGCTTAAAAATCAATTCGGAGAAGCACTTCAGTATAACATTTTTATTATATCTGTACTCTACTTTACTGCACTGCATACAAGTAGCAAGAAACAGGAAAGAGCTTTTAAACACTTCAACTGCTTCTAATTTCTAATAATTTTTTGCTGGGTGTGTCAAAGAATTGAATTACTTGGTATTCTTTTACTTCGTTCATTATTTCATTAATTAATTTTGGAACTTTGCCTAACAATACAGCTAATTGAAAAATCAGACGAATGAAGAATAGGTGAATAAAATCATTTATAATTTGGATTCAATAAAACGCATTAAAGCCTTCACTTGCACCTTTCAATCGACATATAGGTTATTTAAGAACACTTAAGAAATCTGTGTGTATTTGTGCGAGAAATACACTTTTACACATTATTTTATAAGGAAACCGTACTGCTTGTGCATCTATTGAAAAACGCATTTACTTATACTAAGGAGTAAAACTGAACTTAGTTTTACAAATCCGTTTAGCAAAAACGGATGAAATTTTCGGTGAAACTAAATTTTCGGTGAAACTAATGAAATTTTCGGTGAAACTAAATTTTTGCTAAAATTATGCTAAAATGACAGTTCCAATGAGACTTTAACACATGTGAAAACAATTGTTTTTTTACATTTTGTTAAAGACTTCTTTATCACTTTGAAACTGTCAACATAAAACAACGTTAGTATTTGACAACAATCAGGTACAATTAATATTAATAGGTATGTGCGACAAACGTAAAAGATTTTTCTATTTTTGTGGGTTATTTACTTATCTGAGTCATCGGCGTGATTTTAGAAACAATAGCTTAGTTCGTTTACTTTGCCACTAAAAATTTGCAAGAATTTACTTTTGAATGTTTGCACAAAAAGTACGCGAACGACTGCCAGTAAAAATTTGTAAAGAAACAGGTGATGTAGTTTTATCCTTTGCTACACACATTTTGGCTTGTAGTTACATTGGATATATACTGCCACAGTTGTCCAATTATGACGTTGTTGGTTCACCAGAATTTGCTGAATGCCACTACACATTTTTGCTTTCTATTTTCTTTCTAATTTTCAGTGATATTTTACATAAAATATTACAAAATGCATTTATACTTTTTTCGACCGTTGTTAATTTATTTTCTACTTTTGATTGTTCACATAAAATAGATGTTGTATCTTGCAAATTTTTGTTGTCTAAAATTTATCAAAGCAAAATTTGCAAGATATCTAACATCGTACAGCCAAAATTATCGCTCTCTGGCTCACATTTACTGGACTTTTGGGGTAATCGAACACGATTCAGTAAATATTTCCACAAACTTTCGAGTACTTGAACAGAGCTAATATTAGTGTGGTGGAAGTGTAGAACAAACTGTAGAAAAAACTGTAACTCAAACTCAAACCAGCCATTGGTACGACTCAGAATTTGTTTGTGTATATTGCTGTGCAAAAACAAAGTTCAACCTCGTATCAAAAACGATGGAACTGATTGTAACAGATGTTGAAAACTTTGAAAAACAGATGTTACAAAATACAGCAGTGGGTGCAAAACCCCGGTTTTTTTTACCCCTAAGTCAAGAGTTTGTGTGTGTTTGTTAAATTTCACAAATGGATTCGTGTTTTACTCAACAACACCTACAAGAAAAGTGGTATAACTCCCCAGGATTTTTGGACTGCCGCATAGCGCAACGTATTGAACATTTGTTAATATTACCTGAAGAAAAATGAGCTAACATATATAGTAAACCAAATCCGGAATCGTCACAAATAAATTTATAAATGCCACAAAATGGTAGCGGTATTGATCCGTGCTCTGAACACCTTACTTTTCTTTCGATCACGGTCGGCTCTCTTAGTGACGGCGATAATATCGAGTAGATAGTAATGTAAAGCTTCTCAAAATACCGTTTGGATTCGGTGTTAAACTGTGTTTCCCAACCAGTGAGTCTAAAACTAGAAAGTGCACAACTCACTGTTTGTGGGCAGTTCACCCCTGTCTCTTCCTGGGATGTAATGGGAAATACTTATTTATTTATTTAATAAAGCGAAGGTATGTGAAATTTGTGATAATAGATACCGCAACAACACCACAGAAACTCCATATGAGGAGTTTTTACACAAGTCAATAAAAGCAATAAATCAAACGACACACCTAAACAGAATAAGAGTATAAAAGTAAAATAAATTTCGTTTAACGAAAAACAAAAAAAAACATGAGGTGTCAGGGGACACCCGGTTGGAACGAAGTTCCGTTCGCTGTATATTATGTACTAGTTAGTTCCAACACGCGTAAGGCGCCAGTAGAAAATACGAGAATTTAAATGGATCTTTGAGAAAAGATACTTTTTGTAAAATGAAAAGTTTTTTTAAGAATCTTTTTTTTCTAGATTGTATTTTTATTTTTTAAAGTATATTTTTAGGTAATTTTTGTAAGAATATGGTTTATATTTTCCCGAAAAGGTTCTTTAAAGAGAGGTACTACTTTTATTAAAATCTGATATTTTTGATGTTTTAACATCTATAGGCACGTGTAGAGCAATCTGTCAAAGTGAACACATGCAAACAACACACAGCGTTAGCATCACATACGCGGTTCTTGTACAACAATAGTCTCTGCCTGAAAATAAGTATGATGGTATTGTTGTAGCGGCTGCGAACAAACAAGCAGGTCGGCGTCGTCAAAGAGTATTGATAGTGTAGAGAATGATTCAAAACGTATTACTCTCGTTTTGTCATAACTTGGTCCATTCATAATTTTGATGTGACACATTGATGCCTTTTGAAACATTTATGGATTTTTGTATTGTTTTATGTAATAACATGGTTATGCTCTTTTACTCAGACTCTCTATTTTAGAGCGGAGAAGAGTGCAATAAGTTCTCTATACTATTCAATACATTTTTCGTCGCTCTGTTTATGGCAAAACAAAAACAATTATTTCAGTGAGCTAAATATTGCTTTATTTATTTGAACAATATTACATCTAATGTTAAAACAGATGTTAGAAAAAATGAAGTGCATAGCAAAATAGCCTTCAGCACAAAAACTATTCGTTTATTTTCAAATGTAACCAGTTGCCGTGTAACAAAAAGGTGTTAACGAGCACTCATTATTTTTTTTAAGAAAAGGTACGTATTTAAAAAAATAGGTGTTATGGATATGAATCTGGAATTTTTTTACGAAAATGTACTTTGTTTAAGAATATGAATTGGAGAAAAGTAGCTTTTTTTAAGAAAAGGCACTTATTTAAGAAAATGTTATTTTTTAACCTTCTTTCACTTTGGCTTTTCTAAATTTACTTTTTATTGGGTTCAAAACTACAATATATGTATACTAAATATTGGTATCAGACTCCACCTAGAAAACTTCCCATTAAACAAGAAATTTGCCATCATATATTAGTCTAGACACAAACCTAAGCAAAAGTACCCAATATAGTTGATAATATTGGGTTGTAGCATATTAGTGGAAAAAACAGTTTAATTTTTGTTCATTTAGCCGCCATCCTGCAACATGCGGTAACGAACTTCGCTCCAATTATTTGTCAAAACAATACGGGTAGTCCTAGGGATCCCTCAAAAGTTTAAAAAATTCCCCTATGCTGGGAAATATAAATGTGCGGGAAAAGAAAACCTCTAGATGTAGCGTAAACAAACTTATTTGAAGCATTTGAAATCACTTATAATTTCCAAATAATGTGATGTGTTTTATAATTAAATAATTAATGGCATCGCTATGTGACAGATTGAAAACAATTAACCCAAATTGGCGAGATATTGTGTGGGCGATTAGCGTGTGAATGCCACAAAATGCCAGCTGTAGCAACGCAACACAATATGGTATGCAAATATTTCCTAAGGTAGTCTAACGGAGGGTTACCATATTCGTGCACAATGATTAGAACACACCTAGCTATCAGCTGTAGTTTCTTGTCTTTAAGTTCGTTGCTTGTCTTGTTACCCTTTTTTGTTTTGTCATTTTGTTTTCGCGCCATAATTGTGGGCACGAGCAACCAACAAATACTTTGCGTAGAAATCAGAGTCGCAACACCTGTTTGCATTAACCAACCTCCTTACCATATTGGTTCACCGACTGAACTCCAATCAAATTCAAAGTCCATTGTCGTTTCATTTATTTACTTTTAATTAATTTATGCAAAATTATTAAGATTTGTTTTGTCGTTCGTTGTTTTTGTTTTTTTGTTTTTTAATATTTTATTAACACTTTTATAAAATTTACAAAAATCTGATGTAATTTTATCACGAGATTACATCGTCCGTCTGTCTGGCAGTGCAGTGATTGCATTTGTACTAATAAAATAATATTAAAAAAAATGTTGTTTTCCAGTTTTGAATTGAGTAAGTTTCGATTTCATATTCAGAACGATATGATAATTAGTTTTCCGATCGTTATTGCTGTAGAAACTACCAGATGACGATGACGTTGCTGGTGAGATGATGATGACTGCTGGATTCAAGAGATTTCATCAGATTTCTTTGCTTGCTAAATCCTTTCGAAAATAAATGGCGATATACTTTATAATATTGAATATAGTGCGCGTTTTGAGAAAGAATTTCAAAACTATTTATGGAAATTATTTGAACGGAATGTGATCGAGTCAATTGCCGGTGGTGGGAACTAGGAACTTGCCGCGATCTGATGTTATCACTGATACAAATTACAGATAAAGGACAATGTCGTATAACTTATAGACACCCGTTTTAATGCAATGAATTTGTATACTCTTTAGTCGGATTTAGATTTATTTGGTCTTTAGTTTCGACGAACCGAAGCTGACTGAACACAAAATTGCCTATCTGGCATATATCGTCCACTTGCTATTTTTTAATACACCCCAGTAGTAGAATTTATTCCATACATGGGGTCTACCAAGCATTCCTATGGAATTGGTCTACCGAGCATTCCTAGGAGGCATTTCAACAGAATATCTATTCACCGAATGATAATAGTATAAGTTTTTCCTGAAATTTTTAAACGATCCAACACTGAAACATGCACGCCATACATATTGCAGGAACTATGTACATGTTTGCAAGCATTCTTTTCGAGAATTGAACATCTGCTGCTGTTTGTTTCTGTACTGTCTATCACATTTTTGTTTTCAGCAGTTTTCAACAAACAACGCCACATTTGGGTCACAAATACATGTATTATAACGTATTAATCATTGTGTCCCAAACATGTTATATTGCATAGCAAACACAATGCGTTTGGACACAAGTATACTATATTTGCGACAAGCTACAAAAGCGTTATATTTGCTTCCAAAGAGTCTACACGCCATCACTTCCTATAACGTTATGAGACTGTTAGATATTTTTCCGCGGGGAGAACATGGTTGTCTGTGGTACGAGATTCCAACATTAATGATTCATAAAGTTACTTGGATATCCCCTGAGCAACAGACGGAAAACCAACTTGTTAACCTGGCAATTGAAGGAAGGCACTTTATTAGTGTAATGGGCGTAACAGTGAGTTGAGGAGGAGCTAATATCGATTCGGGTGGATGCAGCAGAGTTTCGCACAAAGTTAAGCAGAGCGAAAGTCCAGACATAGAGAAAGCTGAAAATCGGAAATCTACAATTACCAGATATAGCCACGGTCTATGCTGAGAAACTCACTCAGCTAGTGGCGCAGATGGCACCCCCGCCTCATGATCTTAAAGCGATGTAGAAATACGTTTCCTACTCAATGAAAACTGCCGCAGAAATGCTTCTGTCAGTTACAACGCGAGCTACGACAGAGCAGTATAAGGGAAAGAGGAGAGAGGAAACCCGTTTGGTTAGAAAGAAAAAATGGTTGGGGGAAAGGCACGAGAGTGACCAAATTGATTCTTACAGAAGAAATAATGAGACCCGTAAATTCTACCGAAAAGTACAAAGCCAAGGCCATGGAAATGAAAGCGGGTCTCAGTTTTGTAGAGATAAAGACGGGCACATTGTCACAGATATGCAGGGTATGTTCTTTGCTATCCTTCTCCCAGGAGACTCCAGTATAGATGAGAGAGTGAATCACACACAGGACGATGGCGTCGAGTGCCCTCTCCGAGCTAAAGAGAAGTTAGAACTGCAATTTTGCGGCTTAAAAATAACAAAGCCACTCGAGCTGATAGACTACCAGCTAACCTGTTTAAGGCTGGCGGCTATGAGTTGGATAGGTTCATGCAGAAGATCATGTGCAAAATCTGGCTAGACGAATGCATGCCCGACGATTAGAGTCTTAGCATACTGTGTCCTGTTTTCAAAAAAGACGACCCACGTAGATGTTCCAGCTATCGTGGAATAAGTCTTTAATCGATCGCATACAAAGTTCTCTCGAGCATAATGTCCGAAAGACTGAGGACGTTTGTTGCAGCCCTGATCGGAACTTACCAGTGTGGCTTTAGGACTGAAAAGTCAACTATCGATCAGATATTCAAATTACGACAAGGCCTGGGGAAAGCCAACGACAAATAAATCGGCAGCTACCACTTCTTTGGAGATTATAAGGCTGGCTTCGATAGGCCGGTGCTGTGAAAACTTTACCCAGCTAGGTCGGAGGTTGGTATTCTTGCTAAGCCGGCACGCCTTTGGAAAATGACACTGACGGACACGAAATCCTTAGTACAGATTTTTTATTGTATTAGTCAAGCTCAAGACCATAGATATCTCAATAAATAGAGATACAGTTTTTTAAAATAGAAAATGTTTTGCAAATGCATCCTTATGACTCCTGGCCAACCGTATAGCTATTTCAGATCTACCCACAGAACTACATCAGCGGTTGTTTAGAATGCCGCTTTTGAAAAATTCATCAAAATTTGCCTCTAGGCGCTCAAAGACAAAAAAAAATTGGGAATTATCTCACCGAACCACTTAGTACGCTGCGAGGCCTCAGGTAGGGCGACACCCTATCATGCGATCTCTTCAAAATATTAAATATTAAATCGTGAGAAAAGTTGCAGTCGAAACGAGTAAACTATCAGCAGCAAGTAGAGTTTCTCTTTTTCCCGGACTTTTCATTTCCCGGGAAACCGGGAAAAAATTTTGCCTTTCCCGGGATTCCCGGGAATTTTCGCGCAGTAGAAAAACAAGGCAAACTATGTTAATTTTATACAATTTTGCAGTGTGTACATATATATTTATTTGTTAATTCATGAGATCATATTGTACAAGCTGCAAGTAAAACAAAAACATAACAAACGAAAACATAACAAACAAAAAACATTCATTTTAAAGTATATATAAAAATATTAGTTAAACCATAAAAGTTAATTTAAGTCATTTTGAAAATACGTTTTTAAAACGGAAAAAGCGTTAATGGTTTCATCAGACAGTCTGTTTCTAATTCTATTTACAGATTGCCCTCTTGTTGAAAATATTCTTTCGCTTTCAACTAATGTTGGCCTTATTGTCAGAAGAGCATTCAATAAAATGGTGACATTTTCCGTTGCTTTTCCACTTGCTTCGTAAAATTTTAAATCCTTTTTTATCGAGTTATTAAGTAGTCTATTACTTGATGCAACATTTGCATTTGTTATGGCATCAGTTAAAATATCCTCAAATGGTCTTTCGGTACTAATGTCACAAATAGAAATTTCGTCCGATTCCGGAACTTCGTCGATAACGTCTTCTTTAAAAAGTCGAGTATAAATTTGTTCAGCGTACGCGATCACGTTTTGTTTTGAAGCAGTTTGAAATAAGTTATTAGCATTCTTATCAAATACTGTTGGATCTTTAAGATACTTCACTAAAGTATAAAGTCGCTTGTCCCTTCTTTCTTCAATTCGCTTCGTTAAAGCTTCTAAAATTTGCTCTGCCAAAGGTGTTTTAATTTGCGAAATTTGGTGGCACAAAGTGGATAATATTGCATCCGCGGCTATTAAATTCATATTTCGCCGGCACAGCGCTTCCACGGCTAATTTAATTGGATTTAAAATATTTAATAGATCTATAAGTATGTTTATATGTTCTTCAATCCAAAGGTCAACTTGTTCCAAATCTATTAGAGCTTTTTCTATAGAATTTTTTAAGCGCATGAACTTTTCTATCATCGGCACCATCGAATTCCACCTGGTAACAATATCCAGTTCTAGAGAGATTTCTTTTTTGTATTCAGAAACAACATATTTTTGAAGAATACAATTTTTCGTAGGGCTTTTTTTTAAACATTTTAATTATTCGGCGGGTGTTGGCCAACACAATTTGATAATTATCGTGGATCTCTACGGTTTCATTGTTATCGTCATCGAACACAGCCATATCTTCGTAGTCGTCTGCATCTGAGTGTTCTTTTTCTTCCTCAACTGGTTCTTTTGCCTTTTTTTTATAAAAAATTTCGAACACTGCCAAATGTATGGCATGACTGAGACAAAATATTCCATTAACACAGCTTTCTCGGACGAATTTTTTCATAACATTTGGACCATCTGTAATGGTGCCAACGATGTGTTTTTCAAAATTTATGTTAAAGTCATTTAAACGTGACTCCATTAATGCTCTAATTTCTGCAGCATCGCATTTACCAGGAATATACACCATACCCAGGTTATAAAAAATTGTTTCATCTCCGAGCAAGCATATATTTAGGTATGTCCAATTTTTTATACTAGTCCACTCGTCCATCACCAGGGAAAATCTACAATTGGCATCTAATTTTTTTTTATGACACTGGTTAATTCCAATTTCACTGTTTTGAACTGTTCCATTATAATTTCTTTAACAGTTGATTCATTTTTCGGCAAATTGTAGCCTCGCAGTTTCATAGATTCCTGTATTGGTAATTCCTCTAATTGTGAATCCGTCGATAGCAGCCAGTTTCGAGACTAAACTACCGAAATTTTCTTTTTTTGCATACTGATTCGTACCTTATTCGGTGTGGGCTGCTCGGCAACAGTAGATGACTCCTTTTCATTTCTTTTTTTATGTACGTTTTGTAAATGCCTCAGTAGACCACTGGTTGACTGTCCTTTGCAGCTAAGTGTTTTGGAACAGAGTGAACAAATAGCAGATTCCACACCACTCTTTTTAAAAATTTTCCATACGGATGAATTTTCCATCTGATAACAAAACATAAAATCTGTATACATATACTCTTTTGAAGGATTTTTTCATATATTTACCTTAAAAGCCGAAAACGTTTAAAAAGCGTCTAGCGATAACAACAAATTGCCTAAGAATATCTTGTTATTGCCAAATAAATAAATGAAATATCAACACAAGATCAGCTGTTTAATAAAGAACATTAAAAGAGAGGTGCAGAATTCCTCCAAATCGCTCAATGGTGAATGTTATCAAATGAAGATGTCGCTACAATCTTTAAAATAATCAAGTCTCAGTTTAGGTTTAGGTTTAGTGAAAGAAGTGTTTTATGTACCGAATCAACTAATAGGTTTTAATGATAAATAAAATATACGTTAAATAAAGAATTTCCCGGGAAACCGGGAATTAAAAATGACCGGGAATCCCGGGAGAGAAACTCTAGCAGCAAGTCACATGCTGGTCGCGTATGCTGATGGTTTAACATTTTTGGGCGACATCTACACGAAGCTACTGCAATATTTCGGGAATTGAGAAGGAATCAACAAAAGTGGGTTTGACAGTTAACTAGGGAAAAACAAAATTAATGGTTTCGACAAGCACAAATGGTGAACCATGATAAGCGTTATAATTTCGAAGTTGTGGACAAATTCGTTTGCCTCGGATCTGCCGTAAACAGAAACAATAACGTCAGCCTAAAAATTGTGCTTGCAAACAGGTGTTTTTTTCGGGCTAAGCAAACACTTCAGAGAGAAGACTCTCTCTCGAGAAACGAAGATCCAACTATATCAGACTCTCATATAACCTGTCTTACCTTTGACTCAGAACTATGGGGCATATCGCACGGTGATGAAACACCACTGGGAGTCTTCGAGAGAAAAATACTCCGAAAAATATGTGGTAGTATAATAGAAAATGGATAGTATCGACGACGGATGAACCAAGAGCTGTATAATCTGTATTCCGACATCGATATAGCGCTTGGTCATGCCAGTAGAAGTTATCCGAATGAACCAGTGCGACAGTTATTAGAAGACGTACTCGAAGTACATTGAAAAATTAGATGACCATGACTTCGCTGGAAAGACCAGGTGGAATATTGGCTGCGACAGCTAGGTTTTACCAACTGGAGGAGAAAAGCTGAAGATCGAGCCGGTTGGAGAAACACGTGTTCCTCATTTTGTAAACCATTGACACCTCTGGATTATTTGAGGCCACCTAAGTAAGTAAGTAAGTGTGGTAAAGTGTTGAAAATATTTTAAAAATTATGAAGGGCTTTCGAACAAAGTCGTCTTCAGCAATGATGTTAATTTTTATCTCGATGGCTTCGTTAATCGCTCAAATTGTCAAAAATGCTTCAAGAACGTATCACTGTTTGCTGTGAGTTTTGAGATGGACCTATTATCGAACCATTTTTCTACATAAATGTGGCTGGTCGGGCTGGTGTGGCTGTGTGTCTTCATCATCATGCTTTCATCAGTGAACATCTGCTTATATTCCCTTTGCCCACATCTTCCATCGCAACCCCATTTGCAAATGAGGAGCATACTACGAACATTCTCTTGAGTCAGTTTTTTATTGACTACATTTTGGATGAGTAAAATACGATGAACTGTATGATCCAATAATGCCTGCATTTGGTCTTCTGCACTAGTCTCTGTAATTCTAATGGCGTTATACTGTGGATAACAACGCTTTTTTGCTTCCATCACATTTTCTTAAGACGAAAATAGCTTACAATTATTTTCCTTGCACAATTTTCTCATCTCTTTGTAAGTACCCTTTGAGAATTTAAACTCGGTCAAATCGGAAAGTACAGCCTCTTCAGATAAAGAGGTTTCACTTGTTACTGCATAAGCTTTTCGATACTTAGAGGCTGTTGAAGGACTCCCCATTGTTGCGGCCTTAATAACTTTCGAACTGTCTAATTGTCCAAAAGAGCGAAGGCCCATTTGAGCAGCGTATGCCAACTCGTCCGAGGTGAACGATGTACGAATATATTCGGTCTTTCTTCGTTTCGACCTTTCACTGGTCGATGTAAACTCAAGGGACGGGCGGCCACCTTTACTACATGGGTTTGCCTGAACAGTTCCTGTAGGTACGGAAAAATATACCTGTGCCCTAAACCATTCACCATTATTCTTGAAAAACAAACGCCCGATTTTTTGCAAGCTCCTTGCCACCTGGTTCTCATTTGATTGAAGAGCATTGAAAAGGTGGGGCTCGAGTCCTCAGGAACTACAACTGAAAGTCCACTTTTCTTGGAAATATTATTTTCCAGAAATTCCATCAACGAATTAATTTAATTTTTGAATTGTCTAATAATTAAATTTGAAATTGAAATTTTTCCAACTTCTTTCTAACAAATAGAAAAATAAAAATAAATAAAATTTTGGATAAGCCACAAAACGACATCATTACCCTAGATCCAATTATATTTTCTTTACATCTTTACGTGGCTTTTCGTCCAATGGGCATATCTATAATTCCTCATGAAGTGGCAAAACTGCTATTAGTGAAAATGGAACAATTCTGGGAGAGACAAATTGAATGAGAGTTTCTTCCGTTTGAAAGATCATTCTGCTTTCTATTTACACTAGGCGTGTTTTCGTTACAAGCTAGTGATTATCGCTTACTTGCTAGTAACTAAAACGCCATAGTAGCGACGATTTATTCCAATGTATAAATATATCCGTCTTACTCGAACACATGGTTTGTAGTTGTTCTTGCATATTGTCGAGTTTCTTCTTAAACCACGTAAGCGCCATTTTTTCCAAATCGACTTTTTTGGTTTTTATGGTAGAAAATAATATTTGCCACCCGCTTGCATCTCATCTTGAGAACTTTGTATGAAAAAAAAATTAAAGCCTTTTCGAAAACCTCGTAAGCGCCATACAAAATGATATTTGCAGGCCAAATAGAATAGTTTTTATATTTAAAGTTGGAAATATTAAAGTCTCACCAGTGACGCAAGACGGAACGTACAAGACCCCCTCGAATAAACTTCTGTATGAGAGCAGTGGGCTCACTAGAATTGATAAATGGATGGTTGAGCTAGCCATCGGGTTTCTCGATAAGTGTCACCAAACTGAAAATGAACTAGTACGTAAGACTATGATCACACAAGAGGAACTCGAAATTATGATAACATCGGATAGGGTTTTAACTCCAATGTGCCTCAAGGGGCTAAATGATAGGGGAATGCTGTTCAACCCCGAAGAAAATTATTATTCTACCACAGGAGACATGCGTCATATGACATTGAAAATATAGTATATAATACTGGACAATAACTCCTGAATTATCTCTTTTATCCATTGTGAATAGTTCCCCTAGGACATGGGACTGTCCGTGGAGGTGGAAAGTTTCTGATTGCCATTCACTTGGGAGTGGCCAGAAATGATTCCTTCATTGGGCAGTTCAAGCAGCTCACTATCGGCTTTTCGGAAACCTCCGTTAGCTAGCTAGAGTGAGAAGGCGAAACAAATGAGCATCAAATCAGGTTTAGTAGGTGACTGATGTCACTGAAGCTCATCAAACAATCGGGCATATTCTTTTGTCCTTAGAAGGCGCATGAGCCAAACATACGGGCCAACGGCCGATAGAAACTAAAAGAAGAAAATCCAGGTTCAACATATCGCATCCTGGTCAGCGTCTGATCCATAATGGGCGGCTGCAATCAAATATCCTGGCAGTAGGTAAAATGCAAAAACCCGGTGGACTGGGTTTGCCTCCCGCCACCGTTCATAATGGCAGTGAAAATACAAAAACGTTGCCAACTGGAGAGATAAAGCAAAAGATCGAACTGGTTGGCGAAATATGTTATCTTCGTTTTGTAAGGTCCCTGACCCCCCGGGGTTGTCCGACACCGGATATGTAAGTAAGTAAGAATAGTTCCCCTCCCCCTTAGATTTAAGATTAGTTGTAAGTTATTTTTAAGGTCACAAAGGTACGGGTTTTAAGTCTCCTTTTCCCGGCATAGTAAACGAAGATAAGGACAAAATGTCAAAGGTCAGAATAACCATATATATGGGCTGGCTATAGGCCGATGTATGTAACACAAATGAGAAAAATCCTAGATTAGTCGTTAGATGTTAGGAATTATAATACACTTATGTATATTAATGTCAAGTAGATGTAAGATTTGAACAAAACGTTGGAGAATAAAAATGAATTTTAACTAAAAAAAAAAAAGTCTCACCAAAATTTTTTTTTATTTTCGAGATAAAAAAAACCCAATGAGTGTACGAACTCACGGGCGATATGTTAACACCTTTTTGTTACATGGTACCTGTTCGATTTCTATGAACACATTAGTAAATGTTACATTGGAAAATAAAAAACAGCGTTCAATCATATGATGACGTGACATTTAAATAATAGTGGTCTTCATGAAAGCTCGAAAGAACCTCGTAAACTCGAAAACATCGTAAACTTGCACAGCAAACGTCAAAACAAACAAATTTCCCATACAAAGCGACTTGCTCAAAAGTGGAAAGTTTTCGACCCAAATTTGCTGCGCAAACGTGGGATGGAGAAACGTGTAAACTTTTGACATTTCGTTGTCATCTGACTAGGATGGATAAATAAGGTGATAGCACTAGAACAGAGGAAAAAGTACACATACATAATACATGCAATTGCTACTGCTACCACCTTATGTATCCATCTTGGTTTTGAGCACAACTATGCTGAGCAACTTTACTTGGTGCCTCATGCAACGGTGCGAGGGAAACTTGCGCTGAGCAAAAGTTCTCGGCTTTCACGTTTGCATGAATGCCGCTAATATTTATACTTAAAATTATTTAAAGACCAGTGTAAGCACATGTGTCATTATTTTCTTCCTTAATACTTTTTGTTTTATTCCCACAAAAAGCAAAGAGAATGCAAAGCAACAGACCCATGTACATACATTGTGTTATATTCGTAAGCTAACGAGTAGCAAGACTTCGTCTCTTAAGACAACTATTCTCTGCCGCTACATCAATACCATCATACTTATTTTTAGGCAGAGACTATTGTTGTACAACAACCACATATTATTTACAATGCTAATACTGCATAGCTTCGACGTAGATAACGCTGTATGCTAACGCCGTGTATTGTTTGTATGTGTTGACTTTGTTAGATTATTCCTTGTCCTTGACTGTAGATGTTAATACATCAAAAAAATATTGAAAGTTTCATGCAAATCGAAGCATTTTTGGTTCGGTTCTCAAAGTCAGTAACTAAGGTAAGAACGACACTTTTCGTCGAGTAACTCAAAAACTATGCATCCTATACAGCACAAATGTTCCTCGAGCAACCATTATTTTAATAAATTCAATTTTTTTTCTGTATGCGAAAGCTAGATCTCGACATTTAAACATTGTTGTCGTACAAAACGCCGTTCTGAGCCTAAAGGGGTTAACATGTGCATATAAGGGATTAATTTCTAAGACTCCACCTCAATTATTTTTACATAACCAACATTTATTGTAAAGGAGTCAAAACTATCTGTGATCCTTACAAACGCTAATATGCTTGGAAAAAATGTGAAATTTTTCGAACTTGAGCTATTTGAGCTATCGAAGCCGAAAATTTGCACAGTGCGATGAACAAAACATAATTTTTTTTGAAGTAAAGAGTCATAATAATATTGAGGATATATTTTGATAGTTGACGCCAGATAAATTGGGGCACCTGATCTAATTTTTTGACCAAAATAATAAAATTCAAAATGTATTTATAGGTGACGTTGTGGTTTTAGCTGTAGTTTACAAAATACTAGCACTTGTACATGAAGGCCCGGTCTCTCCTATTCAGAGATAGTAAATAAAAAAATTGCACGTATGTTAAAAAAAGTTCAGGTACTCGTTCGTTTGCTAATCTTTGTTGTTGTCTCTTTGATTCTCTGTGTCGGTATAATGTAAGTGATTTTAATAATACTTTTTTTTTGAAAAATATAGGAATAACTACTTTTTTAAAACAACTATATCTCTATTAATAGAGATATAGAATGGCCTCGAACAATAATATTAAAAAGTACCAATAAAAAGGCCGTATAAATAAAAATCATCCCTGATGGATTTGAACAACGTGGAGCACGACGAAACTGCATGCAATTGTTATTGTACGTAAAAAGAATTGTGTTGGCTTTTAGGCAACAACAAAAAACATGTCTAATGAGGGACGATGGTTCTCTGGAGATGGAAATAAGTTTCTGCAAATGTTTTCTTGTGTGTTTTGCTTGCGATATTTTTCGAACACTTGCATTATAGTGAATTCTCAATTCAAATGAGATTTCGTTTGCAATTAGGTTGTTGAAATTTCCAATAGCATCATTCAAAACAACCGCTGATGAAGATCTGTGGCTAGATCTAAAATAGCTATACGGTTTGCCAGGAATCATAGGCAAACATTTGCAGAACTACTTTTTTAAAACAACTATATCTCTATTAATAGAGATATTGAATGGCCTCGAGCTTGTACAATAATATTAAAAATTATCAATAAAAAGGCCGAATAAACAAAAATCATCCCTGATGAATATAAGAATAAATGTTAATTTACACACAAACAATTTGTGTTTTTTAATTTTACAAAAATCTCGTAAGCGACCAATTTTGCAACTTTCTCTTTGCGTCAAAATCACGTAAGCGACAAATTTGGCCACACTTACTTGTAAGTAATCAATTTTTTCAAAAACTGTTTCTACACTCTTCAGAGAGTCGCAAAGCCATGTTTTGTAAAATAAAATGTTGTTTTAGAACCCATATTTAAAAAGTTATTAAGTTTTTTTCGTTTTCTGAAATGAAATAAGTTGTTGGGTCTAAGAAGAAACGCGACGATATGTGTATATTCTGGGTTGGGTACAAAATTCTGTTCGACGAAAATTCTGCTTTACAAAATTCTGTTTTACAAAATTCTGTTTTTCAAAATTCTGGTTTCCAAAATTCTGTTTTTCAAAATTCTGTTTCACAAAATTCTGGTTCACAAAATTCTGTTTGTAATTGCATTTTCAGTTAAATAAAAAATTATTTGAAAAAAATTGCGCGATTTGTTTCAAATAATTTTTTATTTAACTGAAAATGCAATTACAAACACATACATAAAAATAAAACAATTAAGAAACCACTTTGCCCTAACTTTCCCTTACATTTTAAAAAAAAATACTGTTTAATAAAACACTTTGCAAATTTAAATAAAATGCATCACATACACTGTGTGTTTGGTCAAAAATTATGTTCCAGCATTTTATTTAAAATTAGTCGCAATAATAAAAATGAATAAAGTGCAATTAATAAAAACCAATAAAAATAAAGAAATGTTGTGTCTCAACGGATATTTTTATTATTTGGAAATGAAAAGACAAAAATTAACCTTTAATTGGACGTGCTCGAGAAGAATTCCAGATAAGTGTTCCTCTCGAATAATAACAGCAACGGAAAATAACGAGCATGTTTTAATAAGATATCCAAAAAAGCATACCCACGAACCTATTGCTAGTGCAATGGAAATATGCAGAACAAATACTTTTGTAAAATATGCCGCTATAAACAAACCCCTTAATCCAAGTCAAATAGTGCAACAATCGGTGGTAACTACAAGCCAAAAATTTCGCGATTACCTTCCCTCGAAGTACGCGCAAAAGCGAAAAATAGGATACACTCGGAATGAAATGGGACTTTTCAGAGAGCCGCAAGCAATAGATGAAATAGATTACCCTCTACATCTATACGTTTTGGATAATGAATTATTTATATTGGCAGAAGAGAAAGTGGAAGATGAATATATGGTTATATTCGGCACAAAATCATCAATTCAACTTCTACAAAAAAGCGATTGTTGGCTCGTTGACGGCACTTTTTATGTTGTGCCCACAATAATGCGCCAACTCTTTTCCGTTCATGGAAGGATTGAACGAGAGTTCGTCCCACTCCTATTCTGCCTAATATCCAAAAAATCTGCAGTACTCTATGAAGCATTTTTTAAACGAAATTGCTTTGGAATTGGAGTTTTTTTTTAAACGAAATTGCTTTGGAATATGGAGTTTTTTTAAGCCTCATCGTATTATATCTGACTTCGAAGTTGGTCTCGTGTCAGCAGCTAGAAAATGCTTTCCAGATTCGTAGATACGAGGGTGCTTTTTCCATTTTACCCAGATATTGTGGAGCCGTATTCAAAAAGAACGGTAAGAATTTTTAATAACTTTTATAATTTATAGTAATGAACTTGTAATATGTACAACATTATCATTTCAGATTGGTTACTAAGTACGGAAATGACGAAAATTTCTCACTGCAAGTAAGATGTTTAACAGCGCTTGTGTATGTTCGTCCAGAAAAGGTAGCCAAATATTATTCGAAGCTCCGAAGAACATTTGAAGACGAAGATATTATTAAATTGGCCACCTGGTTCGAGGCCAATTATGTCTATAACGCTCGTAAATACCCACCTGAATTTTGGACGATATTTGATTGCGAGTATTCTGAAAAATACCCGAAAACTACAAACAATGTCGAGTCATGGCACCGACGTTTGCGTGTTGTAGTTGGACGAAAAAAAAGCGGACTCTACAAAATTGTAGATCATTTAAAAGGAGAATTAATCTATTCTCAAAATATTGTCTCAAAGATTGAGAATGGAGAAAAATTAAAAAAAAATAAAAGAAATGTAAAAAAAAAAATATTTCACGTATTGTAAAAAAATTTAATCGTTTAAGGAAACTACAATATTTAAAAAGAATAGCAAACAACTTAGTTTATAATTAATTAAATATTGTTATCATTCAAATTGAATTGCTATGATTTTTTATTATTTTTAACTTTGCCTTAATTTAATTGATTTTTAACTAATTTGTGTTTTTATTTAATGTTTGTTATTTTTTTTTCTTTTTAATTAATATCTTTTTCAATGATATGAATTTTTTTAGATCGATTTTGAAAATCCAGTAATCTGTTAAATTATTTATTACTTATGTATAATGTTAACTTTATACTTATAATAAGATAAAATTATATAAGAATATGAATAATAATATAATCTAATGAATTTCTGTGAAACCACTATTTATCTATCTAAAGCTGAGTAAATGCAAAAAATGTACTATTGTTAGTACCTTTTCTTTTCAACCCTAAATAGTACTGTGTACTAAATTACAACCAAAAACTTATTGTGAATTGTTTTTTACCAAGATAACTGGATAAAGTAAAGAAAATGGATAAAAAGAAGTTTCCTATAACCAAAATGTATATTAAAAAGTATTCTGGCAGCAACAGTCTCAAGGTGAGCATCAGTCTCAAAAAATAAAATCTGCATTTTAAAACATCTTGGATCTAATCCATTTGGTTTTTTTCTTTCTTTCACTAACCCTAATCCTACTTACATAAATTCTCAATCTCTGCGAATTTATGCAAGTGATAAAGAGTTCCATCTCTCTCTCTAGGAATTCTTAACACTCAAAAGCTAATTTACAGTCCACAGCATCCACAATCCCCAAGAGACGATTCAGCAAATCTCTCTCCATATAAGCTATACAACTTATTTCATAATTTGTTTCCAACGAATAAATATCTAACCATACACATACGTTATTATATGTAACATTTCTTATTCATAATAAACTGGCTTTAATTCTTAATAAATAATTTAACGGCATTTTATATTTTTTTCTCATAATAAAAGGGGAATAACATATTTCAAAAACCAGAATTTTAATAGACAGAATTTTATTAAAAACAGAATTTTGTAAAACAGAATTTTGTAAAACAGAATTTTAGTCAGACAGAATTTTTTTTTGGAAAATAACAGAATATTGGTAAGACAGAATTTTGTAAAACAGAATTTTAGTCAGACAGAATTTTTTTTGAAAAAAACAGAATTTTTGTAAGACAGAATTTTGGAAAACAGAATTTTGTGGCTATCCCGTATATTCTACTGTTTGCTTGTGAACTCAGAATAACGATATTCAACACTGTTTTTGTCTAACGCATTACTAGTAGTTATTCTTGCAAATGTTTATATTCTTTCCCTTATATTTGAGCTCCTAATAACTATATCCAACACTGTTTTTATGAATTTCTTCAGACTGGTAACTTTATGCCTGCTTAGAACTAAAAAAGAAGCGGTAACTTCAAGTGCCGCTTAATATCGCTTAGCTCTCCATACTAAATAAGTGATAACTTCAGCAAGTGGTGTAACCAAAACCCGCCTACTATCAGTTTTGAATAAGATAACAGCAAATTGTAAACAAAGACTAAATATTTGTAAATATTGACGAAATAAAAGCTTTTATTGCAGTTGTTTTTTGCCCGTTTAATACAAAATACACCCTGGTCGCATCGTTTTGTAAGCAGATATATCAAAATTTAGTCTACAAATCGTTCTCCTCAACTTTACAGTATTCTATTCGATCTCACCAAATGCAAATTTTGGCATATGCAACGATTCTAACACGTTCTTAAATAATCTATTTAATAGTTATTATATAGTTTTCCAATTATACTAAACTCAATTCCGAAGAATAACCATTTCACATCTGACCACAATCAGTTGACAACGTAACCTTACTCAGCACTATTCACTTCCTGTCTCATTGCAAAGAAATGTGTTACAATAATCTCGAAACGTCTAAACTGGTCTTGAAACCAAATGGCGTTATCTGATATAATATGCTTAGGAATTCAATGTCACACGAATAAATCCATGGTATAATTAGCATCTAATATTTAAACCAAAATCATAATAGAAAATAAAATATATTGAAAAAGACCCTCTGAACACCGTTAGAATTGAGTAATATTAATATATTGACTAAGAACATGAACTGTTTCTAGTCAAGTGTAAATATTCAAACACCTGTTGTATTTGCAGTTAATATATGAAATTGAATACGAAATCAACCACATCATAGCACCCTCTCCTTGTCGTTTCACAACAGCTTTGAGAGTACAAGTTGCACGCTCACAATGTAAATACAAGTATTATTCCGTAGAACTACAGCCATAGGTCAATGAACTTGGACTCTAGTCTCACAACTAACTGATCAATCTATTGGATCAGCAAGCGAGTCAGTGTGGAGGCTACAACAACAGAGTGGCACTAAATTCAATTGTAATTATTGGAATACGATTAACTAATAAACTGCGAATAGTTGTTGGAGTGAACGAAATGCTTATGAGTTATTAGTAGAAAAATAAATAAATGCAATCATTTTAATAATGATTATTCAGCATTTAGTTTAAATTAAACGAGGAACGGATGAATGCATGAATGCAAATCGGATCGGAAAGATCGCAGCGAAGTACCCTACACTATGGAATTGTTTGACGATAACCTATAGAAAAATTCTCTAACTGCATAGTCAAATAATAAATATAGAATATCGGATCGATATCTTCAACATGTTAATGGACACAACAAATAAATTCAAGAAATTTAAGAAAATAAAATAATAAT
The DNA here is from genome assembly GCA_963931995.1 of Phaonia tiefii. NCBI lineage: Eukaryota > Metazoa > Arthropoda > Insecta > Diptera > Muscidae > Phaonia > Phaonia tiefii. Next base: position 211,441,657 of record OZ008368.1, read on the forward strand.
AAATAAATATATAGTTCTATATAATTTCCAATAGACATTAACAACTTTTCAATTAATATTTATAATGTGTATATAATCCTTGTACGCAAATGAATAATCCCCACTGTCATAGCCAAGGGCACATAACTACTCCTAGCACAATAGGGCGCCATGATGTAATGTGCACTGAACTCATGGGATTGATTTCCCCAGATCCTCAACTACGCTGGCATATTGCGAGACTAGAACTCGCCGGACGGGGTGGTTCCTTTTGATCCTTTCTAGTTGCGATGGCACATTCAATTCCTAAATTATTGCCAGCTAGGCCTCGATGACCAACCGGAGCCATAAAGAAAACTCGAAAAGATTTATAGAAAAGGAAATCAATGAATGTTCGAACTCACGAGCGATGTGTTAACACCTTTTTGTTACACAGTACCTCTTCGATATCTATGAACACATTAGTAAATGTTACATTGGAAAATTAAAAAAAAGAATAGATTTTGTGCTGAAGGCGCTTTTTCTATTGCACTTTCCTTTTTCTTACATCTACTTTAACATTAGATGTAATATTGTTAAAATAAATAAAGCAATATTTAGCTTACTGAAATAATTGTTTTTGTTTGGTCACAAATAGAGCGACGATAAAAAGTATTGAATAGTATAGAGAACTTATTGCACTCTTTTTCCGCTCTCATTTAGAGAGTCTGAGGAAAAGAGCTTATTCTCTTTGTAGGATATTTCAATATAAATGCACCATATCGACAATATTTTTACATAAACCAACACAAAAAGCATAAATGTTTCAAAAGGCATCAATGTTGCACGCCAAAATTATGAATGGACCAAGTTATGACAAAAAGAGAATAATACTTTTTGAATCTTTCGCCAGATGTCGCTAGTGCTTTTGAGTCATACGATTCGTTCCATGAGTCCTCTATTCTATTCAATACTCTTTGGCGACGACGCACAGTGCTTTGACTCATATAAATAAAAAAAAAAATTGTCTCAAAATGTGATGAAAGTTATAGTGATCGATAGATAACAATACAACTCAAATAAGTTTTAAGGAACTGGTTTCATTTGACTCTCCTAGACTGCACTAGAGGGCGCCAAAATCAGTGAAATTTAAGCAAAAATGAATGAATTAAAAACTGAATTTTATTGCTTCAAGAAAATAATTCCCAAAAATTCATTCTTTTAAGAAAGAGCATGAAATTTCGATTTTTGTGTTACTCAATATGTTCTGAACTGAAAAATAAAATTTGTGTTGTTTTTGTTAACTAGAATTATTTGTAATCCCTCGCAAAAAAAAAAAAATTTTTAAAAAATTTCACAAATTACAAAAGTTTGAAGGAATTTAAAAAAAAATCCGAAAAAATCCAACATTTTGACGTAGAATACGTCTTACCTTACGGTATGAGGAGTCATGTCAGGTTTTTATTGTTGTAATCTTTATTTCATTGAATTTGAGGAAACGGCTAGATGAATTTTTTTAAAATTTTTTTTGTAGGTAAATGAAGATGTTATCTTTCGTTTGATATACATTTCATATTGGTTGATATATTTCTAGTATTTTAATTTCTCAAATGAAAATTGTTTAAACACATACACTCAAACATATGTGTGGTGTTTGGTTGAGTGTTTTTGTTTGCTCAACATTGCTTAGGAACATGTATCTAGTAAAAAGTGAAACGAACAGCAAGCTAATGTTGCTTGGCAACATGTATCTAGTAAAAAGTGAAACAAACAGTAAGCTAACGTAATAAAGCTTTTTTGCGAAAGGTTCAATAAAGCTGTTGTAACATTAATTTTGAATTGTAAACCGTAAAGCTTTCACACAACGCTCGAATGCTAAGCGAAGACTCGATAAGGTAAACCTTTTTTAATATTAGGGCGGCCCTCTCAATATTCGCAGAACTTATTTCAATAAAAATATTAATTAAAATACATAAATTAAATTAAGTTTAAAAAAATTTAACACAATATTTTTTTTTTTAACGGACTTGAATCAAATGCCGTTGGTAAATATAAAAATTACAGCAGACAGTTGTCCGAGGCCTTCGGCCACGGACTGTCCCTGCAGGCTGTGTCAGAGAGACGGCCATTAAGTTTAACGTAGAATACGCCATCCGATAAGACAGAAAACATATATAACAATAAATGATAAATAACATAAGCAAATGAATTTATTGTTATATATGTTTTCTGTCTTATCGGATGGCGTATTCTACGTTAAACTTAATGGCCGTGTCTCTGACACAGTCTGCAGGGACAGTCCGTGGCCGAAGGCCTCGGACAACTGTCTGCTGTTTTTTTTTATTTTGTTTTTATTCAGTTTATAGTGTTGTTAAAAGGTAAAAAAAATTTGAGCCTATTTTTTGCCACAACTTAAAAATCGTTCGGTTATTTCAAGTTTAAGCTGTAGCTTCAATGATTGTTAATTATTACATTGTTTTTTTTGCTACTTACACCCATTATTTGCTGACGCTTCTTCTGAAGTGATTCCATTTATAGAACATAACAACAGAACGTATATTTGTTATTGTTCTCTTTTTAAATTTTGGCGAATATCAATATAAAATGGTAGAGCTGGACGAAAAGTTAAAAAGAGAACAATAACAAACATTTATATTTCGAATTAGAGATGAGAAAGTGACACAACATTTTTTAGTTTCAAATGCCCGATTGCTATATATTATATTTGTGTTAATGTTTTACAATCATGTATGACGTACTTTAATTTTTAAAATTAAAATTTAATTGATGTTTAAAGTTTTGCGTAACGTAAGTAATATATATATATATGTATGTATAACACAAAAGAACAAAAAGTGACTACTTAAAAATCAAAAAGCTCACGGGCCCATCCCCATTAAGAATGAAAACAAATGTTTTAAAAATATAAAAAGATTGTGTATTTAATCTGTGATCATGGTTAACAGCATCATCGAAAAATAAAATATCGGCGACATTTAAATATGTTAAACAAAAAATAGCCACTTAAAATTTTAACAAGAAAAACTGAATGAAAAGAGTTTCGTTTTTTAATAGTGAAATGAAAAAGTTTTGGAAAGAAAGTAAATACAATAGAAAGTTTTTTGAAAATAAGCATTCTAAATGGTGAAGTTACTTATTTTTTGACCTGGATGATGTAAGTTTTATTGTACTTTTACATTAAAATAAAAATATTAAATTAACAAAATAAAAACACTAAGTTGCCCAGCACAAGCCATAAAAACGTAGGTGCCGGGAACCTTACAGCAAACGAAATAGATGTAGACATATCAATGGATTCAGTATCTGCAGGAATTGACATAGAAATTGCAGCCACAGGAACCACAAAAAAGCGCGGCAGACCAACCAAAATATTTGATCAGACTACAACGAAAACTAAAAATCGGAGAGTTGCAGATTTAATTGAAAAATATTCGCTTGAGGAGCTGGAATTTTCTGTAAGCAAAATGAAACGAAACGCGAATACTGTTACCGAAAACAAGAACTGTAATCAAAAGTGCTTGTCAATAGCAAAAGCGTTGGCGCTTGATATAGATTTAGATCTATCGGAAAGAAAATACATAGTTCTGCGTCAAGTAATCAACGAATTGCATCCTAATTGTTTGCCATCATTGTATGCGTTGCAAACCGAGAGGAAAACATTGCTACTACCTACATATAAGAGTAACTGAAATTTCAGCTGAAGTCAATTTAAAAACTTTCATGCGTAGAACAGCAGAAAGTATTTGTGAACTTTGTTATGTGCAAGATAAACCATGTAAGCTTGCTTTCCTTGAGCCATAGCCGTTATAAGCAAGCATTTGAAAATGAAAGTCACACAGATGAATTCTTGTTTTTTATTGCATTTGTGCGTCTAAGGTAACTAACCATGTGTTTAATTAGTTAATTTGTATAATTTTTAACATTAATTTTTACGTTACAGACTGGTAAACTTAACATCAAAGGAAGATTTATGGGTTAATAAGACACCAGGTTCTACGTTATCCTGTAGGCCTATTAAATTTATTTTACAAAAGGCGAATCCAGTCCTTGTTCGGAAGATTTACCGTGAGATTGGGGAAAGTATTGAGAATTTGGAGTGTGATGTTTTAGAAAGGAAAGGTGCAATTGTGGAAGTAACATACGACATGCATTTTACAATTATTGACGGTGCAGTGGCAAATGTTTTAACTGACACAAATGCGGCAAGTAGGTATTTTATTTGCAATGCAAGCCCTACCGAAATGAATAATTTAAATTTATCAAAAATTCCAAATGCCTATAACTACAAATTTGGGCTTTCAACCCTTCACTGCTCGATAATATTTTTTGGGTGTTTGATACATATTGCCTACCGGCTATCTTTTAAGCTTTGGCGAGTCGGTAAAGAAAATAGAGATGAGTTTATGGAAAGTAAAAAAAAATCCAATGAGTGTTCGAACTCACGGGCGATGTGTTAACACCTTTTTGTTACTCGGTAACTGTTCGATTTCTATGAACACATTAGTAAATGTTACATTGGAAATTAAATAACAGCATTCAATCATATGATGACGTTACATTTAAATAATATTAATACTTAAAAATATTTAAATACCAGTGCAAGCACGCACATGTGTCATTATGTTCTTGCTTAATACGTTTTGTTTTATTCCCACAAAAAACAAAGAGAATGCTAAGCAACAGACACATGTACATACATATATTGTTATGTACACGCTACACAAGTTCACAATTTTGTTGCTCTCTTTCTGTCTTATTTTTATATACGTATAACCACGTCATTATTCTCTTTGCTCTGAGAGTGCTTCGCACCCACGCAATACAGCTATTCGCTGCCGCTACATCAGTGTGTGTGTTTATTTCGCAGTTTGACAATCTGTGTTTCGAAGTCGGACAAATCTATGTTCTATATAGTGGTGGATAACCCTTATAATTTAGGGGTATGAAATCGGTCCAGCCGTTTCGAAGGACTTTAACGGCAAACAATGTGTGATCGTTGTCGGACAATCTGTGTGAGCGCAGTCGGCCGAGAACTTTTGCTCAGCGCAAGTTTCCCTCGCACCGTTGCATGAGGCACCAGGTAAAGTTGCTCAGCGTAGTTGTGCTACATACATAAGGTGGTAGCAGTAGCAATTGCATGTATTATGTATGTGTAATTTTTCCACTGTTCTAGTGCTATCACCTTATTTATCCATCCTAGTTAGATGACAACGAAATGTCAAAAGTTTACACGTTTCTCCCTCCCACGTTTGCGCAGCAAATTTGTCTCGAAAACTTTCCACTTTTGAGCAAGTCGCTTTGTATGGGAAATTTGTTTGTTTTGACATTTGCTGTGCAAGTTTACGATGTTTTCGAGTTTACGAGGTTCTTGCGAGCTTTCATGAAGACCACTATTGTGTTTAGATGTATTCACTTTGTGAATTTAGGCCGTACCCGCGACAATAGATGTTAACACATCAAAAAAAATTAAAATGAATTCAAAAGAAGAACAGGTCTAATAATTGACCAAGTAAAACATGGATTCGGAAACACTAATGACGGAAACACTGCTCGAAGATTTTTGATGTGTTAGCATCTATAGCGGCGTATAGGGACTAAATCTATCAAAGTCAAAATCTGCTAAAACCAGATTTTATGCTGCTGCTAAAACCATCGCAGTCGACGTTATGGTGAGACACTAATACGTCAGCTACTTCGTACAAAGTATGAGTGATGTTGTGTGTTTGGCTGTTTCGTTGCTGTTGATATGGCAAACATGTGGTTATGTGACACACGTATACGTCAGCGACTTCGGACAAAGTATGTGTGATGTTGTGTGTTTGGTTGTTTTTATTTTACGTACCCCCCTACACCCACCACCCACACAAACACTCCACGACACAGCAAGCACAAATAAATCACCAACATATCAGTAGTAGTAGTAGTTGTTATTGTTGGTGTGTTGTTTTTTTATTATAGTGAAAGGTAAGTCCAATAAAATGTGGGTGCGGAGCACTCTCAGAGCAAAGAGAGTAATGACGTATTATACGTATATAGCGTATGTACGAATATAACATTGTATGTATGTATATACAAGTGTCAGTTGCTTTGCATTCTTTGACTTTTGTGGGAATAAAACAAAAAGTATTGAGCAAGAAAATAATGACACATGTGCTTGCACTGGGTCTTTAAATAATTTTAAGTATTAATATTATTTAACTGTAACGTCATCATATGATTGAACGCTGTTTTTTATTTTCCAATGTAACATTTACGAATGTGTTCATAGAAATCGAACAGGTACCGTGTAACAAAAAGGTGTTAACACATCATCCGTGAGTTCGAACACTCATTGGATTTTTTTTCCAACAGTGACGTTGCGGCCGAAATTACAGGCATTGATAAGGGACTTATTGATAACTTTGGAATTATACTAAGGGACTACTAAGATACTACTATCTTGTGGATCGCCAGTAAATGTTAACAGCTTACAGGACCTGTTAAGAGTCACTCGAAATACGTATTAAATACATTATGGGTGGTATTATATGCCAACCACTGTCCATAAAATTCTAGTTCATGGATGTGATGTTATTCAGTTCTTCAATTTACCAATAGGTATGCATATAAATCAAAAACTTCTTTATTATAAATTTATTTTTATTCATCTTTTTACCCAGGATGTGTGTCGGAAGAAGCATCAGAAGCGAACCATAAAAACGTTAGAAGAGTGCGCTTATCTCATACCAGAAAAACTTCACGAGAAGATACAAACAGAGATTTGATGACCTATATGTTATTGCATTCAGATCCCGTATTATCATCAAAGAGAAGCATAAAAAAAACATAATTTTGATTTGGCCGGTATTGAAAAATATATACACAGGGAAAATGTTGATTTGCAAGATGAAATATTTGAACAGGACGAGTACAGTTCTTCGTTGAGCGAAAATTGGTTTTGGGATGACTCTTCTAGTGATGATGCTTAATTTAAAGAAATATCGATATCATTAAAATAACTATTTTTTGTTCATACTGCACTTGATAGAAAAAGACCAAATGTCCGTGTTAGAAATTTGATAAAAAAAAAAACAAATTTGCTGTATCACGTTATATTAATAAAAATAATAATATAATATAGACATAGTACACAATTTGTATGGGGGGGACCATATATAGTGGTCTGGTTTCGGTAAAACTACTTGAAAATGTAGAATAAGGATAGTAGTTAGAAAACTGGAGAGAAAAAGCTAAAGATCAAGTCGGTTGGAGGAATATGCTATCCTCTTTTTGTAACGCTCCTGGCCTAACACATCGGCTGTAATGGCGAGCTAAGTAAGTAAGTAAAATAGAAAATTACGTTTTGCCAAATTTGGTCAAAATTAATCATTAATAATGAGAAAAATATGTTATGCAAAATTTTATAGAATCCGGGAGGTCTAATAGGATGTTAGGGATGGTAAATATTCAAGGTCCTTTGCATCTTTTGTATGGGAGGTACCAGAACCCGTGGTTCGATTTCTGTTAAATTTTGCATAGAGTTTATGACAATGAAAACTATATATTATTCAAAGTTTGGTAGAATTCGGGTAGTGTGGTAGGGTGTTTGAGCATGATAAATATTCGAGACCCATTTCACCTTTTGTGTGGGAGGTACCAGAAGCCGCGATCCGATTTTCCCCAAATTTGGTAGAGACGTCTTGGAGGTCAAAAAAGTAACCAGTGAGGAGATTGGTAGAATTCGCACGGAATGATAGGGTGTTATAGCGTGTAGAGTTTTCGATATCAGTTGAACCCTTTGTATGAGAATACAAGAAGGCTTGGTCCGACTGGCTTTTAATTTTATATTTTTCTTAATTTTCACCAAATATAACTTCACACAAAATGTCATGAATCTGCGACTACTTCTATTTTTGTCCCATCGATATATGGGGACAAAGCACTCTCCGACGATCGGCTTATTTGTTCGCCGCCGTCACATCAATGCCATCATACTTATTTTCAGGCAGAGACTGTTTTTGTTCAACAACCACGTCAGTGATGCTAACGCTGTGTGTTGTTTGCATGGGTTCACTTTGATAGATTGCCCTACCCATGCCAATATATGTTAACACATCCAAAACAAGAAATATACGGAAATACGGGAATTATTTGCATTAAATGTATTATTTGATATATTTCATGAAATGAGAACCTGTATCTTATTTATTTCTCCACTCTTTGTTGTCTCCCAGGTTTTTGTTTCAGTAGATTTCAACCTCGCCGAACGCTTCAACACTTTAAACCACGACTTTACGGTGGTACACAAGCCATATACATATATACTCGATATCTGCACAAGATTTTTTGAATGGCCATTCAAGACATTTGCTTTGTTTTCAAGCCATATACTGTAGCGAAGTCCCGACAACCAAGTACTTAGGGGTACTGTCGACAAACGTTAGTGTAATTCACGACAAATATCGTGAATACGATGTGAAGCGATATGTGCTCTACAGCTTCACACACACATACACGAATGCTTCTTTTTTCAGAACACTGAAATATGTTTTTGCCGCAACTTCGCTGCAGAATATGTCTTGAAAAAAAGCAAATGTCTTGAATGCCCATTCAAGACGTCTTGTGCAGATGTGTAATATATACAAAGCTAGTTGATTCAAGCCAAGCGCTGGTTAAATACTTGTGTTTTTTTTTTTATTAAATTTCAAAATTGGGCCGCCGCTACGATTTTCTCAGTAAAGGCTCGGGCAGACAATGGGGTTCTAGTTGTTGTTCTTTCAGTTTCTTTCCTCAAAATTGTTTCTCACTTTGGTAGCATCCATACATATATACGAAACCCATACACAGAAACGTAAGTGACATTACAATACATCAGCCAAAATAAGAAACACTAACTTAATCTGTAAATTACACACACATTCAGGAACAATTATGAGTCACTGACTGAAAGAATAGTGCAAAAAATACAGTTACATACGTACAAGATAGACTGTGAATATTCTCTCGTTGACTCCACTATTATTCTCTTGCTCTGGAGAGAGCAAAAATAGTGCTCCAAACACAGCTATATTTGTATCGTAGATACAGATATATTTGGATCACAAACACATACTTATATATAATAACATTTTAATAATTCTATCTCCAACACGTATTGTTGAATAGCAAACACAATGTGTTTGAACAATAGTATACTATATTTTCGATGAACTTCAAACACACGGTATATTTGCATCCAATCAACAATTAACGGCTGATGTTTTAGCGTGTATGAGGCTAAAATGCAACATATCAGTCAACATAAGAAACACTCACTTCATCTTCATTTTACTCACGCAGTCAGGAATATTTTTCAATCACTCACTGAAAGAATAATGCAAAAATACAGTTACACACTTACAGCTTTGACCTTGAAATATCTCTCTTCATATCTCTCTTCTAAATAGCGCAGCCAATATAGCTGTAAGCGTATCACAAACAAAGATATATTTGGGTTCCAAACACATATGTTGAAACATATTAATAATTGTGTCCCCAACACAAAAAATTACATGAGGTGCCAGGGGACACCCGGTTGGAACGAAGTTCCTCTCGCTATATATTATGTACTAGTTAGTTCCAACACGCCTAAGGCGCCTGTTCGAAAATACTGTAATTTAAATGGATCCTTAAAAAAAGATACTTTTTGTAAAATGATAAACGGCTTTTAAGAATTTTTTATTTATTGAATGTATTTTTTTAAAATAATTTATATTTTTGAGTCCGTTTTTTAAGAATATGTATTATATTTTCCCGAAAAGGTTCTTTCTTTAATGAAAGGTACTTCTGTTATTAAAATCTAATGTTTTTTTAAGAAAAGCTAAAATTTTTAATTAGAAATGCTTTCTGTAAGACAAAGCCTAAGAGTATTGCATTCTTTCACAAAGAAGTACTTCTTTTAAGAACAGGTGTTTTTTAAAGAACTGGTATCCTTTTTAGGAAAACGTTATTTTTTTAAGAAAATTTACTTATTTTCAGAAAGGCTACTTATCTCAAGAAGAGAAAGGAGACGGTATTATTATATTTTTATGAAAAGGTACTTTTAAGAAAAGGAATTTTTGTAAGAAAAGATATTGTTTTTAACAGAAGGTTTTTTTTTGAAGAAAAGTGTTTTAAGGAAAAAACATTTAAAATTTTAAGAGTAGGTACTTATCTCAAGAAAAGTTTTTTTGTTTTACAAAAAAGGACTCTTACTTTTAAGAAAATGCAATTTGTTGTAAGATAGTGTACTTTTTTAAGAAAATGTACTTATTTAAACAAAATACTTTTTTTTAAGAAAGGGTACTTTTTGTAAGAAAATTTACTTTTTTAAGCAAAGGTACTTCTTTAAGATAAGGAAAAGGTACACTGTTTAAGAATATCAATAGGAATTTTTTTTTTTACAAATTTACTAAATAATAAAAATAAGAAAACGCGCTTACTTAAGAAAATGTTATTTTTTAAACTTCTTTCACATTGGCTTTTCTAAATTTACTTTTATTCGGTTCAAAACTGCAATCAGGTACAAACAGGTTCCACCTAGAAAATCTGTCATTAAACAAGAAATATCCCCCCATATGTTAGTCTAGACACAAACCAAACCGAAAGTACGAGTGTAAGAGTAATAGCTTATTCACATTTACTGCGTTTTAGCGAAATACTGTAATTTCGCTCTTTATGAGATGATTTCGAAATCATGGTGTTCACATTGTGCTGTTGTTAATTACTGTGATTTCAAGTAACTTCTCTCTTTTTGTTTGACCACATCCTCCCACATCTCAAGCAGCATTTGATCTGCGGTGTCCGACCAAGCAATTCTCTGCTTATATTTGCGCTTCTTATCGTTTCTAATAAAAAATCACAATAATAATTAAAAAACCCAATATAAAAATCTTATTACTTACAATATATTCGGCATTGAATCCATTTTCCTGTATTGCAATTATTAAAAACGAAAAATTTTAATTTATATTAATAAATCACATTGCAATAAGTACTTACCACCACAAAGCAAACTAGAAATGTAAACAAACAGATGTTTTTTCCGCTCATTTTTCTGACATTTGCTTTGAACCAGCAATGGAAATTTTTTCATTTTACTGCATTTTTTAACTACTATTGCAATACAACACTATGGTCTCTCTTGGTTTTACTGTGATTTCAAACAAATTACAAAAAACTGAGCAACTTTTTTGCATTTTTTTTGTATGGAAATATGTGTAATTTATAGTGTGATTTAGGCTCAAATCATCTCATATGGAGCGAAATCACAGTATTTCGCTAAAACGCAGTAAAGGTGAATAAGCTACAAGTGTGTGGTCAATTGTAATTCCATGCTCAGGGTTGTATTTCATGGATTTGCCAGTCTTGCACTTTGACTTTTCTAAATTTACTTTTTATTGGGTTCAAAACTTCAATATGTAATACACAGGCTCCACCTAGAAAACTTCCCTTTAAACCAAACCAAACCAAAAGATAATAATAATGGGTTGTAATAAAGTAGTTGAAAAAAAGTTGTTCAAAATTTTTTCATTTAGCCCCCATCCCGCAACGTGCGATAAGGAACTTCGTTCCAAAATTTAATAGCAACCATTATGTGTTGAGACACAAGTATACTATATTTGCGACAAGCTACAAACACACGTTATATTTGCATCCAAATAACATCAAAAGACAGATTTTTCAGCGTCTACACCGAACTAATGCAGGCACTGCGCGAAGACGAACAACGCCTTAACATGAGGATTAGTATTTAGTTAGTTGGTTTAGTTGGAAGAAGACAGAAGCAATTAAAGAGGGAAATCACTTTTGAGTGTAGCTATACACATGTTCGTTTAACACACGTTTTCTGTTCACAAACATTTTCGGTAATTGCCGCAAAAGAAATTTATACATATGTATGTTGTGATAAATGATACTTCGTCTACAACAATTATTTTGTGATAAAATTTCAACTGTTGTGGTAAACGTTGAGTACACAACAACAACAAGGTTTTCCATTACATCCCATGAAGGGATTGGGGAGAGCTTCTCACAACCAATGAGTTGTATGCTTTCTAATTTTTCATTCACTGATTGGGACCTACAGTTTGACACCGATTCCGAACGGTATTTTGAGAAGCTTTTTCATGGCTAAGTACTCGATTGTGGTGGTCGTCGTCGAAGACAATTTTAAGGTGGTCAGATCAGGGATCGAACCCACGTTCTCATGCACAAGAGCCGCGCACACTAGCCATTGCACCACCGACGGCCACTAACGTTGAGTACACATAGCAAAATAAATAGTTTTTTTGCGGCAATCGTAGAGGTCGCTTGTAGTATTAGCTTCTCTGCGTGTATTGTTAGTCTTATCAACAATATCCTAGTGGAAGGGAATGGGTATGTATTATGCTCCGGAAGAACTTCTATAAATCCTTATTTTGTAAGATACTGAGTAGAAAAGAGTAAGATTAAATGTTGGCACATAGAAATCGCCATTATTTTCTTCTTCAAAGTAATATGTTTCTTTCTTTCATAAGAGAAATTTGAATTCAAAATTAGTTTTTCAATTTGAAATTCTAATTAATATATTCTATAAATACCCCTAAATAATACATTGAACTGAGATATTTAAATAATTATTTACATTAATATTCAATATCAAATAAAATCACTTACTTTAACTTTTATTGACGATCCACAACCGGTTGAGGTCGGTGGCCTAACACAGCCGAGATAAAATATTACATACTAACAGCAAAAGAGTCATTATTTACAATGCTAAAATGTTCACGGATTTTTTTGAAAAACAATATTTATCATAAAAATACGTCGTAAATTTCTCTAATCTTTCATTAAAAAAAATCGTTGTGAATTTGTCTATTATTCTGTTCTTTCATATATTCTACGGGAAAACAACACTTGTTTTTTATTGCCAGTACTGAAAATTTATTAATTTTGAGCTATGCCAATCTTTGTTGTAAAGTAGTATACGATACGTTTCTAACCTGGTAGATTTTTCGAATTTTCTCATTCCTGGATCACAACAAGCTTTGCACTTCGTTTCAATCCCAGTTCTTCAAAAGGGGTCCGGTACACAAACGTTTTCTATATTTGCCGTAAAAGATATCATACAAATTAATAGGTAAATTAAAGTTAGTTTACAACAACAAAACGCTTTTTATTTTGGAAAAACTTAAAACTGTTGCAGTCAACGTTGGATGTACGAAGCAACATACATTTTATGCTGCATACTACGCATTGAAAAATCTGTTTTTATTTGTTGTTTGGATGCAAATACAAAATGTTTGTAGCAATGGTGCAAAAGTATTATATTTGTTATACCATATTACATGTTGGAGGCACAATGCTTAATAAGTTATAATAACGGGTTTTTCAATAAGAGCGCTACAAAAGTTTTTTTAAATAAAACAAAACCGGTTTTAGATACCAATGAAATTCTTTATTCCTGTGAAAGTACGTTCGATGCCATTATGTATGGAACTCGATTTCTTTTGCATGGCCACCACGGGCACGCTTGCAGAAGTCCAGACGCTGAACCCAATTTTCGACGGCTTTCAAGCATAAATCGGCCGATACTGCTGCAATTTCACGTTCGATATTCGTACGAAGTTCATCAATCGTCGCTGGCTTGTTGGCATAGACCATAGACTTGACGTAGCCCCACAGGAAATAATCTAACGGCGTCAAATCGCACGGCCGAGACGGCCAATCGACTGGGCCATTTCGTGAGATAAGACGTTCACCAAACTTGGTTTCCAATAAATTGATAGAGGCATTCGCTGTGTGGCTTGTGGCGCCGTCCTGTTGGAACCACATGTCCTCCAAGTCCATATTATCCAATTGGGGCCAAAAATATTCGGTTATTATTGAACGGTAGCGATTCGCATTCACAGTAATGTGCCGGTCTTGATCATCACGGAAGCAGTACGGCCCAATGACGCCGCCGGCCCAATAACGCATATTTTGCTTATTGACGAATCCATTCAGCCAGAAATGAGCCTGGTCAAGCGGCTTCAGTTCTGGCGTCAATTTGATCTTGTACGGACCTTTTCGCAAAATTCGGCACAACAACGTCACAGAGATGCTCAACGCTTAAGAACGACGTGTGAGAGCAACATTTGGGCTTTCTTGAACTGAAGCCTCAGCGGCAGCAATATTCTCGACACTACGGGCACTTGTTTGTCTCACTGGCACGGGAACATTTTGTACTGTGCCTGTGGATTCAAATTTTTTCACTAGACGCTCAATTGTTGATCTGGTAGGACGGTTATGACGACCACAAATTGGACGTAGCGCTCTTAAAGTTGAGGCCACTGACTCCAAATTTCGGTATTAAATTTTAATAATTTCGACTCGTTGTTGGCTCGTATATCTTGCCATGATGAAATGGCAAATCTTACTGAAGAAAAATGTCAAAAGAGCGGGAGAACATATGGCGTCGTTTGCTGTCCCTAACGATTTACTTTTGTAGCGTCTCTGTTGAAAAACCCTTTATATGTTATGACTTGTGACTTTGTTTGATGAAAACTGCTGAAAACAAAACCGTGACAGACAACAAAGGAACAAAAAAGCGCAGATCTTCAATTCATGACAGAAATGCTTGGAAACATTTACATGGTTCTTGTAAAATGTTGCTGTTGACGTTAATTTTCTGCGTGTAGGCGAAGCAAATGAGAATATATAATGCTCTGGAAGATCTCTCATAATATTTAGACTTCCATGGTACCTCCTAGAGAAAGCAAATAAAAATGTATGATGCTCAAACAGATTTTAAATATCTCCTTTCTTGAAAGGCCAACCATTCACCTTCATACCATAGGGGGGAAATATACAAGGTAGCGCAAAAGTAAACTTCCGATGTTTTTGACTGTAATTTAAAAAAAAATTAAAAACTTTGATTCTTCTTGTGGATTATTTTCATTTGTTCTTTTAATTTTTTTTACATCAAGTCGAGAATATGATGTCATGTAAATGGCCGCCGCCACAGTTGATTGTCATTTGAGCCCTTTTTATGGCATTTTCCATCACTTTGGCATAAACTTCCGGCGATACGTCCTCACATTCTTGACGGATATTGTCTTTAAGAGCTGCAAGAGTCTGAGGCTTGTTGACATAAACCCGCGACTTCAAAAAGCCCCACAAAACGAAGTCTGGAGCGGCCAAATCAGGCGATCTTGCTGGCCAGTGCAAATCGCCAAAACGGGAGATTAGCGCCCGGGAAATGCATCCTTCAGCATATCGATTGTGGTACGTCCAGTGTGTGCCGTTGCACCGTCCTGTTCGAACCACATGTTTTCCAATCCCAATTCATCAAGTTGCGGCAAAAAGAACTCGTTGATCATTGCTCTGTAGCGCTCACGGCGCTTCCATTACATCGACGGCGCTTCCATGACATCCTCGGCTACAACAGCAATATTCTCTGCAGAACGGCTACTCCGGGGTCTGCCACGCCTGACAGCATCTCGTGTTGTGCCAGTCTCTTCGAGGCGAGCGGCTAAACGTCGCAGTGTTTCACCAGTAGGCGTTGGACGGCCAGGAAATCTGCGACGAAATTCACGTTGTGCCAAAGTCACCGACCGATTATTGGTCAAATAAATAGTCAGCAATATTCCGCGTTCTGGAGCAGTGTAGCGTAACATTGTTTATTAACGTGTATTTCGCATGTGTTTACTACACAAATGTCAAAACAGAACTTATAGCATTATATATTTATAGCATTATAGCATTTATAGCATTTTCTGATAGGAGGACTACTTTTGCGCCACCTTGTATGTAGGGATATGGAAACCATCAATGCTTTATTTTTGAACCAAATAAAATGGGTTTTCCAATAGGTAATTCACAACTTTGAACTTAATTGTGAACGCACTATTTCACTGATCAGGTAACTGTTACTTTCCTGTTTTTCAGTAAACTCAACATTTTCATCATGGTAAAGTATACGAACGAACAACGTATGCAAATCATAAAAGTGTTCTACCGAAATTCGGAGTCGGTGACCGCAACTTTAAGAGCGTTAACTCTAATTTTCGGTTGTTCTTCTCTCCCTAGTAGACAAGCAATAACAAGTGTAGTCCAAAAATTTGAGTCTACATGATGCTGCCGTGCCAGTAAGACAACGGGTTGGTTGAAGTGACGAAAATATCGCTGCCGTTCAGGAGTCCATAGCAAACTATCCAAATCTGTCGATTCAGCGGCGTACTCGTGAACTGGGCATCGCCAAAGCCAACTTTATGGCGAATTTTGCATAGAAATCTTGGTTTGTACCCATACAAGATCAAGCTGACTCAAGAATTAAAGCCGATGGACCATTTGACGCGACGTACGTTCTCCGTTTGGACTTTGGAGAAGATTCGCCAAG
Source organism: Phaonia tiefii (assembly GCA_963931995.1). Taxonomy (NCBI): domain Eukaryota; kingdom Metazoa; phylum Arthropoda; class Insecta; order Diptera; family Muscidae; genus Phaonia; species Phaonia tiefii. The sequence goes on from OZ008368.1 coordinate 211,457,996, forward strand.
ATGATGAATTTCATCGCAAAATCATCTTCAGTGACGAAGCTCATTTTTGGCTCAATGGGTTCGTCAATATGCAAAATATACGTTATTGGTTTGGTGAAAATCCACATGTGCTTCATGAATTAAAACTTCATCCACAAAAAATAACTGTTTGGTGCGGTTTGCATGCCGGCGGCGTCATTGGGCCATAGTTTTTCGTCGACAATAAAGATCGTCATGTTACTGTGAATGGCGACCGTTATCGCGCCATGATTACCGATTATTTTTGGCGCGAATTGGAAAGCATGGCCTTGGACGACATGTGGTTTCGACAGGCCGATGCCACAAGCCACACAGCACACGTTACAATCGATTTATTGAAGAGTAAGTTTGATGAGCGTGTTACCTCAAGAAACGGACCAGTCAATTGGCCTACTCGTTCGTGCGATGTAACGCCGCTAGACTTTTTTCTTTGGGGCTACGTCAAATCATTGGTCTATGCCAACAAGCCGAAGACGTTGGAAAAACTCATAGCCAAGATTGAACACGAAATAGCGGCCGTTACGGCCGAAAAGTGTGACCGAGTCATCGAAAAATGGGTCCAATGAATCGACCGCTGCCGACGTGCCCGCGGTCGCCATATGAACGAAGTTGAGTTCCATTCATAAATGTTTTGATTGTATTTCAAGTCGATCGTAAAGTTTTGGAAATATCTCAAATGGTTTGCGTTTTATTTAAAAAAAAATTGTCAAGACCATATTCGAAACCCCTTTATTATTATTTGTAATTAAAACGAAAGTGTACGATGTTTTTTTCTTTTGAAACGTTTTGCTGTTTCGCATATTCACGATATTTTATCACATCAATATTGTCAGATCCTTTCAACACTGGTCGTTCAAGAAGTGTCTTGGTAGTCCATTCACCGCCTTCCTTCGAGTACGTCTTCGAATACCTTGCGCGGTGCGTCATATTTATGACTCCAACGTAGTCGATCTAGTTTGATTCGCTTATGTATGAATCGTACAGCTAGTGGTTAATAGATTCTCGAGATTATCGGTAAGAGGTCAACATATTTATTCGATGGCCTTTCTTTAGAAGACTCCCAGTGTTGAACCAGGTTTCTACTCCATGTAGCAAAACATGTAGTATAAGGGTCTTTTAAAGCTGGATTTTTGTTGCTGCTTGTAAATTGGAAATATTTGCAGAGTCCGTAGCAAGGTCTAAGTGAAAGCAAAAGTCTCCTCTTGATGGCAATGCTGAGATTAGACGAGGCTTGATTACACCGCCTGCTTAGATTATCACCAAATTTGTTCGTTATTAAACAGCTTGAGAAATTGCCGGTTAATATTATGTCTTAAGCAGGTAAAAGGTGACTTATTTACACCTTTCCTTAGTTTTAAATAAAACACTTAAAATGGAGTTGGATATAGGAATCTTTAGAACGACCCCAAAGAACAATGTCTGACAGTTACTAATTTTAATTTTATGGAAATTTTGGCCTCGACTACGCTGTAAGTGATCCATTCGAAAGGTTAAATTTTCGATCACTTTCTCCATCATTGCTATGAAATTTTTCGTAAATTACGCGAGTTATGTTGGCTTCTAAGTCTTGAATGGTAACTGGCTTTTGACTTCACATAACCCGAAAGCAAAAATCAAGAAATGCCATACAACACGGTCTAGACGGCCAGTTACAGGTTTGGAACACGAAATTAGCTGCTCGCCACAATTATTTCTAAATAAAACTATTGTTTCGCGCGCATTGTACCCGTAGAACCGTGTTGCTGAAAGCAAATGTTGCCGGTATCGAGGGCTTCAATTTCAGGCAACGAAATGTCCGTTATCATGGTGCGGTAGCGCTCGCCATAGATGGCCGCATTTTTAAAGAAATACGGACCGATGTTTCCACCAGCCTATACCAGACAATACAATATTAAGCCTGTTTTTTATTCATGCTAAACTAATTTTTCGAGGCCTTTGTATGGGGTGCCGCTTAAAACCGTTTAATATCGTTTAGTTCTCCATACAAAGTCGTCGAAAAATTAATTTATCAGGGAATAAAAAACCAGGCCAACTGTCAATGTTATGGTAGTTCGAGAATCTCTTCGGCTTCTTGTCAGCCCAAATATGCCAATATTGTTTAGTTACGTACCCGTTTAGCCAGAAATTTGCCACCCTACGTTGCTGGAAGTGCACGAAAAACATTTCTCACTAAATGCTGATTTTTCGTAATAGAGCTGAATATATTTTAGACATTGATGAGGTGTGAGTCTTTCCACGATAAATTGTAAAACAATACTGAATATAAATAAGATGACAGTATGACCGCCAGTCACGCGAGATCTGTGGAAAAAAAATCCAATGAAAAAAAACCTTTAAATGAATCCCACGTTACAAAGTTGACACCATGAGAAATTCAGCATAAGGGTGTTAAATATCAGTTTTTGTGTATTAGAAGACTTGAAGAAGAGAACATACTCGGCGTTAGACCTAGATTAAAATATATACTTCAGCTCTAAGGATGAATGGTCTTAAACTGTGTTCTGGGGTACCAGAACTTCGATGAAGAGAGAGAGAGAACATCGATATAAAATTTAATGTTGATGATTAAATTTTATTTAATTCAGTACTTCGCAGTACTATTTCTATTAAGATTTTGAAGAGATGCCACGATAAACTTTCAACTTGTCTGACGCCTTGCTAGATAGCACACGGTTCGGTAAGTTCAGCACAGTGCTGCAAAGACGTATCAGCGTAAGCCTAGTACTCAGTTGCCACGGAGTTTTTGTAAGAAATTTTATCACTTATCTCTTGGCTGTTGGTGGTGCAATAGCAAGCAAGCGCCTCTTGTAGATGAGAACGTGTGTTCTTCCCCTGCTCTGATAATTTTACATTTATCTATGTATCTATCTTTCGATAGCCTCGCTTGGTGACGGCGGCACTATCGAGTATTTGGCGAAGAAAAAGCTTCTCGAAATACCCATCGGAACCGGAGAAAAACTGTAGGCCCCAATCAATGAGTATAAAACTATAAAGTGCACAGCTCACTGGTTGTGAGTATGCACTCATGGTATGCAATGAGAAACATTTTTTTGTTGTTGTATGTCTATATGGGCAATTGTCGTACGTAAACTATCAGTGTGGCCTTATGATGGTGGCTTTAGGCCGGAAAAGTCAACTATCGATCATATTACGAGAAATCCTGGTTAAAGCCAACGAAAAACAAATCGATAACTACCAACTCTTTGTAGATTTTAATGCTGTCTGTCATAGCCTGATACAGGGAAAACTAAGCTGACACGCCTTTGTAGAATGACCCTGACACCTGCACGAAATCCTCAGTAAAGACATCCATCAGGCGACATCGTATCATGCGATCTCTGCAACATATTAATTGAGATCATCGTGAGGAAAACTGCAGTCAACACGAATAAAAGTATCTGCAGCAAAAGTCACATGTTGCTCGCGTATGCCGATGATTTAGACATCATTGGAACATCTGAGAGAATTTACTGCAGTATTTTTGAGAAATGAGGAGGAATCAGGAAAAGCGGGTTTGGCAGTAAACGAGTACAAGACAAAATAATGGTTCCAACGCGCAGAACATCCTCCCGATTGGATAAATAGATGAACGTTGATAACCGCTATTATTTCGAGGTAGTGGACGAATTTATTTACTTTGAATCTGCCGTGAACAGAGGCAATGACTTCAGCTTGGAAAGCAAATTGAGAATTGTGCTTGCAAACTGGTGTTAATTCGGTCTAAGCAAGCACTTCAGACATAAGACCGTCTCTCAAGAAACGAAGATATAACTACTACCATTATGTCACACATACGTGGGCAGGCAACACAGTAGGTGCCAACGTAGGTATGACACCCTCTGAATTTACTGGAGGTGAACTTCTGGGTCCTACGCCGCACGTCTGTACGTTACAGGTGCACATCTGACCTTACCCGATGATACCATAGCGATGTCATTCGTCTGACTACTATTTATTATTCGTGTAGGTGTTCTGATTTTACGGATTGCCATGCGGATGCTGGGCTTATAACTCATTGAAAGGGGGGCACCTTCCCGTGCAATCAACACGAAGCAATCTGCCGTTAAACTACATACATACCGAGTCTCTCATACAATCTGTCTTGCTTTATGGCACTGAATCCTGGGCCATATCGCATGCTGGTCACAGGGAGTCTTCGAGAGCAAAATTTTCCGAAAAATATATGGTCATATAATAGAAAGCAGCGAGTATCGACGACGAATGAACCACGAGCTATATACAAGGTGGCGCAAAAGTAGTCCTCCTATCAGAAAATGCTATAAATTTTGCGATTGGCCCCTAATGTCAGTTCTGTTTTGACATTTGTGTAGCAAACACATACAAAATACAAGTTAATAAACAATGTTACGCTACACTGCTCCAGAACGCGGAATATTGCTGACTATATACTTGACCAATAATCGGTCGGTGACTTTGGCACAATGTGAATTTCGTCGCAGATTTCCTGGCCGTCCAACGCCTACTGGTGAAACACTGCGACGTTTAGCCGCTCGCCTCGAAGAGACTGGCACAACACGAGATGCTGGTCAGGCGTGGCAGACCCCGGAGTAGCCGTTCTGCAGAGAATATTGCTGCTGTACCCGAGGATGTCATGGAAGCGCCGTCGATGTCATGGAAGCGCCGTGAGCGCTACAGAGCAATGATCAACGAGTTATTTTTGCCGCAACTTGATGAATTGGGATTGGAAAACATGTGGTTCCAACAGGACGGTGCAACGGCACACACTGCACGTGCCACAACCGATATGCTGAAGGATGCATTTCCTGGGCGCCTAATCTCCCGTTTTGGCGATTTGCACTGGCCAGCAAGATCGCCTGATTTGACCGCTCCAGACTTCTTTTTGTGGGGCTTTTTGAAGTCGCGGGTTTATGTCAACAAGCCTCAGACTCTTGCAGCTCTTAAAGACAATATCCGTCAAGAATGTGAGGACGTATCGCCGGAAGTTTTGGCCAAAGTGATGGAAAATGCCATAAAAAGGGCTCAAATGACAATCAACTGTGGCGGCGGCTATTTACATGACATCATATTCTCGACTTGATGTAAAAAAATTAAAAGACCAAATAAAAATAATCCACAAGAAGAATCAAAGTTTTTAATTTTTTTTTTAAATTACAGCCAAAAAACATCGGAAGTTTACTTTTGCGCCACCTTGTAGATAATCTATGCGTATCAAAATAGCGCGTTTATGCTAGCTATGCCATGCCAGTAGAGTGGATCAGCATGAACTAGTGCGAAAGGTATTCGAAGACTACTCGAAGGACATGCAAAATAGGAGCCCCAAGACTTTGCTTGAAAGACCAGGTTAAACATTGCCTGCGAGACCGTGGTGTTACCCACTGGAGGAGAAAAGCTGAAGATCGAGCCGGTTGGAGAAACATGTTATCCTCATTTTGTGGGGCCCTTGACCCTTCTGGGTTTTTTGAAGCCACCTAAGTACGAGTAAGTAAGTAAAGGTAAATTGTTCCTTAAGGTAGCAAGCCATCTGTCAACTTACCAATATTCGAAGAATATTGAATGTGTACACTTTACATTTTTTTGGTGACCGAAAATATTGATCCGTTTGCTTAATAGGAATTACAACGGATCAAAGGCTATTAAAATTGATCAATTTTTTTGTCAATTTCATAACTTCGTACGGAAAAATTAAACGTTAAATTATAGGATGTAAGGTGATGTGGCGACCTTTGTGTTCCGGCCTTAAATAGTATTTAATAGTTTCATATTTTTAAACGTATATTTCTGTAAATTCGTTTTAAGTAGGGTATTTTCCAGTAGTGTCGACTTGGCTACTGCCAATATTATTAAGTGTTTCCATTATAATTTTGAACTTGTATAACACCCTGACCAAACGCGCCAGATTTGTTACGTTTCTCTTATTGCTCTCTCACTCTGCATATTTTAATTGCTATTTTCATTCAATGAAACAACAAATTGCAACCACGCAGCAACATCGGCGGCTTGTTGTTGTATATATTGCTCTTAATAGTGCAAATGTAATTTATTGAAATTATATTTAATAATTTGTTTTTGTTTCACTTAAAATGCAATAAACTCAACTAATTACATCAGCTAAACACATTTTTTACATTTGCATATTTGTTTTTTTTTTTTTTTGTAATCTGTATCGCCAAATCCAAAGGGGAGACCACAACCGATTCTAGATCAGAGTCAGAATCGGAACCGCAGGTTTGTGTTTTTTTTTCTATTGGCTGCAACATCATTTGTTGCAAATGAAAGACAGTTTAAAGTTGGGGTTAGACTTGCAAGATCAGGCGTTCTGTAATTAGTGTGTATTAAGAAATGGACTATAACGAAAATTTTAGTCATGTTTTTAATTGGGTCTGTAAATGCTGTGCACAGTGGTTTATAGGATTAGAGTTTATGTGCCTTAAAGAAGACACCCATGGCGACTTCTTCTGTGAGGAGATATTTCACAACTAATGTCTGCTTAGACTTTTCTATGAACATTTTGCGTTTGCTAGTTTATGTTTTCGATGAAGTTTTAAAAGTTTTCCATTGAATGTTGTTACATTTAATACCATTTAAATTAATTTAATGTCCAGTATGAAGTTAAAAAAATACAAATTAAAATGTCGACTCTATTTAAAATAAAGTAAAAATATTATTCCATTTCATGTTGGAATACCTCCAAAATAAATTATGATTCTCCACTTCAAAATAGGAAATCTATAAAGTATAACAATCAGTCCCAGGAACGTACTGCAAGAACCATGTATATGTTTGCAAGCATTGTTGTCATGAATTGAACATCTGCTACACGCAGAAAAATCTGTAATTTGTTGTTGTTTGGATACAAATATAATGAGACACAATGATTAATTGGTTGTTATACATATATGTGTTTGCCACCCAAATATATAAGTTTTCGTCATACAAATACAGCTGTGTTTGTTGCACTGTTTGCGCTCCCTCCAGAGCAATAATAATAACAACAGTGTCTCTCTTGTAAGTCGGTATCGGTATTTTTGCATTATACTCTCAGTCAGTGATTCATAAATATTCCGGAATAAACGTGTAAATTGCAGATGAAGTTTCATGTATTCAGACGTCAATTGTCCATCGTTCAGAGGATATCAAAAGCGCTTGATCAGTGAAAAATGAATAAACATAGGCTCGGACGGTTAAATGGTTTGTGATGTTGCTTTGGTTTTTGTGTATGTGTTTTGTGCATATGTATGTGTGCTACAAAAGTGAGAAACAATTTTGAGGAAAGCAAATGGAAAGGGCAACAACGTGAAGCCCTTCTCTGTACGAGCCTTTACTGAGAAAATTGAAACGGCGGCGAATTTGGTCATAACTTTGGAACGGTAAGACCTCTGGGCTTCGTTTAGGTCATTTTGGAAAGGTAAGAGGTATGGCTATCTTTCATATCTTTCAAAACATAAGCTACCTGCCATCTGGCTGAGCAAATTGAAGTTATGTGATTCTTTTTTTCATTTTTTCCGACAGCTCTGTATCTCGGCGATTTGACTTTTTTCTATTAAAGACCTTTCCAACAAGCCAAAAAAAATCAATGAATGTTCGAACTCACGGATGATGTGCTAACACCTTTTTGCTACACGGTACCTGTTCTATTTCTATGAACACATTAGTAAATGTTACATTGGAAAATAAAAAATAATAGGTTTTTTGTATACAGCGCGCAATGCTGAACATCAAACGACTCGCTTCGTCTGGCCATAGCAACAACAACGAAACAACCAAACACAACATCACACATACTTTGTCCGAAGTAGCTGACGTATACGTGTGACACATAACCACATGTTTGCCATATCAACAGCAACGAAACAGCCAAACACACAACATCACACATACTTTGTACGAAGTAGCTGACGTATTAGTATGTCACCATAACGTCGACTGCGCAAGCCCATGCGCTTGCAAATGAAATTTTGCGTGGCTTTGCTTTATATCTCCGTTCAACAACAGTAACAGACACAGGTACATACATACATTATTATGTTAATACATACGCTATAGACACAATTTCGTTTGCCTCACCCCTGCCACACCACTCTTTCATTGCTCTCTTGCTCGCTCATTTTTGTTTAACACGTCATTATTCTCTTTCGCAGTCGCAGAAAATCTGGTTTTAGCAGCAGCATAAAATCTGGTTCTAGCAGCAGCATAAAAACTGGTTCTAGCAGCAGCATAAAATCAGACTGTGATAGATTTAGTCCCTATACGCCGCTATATATGTTAACACATCAAAAAGACACAAGTAATTCATACACGCTTGGCTTGCATGAACTACAGTTGTATATAAGTATATTGTTTGTGTACCAACGCTTAGTGACAACCACCGCATAGTCGAAGCATTGTGACTTCTGACTGTTTGCATTTAAATACAAGTGTGTTTTGGACTTTCAATCGTATGAATGTTTGAAGTGTGTTCCAAACACGTGCATGGTTCCTACAGCGGTTCATGTTTTCAGCGTGTACCTTTTAGTTTCTTTATTGCCTGCCACATTTATGCATTCAGAAGTTTTCAAGAAGCCAAACCATATTTGGTTCACAAAACTTATATTATAACCTATTAATCATTGTGTTTCTAACAGGTAATATTGAATGGCAACCACACTGTTTTTGGACATAACTATACTATATTTGCGACAAGCTACAAAAACGTTATATTTACATCCAAACAGCACTACAAATTACAGAATTTTCAGCATGTATTAAACAATTTAACTTCAGCCTACGAACATTTGAAGTATAAATTTATATTTTAAGTTAAATCAGCAATTTTTCAATAAGTGAAATAATAATTTTTTATGAAATTATTAAGTTGTATTTTAACCTAGGAACATTTTAAATAAAATTTAAATTCTTCATGTCAAATTGAGGAAATGAAAATTAAACTTAGAATAACTCAAAATATGTATACTGAAATATAATTTAGAATATCCCAAAATTTCAAATTGACAATATTGAGGCTTTTTCGCAACCTATATAAATTAACATTAACTGTTCCGAAAAAAAAATGCATACACGTAGACTATATTCAACTTGGCGGCATTCAATAATTTTTAGTTTTTATTTATCATTTTGTTTATTTAAAAGTCAAAAGCAAAACAAAATGCTAAAGATTACAATTGAATATATGAAGGGGTTTATTCTTCATTCACATTGCACCAGCATATTTTCATTTGGAAGTTTCGAGTAAATTAATTTCTAATTATTGGATCGAAAAGCAGATGTTGGTTAGACGACATCTACAAATACGACGCTTCGATACCAATGTTACAGTACTTTAATGTCACATTGGGGAAAAACCATAGGGTAATATATTAACGTTTGGCAACCACAGTTTTCTTGGACTGGAAATCAAGAAAATTCGCTGCAAAAGTTGGAGCACAGATATACAAACCTGGTAACCCATGCATAATGAGAAAAATCTTTATAGGTGTATTAAATCTATAGGCATTGGTAGGGCAATCTATCAAAGTGAACACATGCAAACAACACACATACGTGGTTGTTGTACAACAGTAGTCTCTGCCTATAAATAAGTATGATGGTATTGATGAAGCGGCAGCGAACAAACACGCAGGTCGTCGACGCCAAAGAATATTGAATAGTATAGAGAACTCAAGGAACGAATTGTACGACTCAAACGCACTGTAGACATCTGCCGAATGATTCAATACGTATTACTCTCCTTTTGTCATAACTTGGTCCATTCATAACTTTGACGGGAAACATTGATACTTTTGAAACATTTATGCTTTTTGTATGGTTTTATGTAATAACATTGTCGAAATTGTGCATTTATATTGAAATATTCTATAAAGAGAATAAGACACGTTTATGCTGTTTAATTCAGACTCTCTAAATGAGAGCGGAAAACGAGTGCAATAAGTTCTCTTTACGATTCTATACTTTTTGTCGTCGCTCCGTTTTTGACAAAACAAAAGCAATTATTCCAGTCAGCTAAATATTGCTTTATTTATTTTAACAATATTACATCTAATGTTAAAGCAGATGTAAGAAAAAATAAAGTGCAATAGCAAAAGAGCCTTCAGAACAAAAACAATTTTTTTTTGGAACGAAGTTCCTTATTGCACTTTGCGGGATGGGGGCTAAATGAAAAAAATTTAAACAACCTTTTCTAACTACTTTATTACAACCCATTATTATCAACTATATTGGGTTCTTTTGGTTTGGTTTAAAGGGAAGTGTTCTAGGTGGAGCCTGTGTATTACATATTGTAGTTTTGAACCCAATAAAAAGTAAATTTAGAAAAGCCAAAGTCCAAGACTGGCAAATCCATGAAATACAACCCTGAGCATGGAATTACATTTGGCAGCACACTTACTCTTACACTCGTACGTTTGGTTTGTGTTTAGACTAAAATATCCGGGGATTTTTTTTGTTTAATGGTAAATTTTCTAGGTGGAGCCAATTTATTACATATTGTAGTTTTGAAACGAATAAAAAGTAAATTTAGATAAGCCATAGTGAAAGAAGTTTAAAAAAATAACATTCTCTTAGGTAAGTGCGTTTTCTTAAAAAAGTACATTTTCTCAAAACAAAATACCTATTGATATTCTTAAACAATCTACCTCTTCTTAAATAATACCTTATCTTAAAGAAGTACCTTTGCTTAAAAAAGTAAATTTTCCTACAAAAAGTACCTTTTATTAAAAAAAGTAATTTTGTTTAATAACTACCTTTTCTTAAAAAAGTACAATATCTTAGAACAAATTGCCTTTTCTTTAAAAACTTCCTTTTCTTTAAAGAGTACCTTTTTTGAAAATCATAATAACTTTTATTGAGATAAGTACCTTTTCTTACAAAAATTCCTTTTCTTAAAAGTACCTTTTCTTAAAAATAAATGTACTTTTCTGTTCTAGTACAGTAGTCAGTAAAATTTCTTAAAAAAATAACCTATTCCTAAACAGAGTACCACTTCTTTAAAAAGTACCTGTTCTTCAAAAAAGTACTTCTTTGTAAAAAAAATGCATACTCTTAGGCTTTTTCTTACAGAAATCACTTCTTATTAAAAACGGTATAAACTAAAGAAGCACCACTCATTAAAGAAATTACCTTTTCTGGAAAATGTAATACACATTCTTACAAAAAAAGGGACCTAAAAATATACTTTTCTGCAAAAAAATACATTCAATAAATAAAAAATTTCTTAAAAAAGTTTATTATTTTACAAAAAGAATCTTTTCTTATAGATCCATTTAAATTGCAGTATTTTTTAAAAGGCGACTTAGGCGTGTTGGATCTAACTGGTACATAAAATATAGCGAAAGGAAATTCGTTCCAACCGGGTGTCCCCTGACACCTCATGTATTTTTTTTATTTTCCACTGTAACATTTACTAATGTGTTCATAGAAATCGAAGAGGAATCGTGTATCAAAAAGGTGTTAAAACATCGCCCGTGAGTTCGAACACTCATTGATTTTTTTAGTAAATTTGTGTGTATTGCAATCTCTATAAGTAATTTTTGTCTAAGACTTCATTACATTTTGCTTTATTTCACTGGATATAATTATCACAAAACCACTCTCAGTTGATGCCTTTTGTACTTTTGGTTCAATACACAAAGGCAATTGTCTGAAACACGCATTGAGAACCCCTACATACTTCCAGTCAGAATATTTCTAATTCTATTTCTTAATTTATTCTGCATGTTTTCCCAACTTTAAGGTTGATCAGTTTTGACATTGTTGTGGGATATAAAAGTAAAGCCACCATATACTACTCGAGAGCACGGGCAAAAAAGAAAACAAAAATTATATGAGGTGTCAGTGGACACCCGGTTGGAACGAAGTTCCTTTCGCTATAGATTATGTACTAATTTGTTCCAACATGCCTAAGGCTCCCGTTGAAAAATACGATAATTTAAATGGCTCTTTAAGAAAATATACTTTTTGTAAAATGTTAAACATTTTTTAAGAAATTTTTTATTTATTGAATGTATTTTTTTAAAACAAAATATATTTTTTGGTCCTTTCTTGTAAGAATATGTATTATATTTTCCCGAAAAGGTCCTTTCTTTAATGAAAGGTACTTTTGTTATTAAAATCTAATGTTTTTTTTTTTAAGAAAAGCTGCCATTTTTAATAAGACGTGCTTTCTGTAAGAAAAAGTCTAAGAGTATGAATTTTTTTTACAAAGAAGTACTTTTTTTAAGAACACGTACTTTTTAAAGAAGTGGTACTCTTTTTAGGAAAAGGTAATTTTTTTAAGAAAATTTACAGGCTACTTATTTTAAGAAAAGAAAAGAAAAGGTATTATTTTATTTTTCAGAAAATGTACTTTTAAGAATAGGAATTTTTGTAAGAAAATGTAATTTTTTTTAAGAGAAGGAATTTTTTTTGACGAAAAGCTTTTTTTACGGAAGAACAGTACAATTTTAAAAGTAGGTACTTATTGGCCGTCGCTGGTGCAATGGTTAGTGTGCGCGGCTCTTGTACATGAGATCCTGGGTTCGAACCCGGCTCTGACCACCTTCAAATTTTCTTTCGGCGGCGGTCACCTCGCATAGTGACGGCGACACTATCGAGCATCTAGCCATGAAAAAGCTTTTCAAATTACCGTTCGGAATCGGTGTAAAACTGTAGGTCCCAATCAGTGAGTGAAAACTGGAAAGCGCACAGCTCAATGATTGTGAGAAGTTCTCCCCAGTCCCTTCATGGGATGTAATGGGAAACCATTTATTTATTTTACTTATCTCAAGAAAAGTTATTTTGTTTTACAAAAATGGTACTCTTTCAAGAAGAGGCAATTTGTTGTAAGATAATGTGCTCTTTTAACAAAGGTACTTATTTAAAAAAAATACTTTTTTTAAGAATAGGTGCTTTTTGTAAGAAAATTTAAATTTTTAAGCAAGGGTACTTCTTTAAGATAAGGTATTTTTTATGTAAAGGTACATTGTTTAAGAATATCAATAGGTATTTTTTGTGAGAAAGAAAACGCACTTCCTTAAGAAAATTATATTTTTTTAACTTCTTTCACTTTGGTTTTTCTAAATTTACTTCTTATTAGGTCCAAAATTACAAAATGTAATGAACAGGCTCCACCTAGAAAATTTCCCATTAAACAAGAAATATCCCCCCATATGTTAGTCTAGACAAAAACCAAACCAAAAGTACGAGTGTAAGAGTAAGTGTGCTGCCAAATGTAACTCCATGCTCAGGGTTGTATTTCATGGATTTGCCAGTCATGCAGTTTGGCTTTTCTAAATTTACTTTTTATTGGGTTCAAAACTAGAAAACTTCCCTTTAAACCAAACCAAACCAAAAGCACCCAATGGATTTGATAATAATGGGTTGTAATAAAGTTGTTAAAAAAAATTGTTTAACATTTTTTCATGTATCCCCCATACCGCAACGTGCGATAGGGAACTTCGTTCCAAAAACGATGGCGTCTCAGAGAAAGTTTTTAGTTTATTAATCCATATTAATTTACAAAGAATTTACAGGTATTTGTTACATATACTTAAAAATATGTTTCTCCATCCAGCATCCAAAGACAGTTCTGAAAATACTTTAATTGTTTTTTCATAAATAAGCCTTAAAGCCAGCCCACTTTTAATTTGCAGAATACTTTCGTTATTACTAATTTATTTGGGAAAAGGATTAAAAAACCCAATAACGTCTCAGAGAAAGTCACGTGCGTTTGTTTATAAACATTTTCGCAAGCACTTTTACGCCTCAAAAGATAAATAAAACATACTTTGGCTATCGCGCATTCTTCCATTCACTTTTTTCTGCATGATTTTCCCACGTCATAGTCGATTAACTGTGGCATCAAAACTGCCTGATTTTAGGACAGCACCGAATTTACAACAACATTGTAAAGTACATTGGCCTTCACCTCATAACTTGTATGAGATGGGGTAGAACAATTTGTTCAATGTTAAAATCAACTATTATCAGGAACTATCAAAATCGAATAAATTTCTCTTATTTTAAGAGGTTTATTTTCTTCCCTGCAAAACAATTGTTTTGTATCTAATAGCGGCAAAATTTTGAGTCAAATTAATAAAAATTGTCATTAAAAATCCATAACCGTTCCACTGTAAAACGAGTCATAACATTTTCGCTTAACAAAAATGTGTTGTAAATTGATTAGGAAATAATAGTGGAATGAATGCCCAGCTACATTTGTTTTTAATTCAGAGATCATGGAAAATTATTAACTACAAACAGTTGTATCAGCCAGTAGTTGTGCACAATATTGGCGCGTATAAATATTAGCAATTAGAAACATATGCGCCAATTTTAATCAGCTATTGCGTTAGACGATCGTACCTCGCGATTTCTGAAGTTCGATTTGTAATATTTGATTTTACACTACGATTACAACTCTAATCTCGTATTCGAGTAATCGTATGTAAAAGTCACCCCCTAGCGCCGGATTGAGTTCAATGCATGAAATTCAGCTAAATGTAAACCCTCTCTTTCATCCGGCAAATGTGTTCGGTCCCCTGTGTACTTGTGACTGTTGCCGATGCCAGATTCGTTCAAGTCTCCGCCCGGCCAGTCTGCTTTTTTTCTGCCGCTTGTTGGCCGTAGCACGTTGCCTGTTTCCATTTCTGTCGCAAGGTGTGATCATGTTTCATACAAGTGATCGATCGTTTATTTAAATATTTTCGAAATCTTATAAATCGGTATTTTGTTATCTTAGTTAATAATCTCATAAATACTTGTAACTGCATGTGCATCGGTTTGCTAATGTAGTCTCTGTCGATTAACTCATTTAACTACTACGACTATAAAGACAAAATCAAAATCGACTACGTATTAGATTGTAGTTTAATCAGTTGACCACACAACTATTGGTGGATTTGCAATGAATCATATGGCAAATAATCACAATAAAATAGCGGGGGAAATTAATAAATATTATGTTAAATTGTACAAATTGATGTGATTTGTAAAATGCGTTTTAATGACAGATTCAGACTGATGGGGTGATTAGTTCAATGACACGTTTGTGTTGAAAATTATTATTATAGATTGAAAAAATACGATTCAGTAGAGAGGTTAGAAAACAGTTGCTAATTTTAATGATTTAGTTTTTCCAACGAAAAAATTATTTTTTACTTTTTTGTTTTCGTATTAAAAATATATTAGCTATCGAAACTGTTAAAAAGCTTTGGTAGGAAAGTGAACAAAATGGGAAAATTCGGGTAAGCGATCGGGACTTTAGGTCGCTAAAGTCAAATACAAACTGCGAATATTAGTCGATTCATAGCTCTATTGTCTACTCAGAGCAATTTCCAAAGTCTATATTCCCCACTACATCATCAAGTCACGTGCATGTAAATATTTTCATAGAAAGACAATACTCAAATCAAACACGAAACATCTGTGGTGGCAAGGCATAACAGCATAACTCGAGTTATGCTCAAATTAAATTTTTCGAGAATCGAGCTTTATATATCGTACTGCACACTCTATAATCCAAATATGAATAATCCAATTTGTAGTTCCCAAGATATTGGAAAAGATTTATTAGCAAATCTCGATCTATTACTACGTTACAAATGAATTTTGAACCCTTACAACGCTCTCCTAAAATGTTTCAAAAATAAGCATATACTGTTATGCCTTGTGACCACAGATATGTCAACTAAATGACTTTTATATTTGACTTTCAGCTACTGAAGGAAATCGCGCATTATTTACTTTTACTTTTATTGACTATTTTACAACCTCATGAGGTTAGACGTCTTACACATATTAATTAAACAAACAAATGAAACAAATTTCAACACATTCTTCCAACTGGCTCAATCCTTCGCCTTTTCTCGACAGTTGGCAACACCAAGGATACGAAGGGATTCTTCTGCCTGGTCTTTCCAGCGGAGTCTCGGTCGTTCTCTTCTCCCGCTTCCATCGGGTACGTTATCGAAATCCATTCACGCTGGGTCATCTTCATCCATTCTGATAACATGGCCTAGCCAAAGCAATTGCTCTGCATTCCAGCGACGTCGGTACTCACCGTTTTCTCTAACGGAACCATATATTTTACTGAGAATTTTTCTCTCGAATACTCCCACGTGTTTTTCATCCGCTTACGATATGAGCCATATGTCAAGACAGGTAAAATGAGAGTCTGATATAGCTGGACTTTTGTCCGTCGAGAGAGGGCTTTGTTACTAAACTGCTTGCTGAGCCCAAAATAACATCTATTTGCAAGCACAATTCTCCTATCTCTCTCCAGGCTGACGTTGTTGTCCTTGTTCACGGCGGATCCAAGGTAGACAAATTCATCTACCACTTCAAAATTAAATCGGTTGTCAACGTTCAAGTGCGGACCAAGTCGAGAGGTGTCTCTAGTCGTTGACACCATCAATTTTGTCTTGCACTCATTAACAGCAAGACCCACCTTCGCTGATTCCTTTCGATTCTTGAAAATACTGCAGTAACCTCTCGCAAATTTCGCCATTGATGTCGATGTCGTCAGCATACGCCAGCAACATATGGGTTTTCGTGTTAATGGTATATTTACTGCAAACTTTCACATTATTATCTCCATTAAGATGTTGAAGAGATTGCACGAAAGTGTGTCGCCTTGTCTACGTCCTCGGTTGGTACAGAATGGTTCAGTGAGGTCTTTCCCCACTTTCACTGCTGATTTGGTGTTGGTCAGAGTCATTCTACAGAGGCGAATCAGTTTTGCCAGAATACCAAATTCTGACATAACTTCGTACAGTTTTCCCCGTATGGGGCTAGCGTGAATATTTGGTCAGTTGTGGATTTGCCTGGTTTAAAACCACACTGATAAGATCCAATCAGGTTTTCAATAATTGGCTTTAGTCTTTCACATAATACGCTCGACAATGGATGGATGGACGCGATCGATAAAAGACTGATACCGCGATAGTTGGAACAGCCCCACGGATGACCCTTTCTACACTATCTTCCACTATCATTACCTCGTGATCTTCAGTGGAAGAATCTGAGTGGAGTAGTGCTGAAAAGTGGTCTCTCCACATTTTGAGCACACACTGCTTCTCAGTCACCACATTACCATTCTTGTCCTTGCAGGAGGGCAGCCCATTATTAGGCCCGTTATTCAATCTTCTTACCCTCTGGAAAAACTTTCGGGATTCACCATTCATCCTGCACATTTCGGTTTTCTCACTCTCTCTCTGCTCCCACTGCCATTTGTTCCGCCTAAATATTTGGTTTCCTTCCCGTCTTAGCTGCTTGTACCGCTCAGTCGCAGCACGCGTTGTACCTGACTGTTTCGTTGCCATACGTGCAGCGTCTTTTTCATCAGTTACAATGTGACATTCTTCGTCGTACCATGGCTTATCCTTCTGCGGTTTTTGATAGCCAAGTTCAGTCCTTGCAGCGGTTTCCAAAGAATGGGAGATGTGCTTCCACTGGCCATCTGGGTCTTCGGGAGGGCGGTATTCTGCTCTAGCAGGAGAGAAAGCTTCTGTCGATATAACATTGATATCTCCGGTATTGGTAGCTTGTCAATATCTAGCTTTGCCTGTGTTCGGCTTCGTACGTTTTCGCCCTGCTCAGTCGTGTGCGAACTTTTGCAGCCACCAGGTAATGATCCGAGTCGATATTGGCACC
Organism: Phaonia tiefii; assembly: GCA_963931995.1. Lineage (NCBI taxonomy): Eukaryota > Metazoa > Arthropoda > Insecta > Diptera > Muscidae > Phaonia > Phaonia tiefii. Next base: position 211,475,618 of record OZ008368.1, read on the forward strand.
TCGAATCTCATCCATTACATTAGAAGAGTGTTTGCCATCTACTACCAAGTGATCAATCTGGTTCTTCATCCGCTGATCAGGAGATATCCAGGTCGCCTTATGAATGTCCTTATGCTGGAATCGTTTGCTACTAACTACCATTTTCTTTACAGCGGCGAAGTCTATCAGTCTTATTCCATTATCGGAGGTGGTATCATGTAGACTGTGATTACCGATGGTTGGTCGAAAGACACTTTCCTTTCCCAATTTGGCATTAAAATCGCCTAGAATAATCTTAATGTCGTGGTCAGGGCAGCGTTCATATAAAGGGTTTTTCAACAGAGACACTACAAAAGTAAATCGATAGGGACAGCAAACGATGCCATATTTTTCCCGCTCTTTTGACATTTCTCTTCAGTAAGGTTTGCCATTTCATTATGGAAAGATATACGAGCCAACAACGAGTCGAAATTATTAAAATTTACTACCGAAATTTGGAGTCAGTGGCCTCAACTTTAAGAGCGCTACGATTCGGATTTTCATCGGAAAATCATCTTCAGCGATGAGGCTCATTTCTGGCTGAATGGCTTCGTCAATAAGCAAAAAATATGCGTTATTGGTCAGACAGTCATCATGCAAGTTATCATTGCATCCCGAAAAAATTACGGTTTGATGCGGTTTATGGGCCGGCGGCGTCATTGGGCCGTACTTCTTCCGTGATGATAAAGACCGGCACATTACTGTGAATGCAAATCGCTACCGTTCAATGATAACCGAATATTTTTGACCCCAATTGGATAATATGGACTTGGAGGACATGTGGTTCCAACAGGACGGCGCCACAAACCACACATCGAAAGCCACAATCAATTTATTGGAAACCAAGTTTGGTGAACGTGTTATCTCACGAAATGGCTCAGTCGATTGGCCGCCTCGGCCGTGCGATTTCACGCCGTTAAATTATTTCCTGTGGGGCTACGTCAAGTCTATGGTCTATGCCAACACTATCGAACGTGAAATTGCAGCAGTATCGTATAAATCCGTATAAAACCGTCGAAAATTGGGTTCAGCGTCTGGACGTCTGCAAGCGTGCCCGTGGTGGCCATGCAAAAGAAATCGAGTTCCATACATAATGGCATCGAACGTACTTTCACAGGAATAAAGAATTTCATTGGTATCTAAAACCGGTTTTGTTTTATTTAAAAAAACTTTTGTAGCGCTTTTACTGAAAAACCCGTTACTTCCTCCAGCCGCTCATACCTCATCATCTTTATCCTCTGTCGGTGCGTGCACACAAATTAACGAGATGTTGACATATTTATTTCGCTTTGAAGCGAATAGTGGCTCACTGGGTTGAACCTTGAAACTAGGTGTCGCAGTCTCTTGCCAACTATAAATCCGCACCCAAATTCGTGCTTTCACTCATGGCAGCTGTAGTAAGTATCGAAGTTTTTCTTTCTGGTGCAACCATATCCTGTCCATCGCATTTCCTGGATCGCTATGATGTCAGCTTTATATTTTCCGAGGACATCCAGCCAGTTAGAAAGTGGCACCAGTTCTGTATAGCGTTCGCACATTCCAGGTACGTATCCTTAAATCGTGGTCCTTATAACATTTGCGAGGGTCGTCAGCAGTTGGGGGGTTTCTTTGTTTATTATCTTCTTTGTGTATTTTCATTGCCAATATAACGGTGACGGGAGGCAAACCCAGCCCCCCGTGGTCTGCATTTTACCTACTGCCAGGATGACTATGTTTAAGCCGCCCATTATGGATCAGACGCTGAGCAGAATGCAGTGTGTCGAAACTGGGTTTTGGTTTCTAAAATTTTGATCCGTCGTTGGCCAGGGATGTTGGCTCATCCGCCTTCAACCGACAGAAGAATATGTCCACTACTTCGAAGAGCATCAGTGACAGGGTCACCTAATAATCCTGAGACGTATCAGTGATCGCATTACCACTCAGGTTGCTCATTCGTTTCTGCTTGGACTGCCCAATGACGGAATCATTTCTGGCTACTGCCAAGTGAATGACTAAGACAGTCCCATATATAGAAAAACATATTTTCAAAAATTTGACAGCATTTTTTTCACAACGTCATTTTGAATCTTTATCATGCAATTTGCTGCATTTTTCATAAATATTCCATAAAATAGGTAATTTTTCGAAAAAAATCTTATATGATTCGCAGGTTTGTCTTTCTGTTTCGCAAAATCACTTACAAATTTATGTATTTTATATAGTGGATGGAATATTTATGTAAAATATATCAAAATGGGGAAGAATATATCCCAAATTTTTAAAATATTTGTTTCTATACATGTTCATCAGGATACGTTGTTTGAGCCCCATATTGTCTAAAAAAAAATCCAATGAGTGTTCGAACTCACGGGCGATGTGTTAACACCTTGTTGCTACACGGTACCTGTTCGATTTCTATGAACACATTCGTAAATGTTACATTAGAAAATAAAAAACAGCGTTCAATCATATGATGACGTTACAGTTAAATAATATTAATACTTAAAATTATTTAAAGACCCAGTGCAAGCACATGTGTCATTATTTTCTTGCTCAATACTTTTTGTTTTATTCCCACAAAAGTCAAAGAATGCAAAGCAACAGACACTTGTACATACATACATACATTGTTATATTCGTACGATATAACCGAAGAAATAAAATACTTTTTTAATATTACTCCAAATTAATACTCCAAATTAAAACACTTCAATCTCGGCTCGCCGATATCGGATCGCCTTAATTTTTGGCCTAAACTCTTCGTCGAAACCCGCACTAGCTTTTTAATCCAAAAATTAATAAAATCGGCTATGAACTTCCGGAGAAAATCGCGTGGGAAAATTATATGAAAATCGCCCAATAATCACTTTCAATACCGACTGCCAAGCAACGAACAAACAAACGATGATTTACTCTTACAAACCTAACACTTGCGTATGTATTAAATTTATAGTTTACTGCCCTAGAGGCGCGCGTATAGATGTTAACACATCAAAAAATATTTTTTCAACGGCCGGTAGGGGACTATAAATAATTTACTTTACTTTAATTGACTATTTTACAACCTCATGACGTCAGACGTCTCACACATATTAATTAAACAAACAAATTAAACAAATTTCAACATATTCTTCCAACTGGCTTTATCCTTCGCCTTTTCTCGCCAGTTGGTAACACCAAGGATACGGAGCGATTATTCTGCCTGGTCTTTCCAGAGGAGTCTATAACCTATAATTACCCTCGAATAAGGAAAAAAGTTTTACTTTCTCGTAATCACCCCTTTAATACGCGTCGTTTGAGGCCCAACACATTTGAAATTTCAAATAAAATCGTTTTTCGGTACACCCTACTATACATGACGTATGTAGCAATGTAAATATTTTTCTACTAAATTTCACCGCAATCGGACACAATCCACCTGTTAATGTATATTTGTTAAACAGAAACATTACGCTTTTGCGTAAAAAAAAAAATATTGAAATATCACATGAATAAACATTGACGACACACTCCGCATCATTTTGTAATCCTTTCCTTAACACGTAGATAAAAATGTGGTTCAAAATCCCATTCACACTTTGATTTTGGAAGAGTCTAAATTTAGAACTTTGCTTAAACGCTGCTAAATGGTGCTGGGACAATCTTGCAATAACGAGTCTGTGCATTTAATTATAATAATAAACAGAGCAATGAACGGAAGTATTAAGATCAGTCTACCATAAAAATTTGGTATTCAAGTCAAAAAGTGAAGTGTTACTTTTTGATAACAAACAAAATTAAACACAATCTTAAAAATAAAGTTTGGTTATATAACGGGTTTTTCAATAAGAGCGCTACAAAACCGGTTTTAGATACCAATGAAATTCTTTATTCCTGTGAAAGTACGTTCGATGCCATTATGTATGGAACTCGATTTCTTTTGCATGGCCACCACTGGCACGCTTGCAGAAGTCCAGACGCTGAACCCAATTTTCGACGGTTTTCAAGCATAAATCGGCAGATACTGCTGCAATTTCACGTTTGATATTCGTACGAAGTTCATCAATCGTCGCTGGCTTGTTGGCATAGACCATTGACTTGACGTAGCTCCACAGGAAATAATCTAACGGCGTCAAATCGCTCGACCGAGGCGGCCAATCGACTAGGCCATTTCGTGAGATAACACGTTCACCAAACTTTGTTTCCAATAAATTGATTGTGGCACTCGCTGTGTGGCTTGTGGCGCCGTCCTGTAGGAACCACATGTCCTCCAAGTCCATATTATCCAATTGGGGCCAAAAATATTCGGTTATCATTGAACGATAGCGATTCGCATTCACAGTAATGTGCCGGTCTTGATCATCGCGGAAGAAGTACGGCCCAATGAGGCCGCCGGCCCAAAAACCGCACCAAACCGTAATTTTTTACGTGTGGATTGCTGTCTGACCAATAACGCATATTTTGCTTATTGACGAAGCCATTCAGCCAGAAATGAGCCTCATCGCCGAAGATGATTTTCCGATGAAAATCCGAATCATTTTCAAGTTGTTGCTCAGCCCAATTTACGAACATACGACGCTTATGGTGGTCAAGCGGCTTCAGTTCTGGCGTCAATTTGGTCTTGTAAGGATGTAGGCCAAGATGTTTTCGCAAAATTCGCAGCAACGACGTCACAGAGATGCCCAACGCTTGAGAACGACGTGTGAGAGACACATTTGGGATTTCTTGAACTGAAGCGTCAGCGGCAGCAATATTCTCGACAGGACAGGCACTTCTTTGTCTCACTGGCACGGGAACATTTTGTACTGTGCCTGTGGATACAAAGTTTTCCACTAGACGCTCAATTGTTGATCTGGTAGGACGATTATGACGACCACAAATTGGACGTAGCGCTCTTAAAGTTGAGGCCACTGACTCCAAATTTCGGTAGTAAATTTTAGTAATTTCGACTCGTTGTTGGCTCGTATATCTTGCCCATGATGAAATGGCAAACCTTACTGAAGAGAAATGTCAAAAGAGCGGGAAAAAATATGGCGTCGTTTGCTGTCCCTATCGATTTACTTTTGTAGCGTCTCTGTTAAAAAACCCTTTACAACTAAACAAAGACAATTTAGCAATATTTATATACGTACAGTGCCAAAAATTATATGATCTCGTAACACAATTACCGAGGTGAATTTTTAGCTAAACGAGACATTTTTGTGTTAATCACACTTTGAGACTACTAACCCAATCGCACGGGGTCGTGATTCATTTAACAGAAGTTGAATACAAAATTGTAAGGAATATTAAAGGTAATTTGCGGAGCCCCTTAAAACCAAAAACTTTAGGTAAAACTTAATAACCGAATGACAAGTGCACCAACTGAACGCCAATAATATGTTTGCAAAAAAAAAACTAAATAATAGCCATGCACGTGACACTGTGCGTTGCACACTCAACATAAAACGACTGTAGTCATAAAACCAAATTAATTCCCACACAATTTGCCAGTTGTATCTTCCCAAAAATAGTTTATTTAATATTCCAGTCATATTTGTATGACTTTAGTATCATTATGTCTGCGCTCAGCTGTCGAGACACTTGAACAATTTCATCTTGAAAATAAAAACATCAAATATTGCAGTATTTAACATTTTTTGAATGATTGCTCTCACACATAAAATTGTCATAATTTGCCATGACGTATTGGTCATTTATTTTAATATTTGTATTTGTTGGTGTTTTTCTTAATTTGTAAACAAAATACTACTATTGTCAAATCAACTTGAGTGACGTGCTGAGAATGCGTAAATATCACCGCTGTATACAAAGTTATAAATTAAATTGATCATTTTAATTTGAATATTGACGCGTATTCGTGTTGGGCTATCAAAAATATCTGCATTAAGTGATCGTAATCTTGGATTTAAGCCTGACTGAGAATACGCTAAAAATTTTAATATTTTTCCGAATGATCACTTGGTATTTAGTAGAATATAAAGATTTTTAAGACAAGCTACATTCCCTGTCACTAGCACCCAGGTTAAGTGTGGACATCCATTCAAAACCGCAAACATTAATGGTTTTTTAAACAATATACATGTGCAATTTTTTTATTTGCACAATTTATCTGGTATCCGTCAGAATCCTGCTTGGAAACTGGATAAATTCTGCGTGAAGGTTTGAACAATTATCTTCAATGTCCAGAAGTTTAAATCGCTTTTAATGTTTTGGTCTTGGTCACAACGAATAAGATATTTTCTCTATTTAGTACATACACATCTAGTAGGGTGGAGCGAAACTTCGACTTGGGCATACCTTGAGCTGTGGTAGCTCAAGAATAAAAGCGGAAAATACTATTTATCTCATTGGATATTAGTAGGTGCCCTTGACAACACAAAATTTTTGAAGAAATTCAAAATTTCCAAAAAGTATCGATTTTTAATATCGATTAGTTAATATCAAAGACGACCACTGACTGTTCTCAATACAACTAATAGTTAAATTAAATTACTATTATCGCACCAGAAGATTCCGCATTTTAACACAAAGACACAATTTAGTACATAGTAACGGGTTTTTCAACAGAGACGCTACAAAAGTAAATCGATAGGGACAGCAAACGACGCCATATTTTTTCCCGTTCTTTCTTTTGACATTTCTCTACAGTAAGGTTTGCCATTTCATCATAAACAGATATACGAGCCAACAACGGGTCGAAATTATTAAAATTTACTACCGAAATTTGGAGTCAGTGGCCTCAACTTTAAGAGCGCTACGTCCAATTTATGGTCGTCATAATCGTCCTACCAGATCAACAATTGAGCGTCTAGTGAAAAAATTTGAATCCACAGGCACAGTACAAAATGTTCCCGTGCCAGTGAGACAAACAAGTGCCCGTAGTGTCGAGAATATTGCTGCCGCTGAGGCTTCAGTTCAAGAAAGCCCAAATATGTCTCTCACACGTCGTTCTCAAGCTTTGGGCATCTCTGTGACGTCGTTGTGGCGAATTTTGCGAACAGATCTTGGCCTACATCCTTACAAGATCAAATTGACGCAAGAACTGAAGCCGCTTGACCACCATAAGCGTCGTATGTTCGTGAATTGGGCTGAGCAGCAACTTGAAAATCATTCCGATTTTCATCGGAAAATCATCTTGAGCGAAGAGGCTCATTTCTGGCTGAATGGCTTCGTCAATAAACAAAATATGCGTTATTGGTCAGACAGCAATCCACACGTAATCCATGAGTCATAATTACATCCCGAAAAAATTACGGTTTGGTGCGGTTTATGGGCCGGCGGCGTCATTGGGCCGTACTTCTTCCGTGATAATCAAGACCGGCACATTACTGTGAATGCGAATCGCTATCGTTCAATGATAACCGAATATTTTTGGCCCCAATTGGATAATATGGACTTGGAGGACATGTGGCCCCAACAGGACGGCGCCACAAGCCACACTGCGAATGCCACAATCAATGTATTGGAAACCAAGTTTGGTGAACGTGTTATCTCACGAAATGGCCCAGTCGATTGGCCGCCTCGGTCGTGCGATTTGACGCCGTTAGATTATTTCCTGTGGGGCTACGTCAAGTCTATGGTCTATACCAACAAGCCAGCGACGATTGATGAACTTCGTACGAATATCGAACGTGAAATTGCAGCAGAATCGGCCGATTTATGCTTGAAAACTGTCGAAAATTGGGTTCAGCGTCTGGACTTCTGCAAGCGTGCCCGTGGTGGCCATGCAAAAGAAATCGAGTTCCATACATAATGGCATCGAACGTACTTTCACAGGAATAAAGAATTTCATTGGTATCTAAAACCAGTTTTGTTTTGAAAACCCCGTTATATATCAAATTTGAATTGACAATTACATCATAAATTTAATAAGAAACCATATACTACGTTGTACAACAAACTATGAAAACAATTTAATAATGACTATCTTCTATACAAATCCAAATTATTTAAGTGATGCATTACGAAAAGGGTTTGTCCCACCCGAGGCGTTTATATGCCTGGACAAACAAAAATATATCGACGATACAAATGTTCATATATCATATATACAGACGGGCAAATATTAAAGTAATTAAAAGTACGACGTACAATGTCGGTGATTTAAGACACAATACTCACATATCCAATAAAGATATTGCACTAACATCAAAAGCCAAAAAAAAATTGAGGTGGCTATCGTAAAATTCATGTTTTATAACAAAAAAATTTAGTTCGATGAAAATGTTATATATTCTATAACCTTGCTGGCTTTTTTGGTCGCAATTCCAATGTATTAAATAAAACTATTTAATTCAATTGTTTTCCCTATGTTTCGATGCTTTATTGGCATCCTCTTCAGGGGAGCTTTATTCTATATAACAATGATAACATTAATATTACATTTAGTATTTTCCGTTCACTGTTCACACTTACTTCGTTTTTTTTTTGATGTGTTAACATCTATACGCGCGCCTCTAGGGCAGTAAACTATCAAACTAATACATACGCAAGTGTTAGGTTTGTAAGAGTAAATCATCGTTTGTTTGTTCGTTGCTTGGCAGTCGGTATCGAAAGTGATTATTGGGCGATTTTCATATAATTTTCCCACGCGATTTTCTCCGGAAATTCATAGCCGATTTTATTAATTTTTGGATTAAAAAGCTAGTGCGGGTTTCGACGAAGAGTTTAGGCCAAAAGTTAAGGCGATCCGATATCGGCGAGCCGAGATTTAAGTGTTTTAATTTGGAGTATTAATTTGGAGTAATATTAAAAAAGTATTTTATGTTGATCATCGGTTATATCGTACGAATATAACAATGCTATGTATGTATGTAAGAGTGTCTGTTGCTTTGCATTCTTTGACTTTTGTGGGAATAAAACAAAAAGTATTGAGCAAGAAAATAATGACACATGTGCTTGCACTGGGTCTTTAAATAATTTTAAGTATTAATATTATTTAACTGTAACGTCATCATATGATTGAACGCTGTATTCTATTTTCCAATGTAACATTTACGAATGTGTTCATAGAAATCGAACAGGTACCGTGTAGCAAAAAGGTGTTAACACATCGCCCGTGAGTTCGAACACTCATTGGATTTTTTTTTTATATATGGCTTTGCATGTCTATTTTGTGTTAATCTAACATAAATGTAAATATATCGTACATGTATGTTTTCTCCACCCTATACATGTCAGTCCAGTGTCTTTGTCCTCTTTTGTGTTCATACTTATGTCATGTTTTTGTTGAATTTAGATTTAATTAGACCCTAGATTTTAGTACATAAATAATATGATATTTATGTAATGTTTTTCTTAAAAATTTTTCAGTACATTGTTATCTTTATGAGTGTTAAATTGATTTCAACAAATTGAATTTATAAAGCTGTACAAATGAAATTTAGATGTTTATTAACCCATTAACGACCGCTGTACTATAAACAGTACACAACTTCAAGTTGAAATAAAAATTGCCTAATGCAGTTTTTCACTCTGGCAATGCTTTTTATCTGTCAATAAGAGTACATACAACAACCATGTGTCTATAATTAATCAGAGTTATAAATTAAGAATTAGGGTAATCCCCGTTTTGGGCTGCCGATTTATTTCGTGTTGGCGAGTGAGTGCTTATTTAGATTTTGTACATGCTTTAACTTTGAAAAACTTTAAAAAGCATTATATTTGCTCGATTATATCACATTCTAATAAAAACTACATACAACGGTTTAGTTCGTATAGAGTTGTTCGTGCAGAATATATACAAAGCTGCTGTACTAAGTTTAGTACATTGGGCGCTTGAGGTCAATTAAATTAGCAAAGTGAAGACATTTTTGTTTTTGTACTGTGCTTTCGAGTTGAAGTTTTTACTTGTTTTTGCTTGGTTTTCTTTCAAATAGCGACCTATTATAAATATTAGTAACTAAAAATAAAACTTCGAAGGTATAAAATGGCGAAGCGATATACATTTGCACACAACAAAATCTATTTTGGGGTAGAAGAAGCAAATTCAGGAGATTATTAGCCAAGATATTGAAGATGTATTTATGCTACGATGTATTTATGCTGCCACACAATCCAAATGTTATCACCGATGAAGGGGAAGGTGGAGACGACGACCTGTATGGAAACAAATTACCTCGATATGTTCCCGGTAATATACATAGAAGTTAGTACTCACAGGCATACCACTACCGTTGAAGACCAATGGAGTAGTGACGACGACGAACCCCTAATAACATTCGCGTCATCTGCTTCACGGAATGTGTACAAGAGGAAAAGAATGGAAAGTAGTGCTGCGTCACTTACATGATATGTTTAGGAAATCTTACATGATATGACCCCAGTGAAAGTCTTTGGCCATCTTTTTGACGATGAAGTGCTAGAGCTTATCGCAACGCAAAGTACAATATATGTATGCAGGACAAAATAATAGGCACGAAGCGTTTTTACCAAAGAGGAACTCCATAAATTCTTGGGCATACTTATACTTACCGAATATCATAAATTATCTACGGAAAGATCATATTGGAGCTTAGATGACGGTCTAGGTGTGCTATTTGTTTCAGAGTGCATATTAAGAAATAGATTCTTGGAAATTAAAAGAAACCTGCATTTATGATGTTTTACAAAGAAAGTTTTGTCAATTCGGAATGTTACATGAAAATTTATCAATTGACGAATCGATCGTTAAGTACTATGACAACCATTCAGCCAAACAATTTATAATGGGTAAACCTGTTGACCAGCTTCAATGATTATTGTTATACATTTGACATATACTTATTGTAGAAAAACTTCCCAGGCTACCACCGATCCTCTTAGCTCTCGCGTTGTGAAAAATTTGCTAGCAAAAGCGCCAACAAGCATGAAGTTTACTTTGATATTTTTTTTTACGAATTTCGAACTGCTTATAGACCTGAAGAACCTTGGATACGGAGCTACTGAAACCTTGCGCGAAAATAGAACTAAACGCCATCCATTGATTTCATAGAAGGATATGCGTAAAAAGCCCAGGGTTGAATACGACCATAGATTTGACAAGATAAACGAAATTCTTATGATTAGATGGAAAATAATAATGTTTGCACAATTGGAACAAATTTCGATAATGTAGAGCCTATAGGGAAAGTTAAAAGATGGTGTCCTATGAAGAAAGAAAAACTTGATGTTGACGTACTTCGCGTTTCCAAAGCTATAATAGGCATGAGAGGGGTATATCAAATGGACCAGTCTATATGAATGTACCGAATTGCTGTGAAAGGAAAGAAGTGGTGGTGGGTATTGTTTACTTACGTAGTGGACATGACTATTTCAAATACATGGAGATTATATGAACTACATTACAAACCCTGAGGATCGTGTTGATCAGTTATGGTTTCGCAGGCATATAGCACGCACGTATCTGAACGACAAGAAGGACAATAAAACTAGGCAAACGTCCTCTGGAATTGACGGAGAAGACAGAAAAAATAATGGTCACAACCCTCAGAAAATACCAAACCAACTTAGATGTATTATGTGTTCAAATTGAGTTAAAACATCACGTGATAAGGGCCTGAAAACATTATGTTTAGAAAGGGGATTTTTTGCAAAATACCACTCCTAAACGCCCAGTGTACTAAACTTAGTGCACCTCTAAAACACAACTTTGAATATTTTTTTCTTCTTTTTTAACCTTTTATATTATTTTAAGAAACCTGTTTTAATACTGATATTAAAAATTAAATTTTTAAAATTGTTCATGGTTTCATTTGGTCGTTAATGGGTTAAATAAACTCCTGAGCCCGATCTGGGGACAATGCATATAAAAAATATATAAATTATTCAATTGCTATTGTTTATTGTGGTACTACATTTTTTATAATTACTTGAATTCAATAAAAGTTCTGACTCAAAAATAATTATTTATGAATTTTTTTTCTAATGATAGTGTGTTTAATATTACTCAAATTTAATCATTACCATTAATAAAACTCATACTGATTACGGTCTCGGACTTCTGTGAATAAAGGAACAACAGACGACGACTATTTCGGAGATAAGAAAAGACTGTCCAAATTATCTAAGTTAGGAGTTACTGGTACAATTAAATTACGATCACTAGATGCTTTTATTCCATCTTGGGGAGGACGAAATGTCCTCAGGCCATTTCAAAGTATCAAACACATTCTCCAACGATTTAAGATTCGAACTAATAAAGACAAAATCAGAATTTAAATTTTAAAAGCTTTTCTTGGCCACCTTAAATAGCTTATAAAAGTCAATATCGAATTCTCTACACTTACAGCATGTTCTGCGAAGCCGCTTCCCTTAGCCGTAATTATGTCATAATGCCTTCCATTGAAGCCAGCACACTTCACATGGGCATGACTATCACAAAGCGAACATGAAAGAAAACAACCCTCATATACGTTCATATTACCAGCATAGTCCACGTGTGCGACAAAATTCTCTTATAAATAATAGAGACAGAGATCTAAAGGAGGTAAGTGAATCCAAAATGGCAAAACATGTTCTTCCAAGAGGTTCTGCTGAATTGTTGCCAACCGTTTACTACAATGACAGGAATCGTAGGCGCTGCAATGCTTAGCAATCTAGATTCTTCTAGTAGTGGCAGTCCCGCTCTGAACACCTATAACTTTTTTCGGCGACGGTCTTTCATGTGGCAGGATTTTTCCAATCTCTTACTGGAATGTAATGGTATTGAAAGAACGTAGGACAGAGTTAACTTGTTAAGCTTTACACAGATAAAAATTCGCTTACAGATCCCGGCTAGTTTAGACTTACCCACCTGTGATTTAAAATCCTTATGAGTACCCTACGAAAATTGACGGTCGACAAAAAATGGATCGTCACTTATGAATAATCATATTCGAAATATTTTCTTCTCAGGATTTCAGCCTGAAAGTCGCCACATATGTCATAAAGTCTAAAATAAACGTTAAGTTGTTAGTCCTTCCTAGAAGACGCTGCTCCTCCAGCGAATTCAATATTAATCAATATATAAGATTGGATAACCCAATTATAAACCGGAAGAAGTTTAATCCCGGACCGGACTACATTTCTTTAGGGAGTATTTGTAGTACGAATTAGAAGTATTTCAGAGTATGTTCCCTCCTAATCATCATTCAAATTCTCATTCATTGTCAAAAGTTCTTGCTGAAGTCCTATCATCTTCACCAGATTATCAGCAAATGTGATGTAGTAGTTGTTTCAGAATCAAGAACTGGCACTCGCTTTCATTAGAGACTTAATTTTCGACAAGAGATGAAGAAAACATTCCCTTAAGAATTCGTCCCTCTAAGAGCTGCATAATTTTTGTTAAGATTTACTAAAATCCTTGCATTGTGGTCATATATCTCTGGGTTGAAAAATTTTATGATCTTTTGCTCACATTTTTATATGAGTTGTGGTTTACTCCTTTACTTTCACAAGCATTCCACCCTGCATCATCATCATCATCATCATCATCATCGTCGTCATCATCGGTTTGCAACTTTTTGGTAGATTTTTTTCATAGCATTTAATTTTTTAGTGGATGCGGTTCTTTCGCTTGATTTTTATGTTGGAAATAAATCTTATTAATATTGTCGCATTTTCAGCGGTATGTGATGCGCTGTCAGAATACAAATTAGTTCAATGTGCGTGTGAGACCGACTCTCTAGCCATCTCTCGCTTCGCTTTTTCGGCCTGGCCTGGCCTGCGATGAAAACAAAATTCCTTCCAAGTTGCGGATGGATGATTGCTGATTGCATCAGTTTCAACAACAACAAATATTATAAAACAATGAAAAGTATTTCGAAAAAACTTGAAAACATGAAATTCAACAGCTTTCTGTTATTCTTAATAAGAATTCTGTCATTAAATCGACAACGGGATAGGAAAAAATTACATGTCGGTGCTAAACTTTACTACTAACATTTCCTCATGTTGGAAATTGCACAGAAACATTTCTGGGATTCTTTTTTGGTAGACCAGAAAACCCGAAACAAATGTCTATTTTATAGAACCACAAGAAAAAAAAAAACAAATAAAAACTTAAATGTTTTAAAATAAAAAGTGAAATTTATGCCCACAGCTGGCTGGCTGGCTGGTTGGTTGGTTGGAATGTGATTCCAATAGCCGACAAAAAAATCTCTGTCTAAATTTTGTAGACCATAAAGCTTTGTCGCAGTTGAGGTGATGGACTGGCGTGCCAAAATGGAAACCAAGTTCCACCCAAAAAACTAACAAGAAGAAGGAAGAGCTACTGCATCACACAATTCCAATAGACTTGTGTTCAGTCAGTAAATGGTCGTCGTCGTCGTCGTCATTCTATGATTCTAATTCGTTTCCTTCTCTTTTACAAAATTGATTACATTCCCGACATCGGGTTGCACACTCAACTAAATAGACAGACATGTGTGCATATATATGAATGTGGCGCCTCCCTCAGTTTAAAGGCTCAGCCAGACATCGGTGGAGAGGAAGAGGAGGTTGTAGTGACTGGCTGGCAGGCAGGCTAACTGGCTGCTGTTCTGACGGTGAACACACGATGGACACTATTTTTGCATTTGGCGCCCAAAAAAATTTACAAATATGCAGCGCACACGCTTCTTAGCTAGCTAAGTTCTTGCCGCACGCTGTTCGTAGTCATTGTCCTCCTTACTCGTGTTGGTGGTCGCTTTTAAAGAGATCTTAGATATGATATTATAATGGTCATATGCGAGTACTATACAAGTGGTGGTCACACATTCGAAATGCAACAGACAATGAGATATTATTTACATTAGACTATAACTTGGAGTTCCTTACCCGGTATTCTAAGCAGCTCTAAATGTTTGTAACGAACAAAAAAGAAGACAAAAATTGTATTTAAAAGTTAGTAACAAACGGGGTTTTCAATAAGAGCGCTACAAAAGTTTTTTTTAAATAAAACAAACCCGGTTTTAGATACCAATGAAATTCTTTATTCCTATGAAAGTACGTTCGATGCCATTATGTATGGAACTCGATTTCTTTTGCATGGCCACCACGGACACGCTTGCAGAAGTCCAGACGCTGAACCCAATTTTCGACGGGTTTCAAGCATAAATCGGCCGATACTGCTTATTGACGAAGCCATTCAGCCAGAAATGAGCCTCATCGCTGATTGTTGAGGCCTCTTAAAGTTTAGGCCACTGACTCCAAATTTCGGTAGTAAATTTTAATAATTTCGACTCGTTGTTGGCTCGTATATCTTTCCATGATGAAATGGAGAAATGTCAAAAGAGCGGGAAAAAATATGGCGTCGTTTGCTGTCCATATCGATTTACTTTTGTAGCGTCTCTGTTGAAAATAATCTCTGTATGTCTTATAATCAGTTTTACAGAAATTATTATTTGATTGAAAATTACTTAAATTTGTAAACGAAAATTTAAATATTTTCCTAATATATCCCATGAAGGGGCAGGGGACAGCTTCTCATAATCAGTGGACTCTAGGCCTTCTAGTTTTGTACTCTCTGTTTGGGACCTATAGTTATACACCAGACCCGAATGGAGTTTTAAGAAGTTTTTTCATGGGTAAGTACTAGACATCGGCATAAAAAATCTTGAATTACCATTCAAGACATTTGAACTATTTCAAGCATGTACTATAGCAAAGTTGCAACAACAAACTACTTCGGAGTACTGTCGACAAAGCACTCGTGCATGTGTGTATGTCTGTCTACACAAATTCAAAATGCGGTGTAAACGGAGCATAAGTGCTTTACAGCTTACACACGAATGCTTTTTTTGAAGAACGCTAAAGTTTTTGGTTGCGGCAACTTCGCTACAGTACATGTCTTGAAGTCGTAAATATCTTGAATGATCATTCAAGACGTCTTGTGCAGATGTCCAGTAAGTACTCGATAGTGCCGCAGTCACAAAGCGAGGTAACCGTCGGCGAATGAAATTCAAATTAATATTGAGAAAATAACGATTGCAGACGAAACATACCAATTGAGAACATTCAATTAGAAGTAGGATAAAAATGATCTGAAAAATCAGTAAATCAACATTGAACATGAGAACAAATATAATTTGAAATTTACAAAATTACATTAGGTGTCAGGTGACACCCGGTTGGAACGAAGTTCCTTTCGCTCTATGTTATTTACTAGTTTGTTCCAACACGCCTAAGGCACCCGTTGAAAAATACGATAATTTAAATGGATCTCTAAGAAAATATACTTTTAGTAACATGATAAACTTAGTAAAATGATAATGATGATAAATTTATTTTAATAAAATAATTTTTTTTTTATATATATTTAGGTTTTTTGTAGGAATATGTATATTTTCCCGAAAAGGTATTTTTTTAAAGAGACGTACTTCTTCTGAGTATAAAACTAAAAATGACACAGCTCACTGGTTGTGAGAAGCTCTCCCAAATTCCTTCATGGGATGTGATGGGAAACCATTTATTTATTTGATGTACTCCTTTTCTTAAAAAAAAAATTTTAAGAAAAGGTACTAGTTTTAAGAAGAAGAACTTTCTGTATGAAAAAGCCATAAGAGTTTGAATTTTGTTTACAAAGAAGTACTTTTTTAAGAACAGGTACTTTTTAAAGAAGTGGTACTCTTTTTAGGAAAAGGCTATTTTTTAAGAAAATTTACTCATTTTCGGAAAGACTACTTGTCTCAAGAAAATATATTATTTTATTTTTAAGAAAAGGTACTTTTAAGAAAAGGAATTTTTGTAAAAAAAAGGATTTTTTTTAAGATAAGGTTTTTTTTTGAAGAAACGGTTTTTTTTCAGAAATGGGATTTTTTTTAGAATTGGTCCTTTTTTTCAAGAATATTTACATTTTGAAGAGTAGGTACTTATTTCCGGAAAGTTATTTTGTTTCACTATAAAGGTACTCTTTAAAGAAGAGGTTGTAAGAAAATGTACTTTTTTAAGAAAAGGTACTTATTTTAAAATAATATACTTTTTTTAAGACAATTTAACTTATGTAAGAAAATGTAGTTTTTTAAGTAAAGGTAATTCTTTAAGATAAGATATTATTTTTAAGAAAATGTACCTTGTTAAAAATATGAATAGGTTTTTTTTAGAGAAACTTACTATTTTTAAGACAAGGCAATTATTTATCAAAATGTATTATTGGGTTCAAAACTACAATATGTACTAAATATTAGTTACAGGCTCCACCTAGCAAACTTCACATTAAACAAGAAATTTCCCAATATATGTTAGTCTAGACACATACCAAACCAAAAGTACCCAACATAGTTGATAATACTGGGTTGTAGCATAATAGTGTTAAAAAAGTGGTTTAATTTTTTTCCATTTAGCCCCCATCCCGCGACGTGCGATTAGGAACTTCGTTCCAAAAATTAATGTTAAAAAGTATTAAATTAAAATTTAAAGCGAGAAAATCCAAAGAGATAATGAGGTACATACTTATCCGGTCTCAAAACATCCCCGAGGGGTCAGGGACCTTACAAGACGAAGATAACATATTTCGCCAACCAGTTCCAGCTTTTTCCTTATCTCTCCAGTTGGCAATACCAAGTGTACGCAGGGATTCGTCAACCTGATCCCTCCAGCGGAGTCTTGGTCGTCCTATTTTGCATCTTCCTTCGAGATCGGATCGGTTCGTCTTCATCCATTCTATTGACATGGCATAGCCAGCGCAATCGCATTATTTTCTTCCGCTTAACTATGTCAATGTCGGGATATAGCTCATAAAGCTTATGGCTCATGCGTCGCCGATACTTGCCGTTGTGCTCTATAGGGCCATATATTTTCCGGAGTATTTTTCTCTCGAAGACTCCTACAGATGTTTCGTCTGCTTGCGTTAAGACTCAGGATTATTCGCCATAAAGCAAGATAGGTTGTCTGAGAGTCTGGTATAGCTGGGCTTTTGTTACTCGAGAGAGGGCTTTATCTCCAAAGTTCTTGCCTAGACCAAAATAACATCTATTCGCAAGTACATTTCTCCGCTTGATCTCAAGGCTGACGTTGCTGATTTTGTTTACGGCAGATCCGTGGTATATAAATTCGTCCACCACCTCGAAATTATAACAGTTATCCACGTTCACGCTTTGGTCTAATCGCGTGGAGGCCCTGCTCGTTGAAATCGTTAATTTTGCCTTGTCCTCATTTACTTTCAGACCCACTTTTGATGACTCCTTCTCAATTATCATCAGCATACGCGATATATAATAAAAATCATAATAATCTCTATTAAGATGTTAAAGAGATCGCACGATAGGTTGTCGCCTTGCCTGAAGCCTCGCTTGGTTTCAAAAGGTTCGGTAAGATCCTTACCAACTTTCACTGCGGATTTGATGTTCGTCAAGGTTATCCTGCAAAGGCGTATGAGTTTTGCAGGAATACCAAGCTCAGGCATTGCTTCGTAGAGTGTTCCCCATATCGGGGTATCGAAGGGCGCCTTATAATCGACAAATATATGATAGGTGTCGATTTGTTTGTCGTATGTCATCTCCAGGATTTGGCTTAGCGTGAAAATATGGTCGGTTGCCGATTTTCCAAGCCTAAAGCCACACTGGTATGGTCCAGTCAGGTCAGCGATATTTGGTTTTAGTCTTTCGCACATTATGCTTGATAGAACCTTATATGCTGTGGATAAAAGACTTATTCTACGATAGTTGGCAGAGAGACTCGGGTCACCTTTGTCAAATATGGGATAAACTACACTGAGGCTCCAATCGCCGGGCATGCAGTCATCTAACCAAATTTTGATGGTACCCGGTAAAAATGTGTAGACATGATAGACATCTTAACGCACCTAATTAGAACTAATTAATTAGCTCATGCACAAGAGCCGCGCACACTAGCCATTACATTAGTCGTGTTTTGGTTACGAGCTAGCGATTATCGCTTGCTAAGTTGTAAAGAAAACGGCTATTTAGCGATAAGTGATTTTATTCAAAAATATGAAAAAGGGTTGGAAACGGTAAAAGATGTCAAAAACTAATTTCGCTAAACTTAGCGAAAATGATTTGCGTCGCTAAGTTCTCGCTAAGTCCTCGCTAAGTGCTTCATACAAAACAAGCGACCAAAATTAACCAAAACACGCTTATTGTTTCTAAACAAAACTAAGCCAATAACGTAGAGGAAATACAGTTTAAACAATTAAGCATTTATCAATTATTAACAATTATTGTCTATTGAAATCAGATCACTGAAACTGAACAGTTTACCAAAAACAGTAAAAAAATCTAAGCATCTATGCTTCCAAAGAATTGCACTTATAATGACCATAATGTAAAAAAAAAATTCCGGTCGCGCATTTCGAGCTCATACTGGTTGCGGTGGTGCAATGGTAAGTGTGCGCGGCTCTTGTACATGAGATACTGGGTTCGAACCCGGCTCTGACCAACTGCAAATTTTCTTTCGGCGGCGGTCACCTCGCATAGTGACGGCGACACTATCGAGTATCTAGCCATGAAAAAGCTTCTCAAATTACCGTTCGGAATCGGTGTAAAACTGTAGGTCCCAATCAGTGAGTGAAAACTGGAAAGCGCACAGCTCAGTGATTGTGAGAAGTTCTCCCCAGTCCCTTCATGGGATGTAATGGGAAACCATTTATTTTTTATTTTTTTACTGGTTGCGGTAGCCGAATTGAAAATGAGTTCGGTTACCCAACAGAATTCACGAGAAATTAGATTACAACAACCGAATTGACACCAAATTCGGTCGTTGCAACCGACTTAATGCCAAATTCGGTTATTGCGACCGATTTGGCACCAAACTGGAATTGGTACCAACTTCGGCTGTTGCAACCGACTTAATTCCAAATTCGGTTGTTGCAACCGAAAGTATAGAAAATTTAGGTGACATAATGAATATAATTAAAGACTCAGTTGTCACAACCAAATCAATTATAAAACGAGGTTGCTTCAACCAAATATCAGTTGTGGGGACTAAATTCAGGCGTGTACACATCAAGTCGGTTGGATACAGCAGAATTTACGGTTGCTACAACTTCTTTTCAAACAACTAATTCTAATTAGTCTATGGTCTGCGGTGGAAATCCCAATTTTTATCCATAGCAAAGATACAAAAATCCAAGAGTCTTTTTTTATTCTCATCCTAGACAAAAAAAATACATTTATTAACATTCATCCTTGTTATTGTTATGCCTATGTAGCAAAGAGAATTCCATTAAGTGTCTGCAAACTTTAGACCGTAGAGTACAAAATGTACCTTGCGACTAAACCATATTGTTTTTCTGTGTCTTCCACCAATGTCTGATGGTTCGTTTGTAAATTTGCATATCGTTATACGTTTTGTTTTCTGTTTGTTCACCGATCAAACAGCCTCTTAGGAGGGACATTCATTGTTTCCCCTTCGGCCAGGCGACAATTGTGTCCGCTTTTTAGTACATTCGTACAACCAAGCGTCCATTCCAAATGTGTGGCAAATGTGCATTACATTCGTCTAAGACCTCTTTAAAATCTCATATACGGCGCTATGAATGGCTCCTGTGCGGTTTCTATTCGAGGAAGAGGAATGGCGTTGCAAAGTGCCAAATGTTCATTTTCGCTGTCTTTTGATTCCTTTTGCACTGCAATTGTGACAATTGTGTTGTGTGTCTGTGGCAGAAAGAACGAGTAAGTAAGTGTAGTAAAAGTTCATTTACTTTACTATATCACATGAAGATACACGTAAAGAAATTGTAAAGCCACAAAAATTGTGAAAATGAAAATGGGCAAAGCGAGGATTAAACTCCCGGTCGCATATACAGCCATGGTCACATGTAACTGCTGAATATCAAAATCTGGCCTTTATTTGAGAAAACCATTTATCGTAACTCTCAATATTAGCTTGATATTTTATAAGTCGTGAATCAGTCACTTCGCGTTACTTTTGTCGATTTGGTGGTTTATAAAACGTTACAGCTGTTCGGTGACTACCTGCGTTGAGTTACGTTATTTAATGGGTAGTTTCTAAAACGCAGCGCAACGTCTTTGATCACTTCAGCTGTCAAATTGAACACGCCACAGTTCTTCGCGTTAGTTGAAGATATTACAAATTTAAAGAAAAATGTCGATCGAGAATAGGCAGATGGAAGCATTTTGCATTTCATTGCTTATAAGTGTTGCCAATTTTGGACAATGCATTCGACGGATAGAGCTGAATTTTTTTTAAATAATTCAAAATTATACTGTTTATGCACTGAAATTCTTATTTACAACAAATAAATAATGCGTTGCAAAACTATTGTAATTATATTTAAAAATTATAGACGTCAGTTGATGTTGACAATAATAAACAAAAGAACCAATACATTACAATCAATACATACCGCCAAATGGCACGTGTTTTTGAAAAGACAACTAATTTAATATAGATGGGGAAATTTATTGAACATTGAAACCCAAAATTACATAGGGGTGTTTCAGATTTTATGTGAATATTATTGGTATTTGCAGAATTATAAATAATAGCAATCTTCAAATCTGTTGATCTACTGAAATAGAGCTAAATTTTTTAATCTTTTCATTCTGAGCATTTCACTCAAGAAACTTTTTCTGATCTATAACTGTTTATTTTAGTTTGGCAACTCTATACACCGCATATGTCAGTGATAGCATTCGTAAACAAACGCAAGCGCGAAGTGATATATAAACTACAATTTTTTGACTTTGGCGTTCGCGTTAGCTTTTGCGTTTACCTTGACTTTCGGGACTTTTAGAATACTACCCATAGTGTTTTAAGCATAGGGCACGATTTCAATCCCTCAAATGAATCATTGTTATTTCAGGTGTTTAACAGTTGTGCCGGCGGACCATTACATATATATGTACCTTTCTTCATTTAGAGCCTATAGGGGATTTCCTAATCTTTGCGATGCAATTGTTTTTTCAGATTAGGGCATTGCCCCACGATGTCGAACGTTAACGTTCGCTTACTTTCTAACCGACAAATAGCTGATATGGGAAAGTCAAGTGCGGTTACTCAAATGAAAGGTATTTTCCACCCGAATGCAATGATAACTGTACTTTTTTCGTGTGACATCTGTGTGGACAGATAACCCTATTTTGTAACGTTGCATGGCTGCACGCCGTCGTTCCGCACGCAGTCTTTCGGAGTATTATCCTGAGTATTATTTTGCGTATTAGATCAACCGATCCACCGTTTCTGGTCGGTATTTTTCTTAGGAAATTTTACAATATCTCATAGACTTGGGATCTTTCAAAATTTCTCCGCCAAACACTAGCATTGCCATTTGCGATTTTTATTCACAAAGAGGTTTGTTTGTATTTTGAAATTATGCTGAAAGACAAATTAAAGTTATGTCCCCTTAGGAATAGAGTAAAAATATTAAATAAGTAATAAATCAATTTAAAAACCTCCCAGAAACATTTACACCAGTGTTCAGAAAGTCTCCTAAACTCTCGAACCAACACTATTACTATGTCGATCAAGTGTCGACAAACCACAAGTCTTACCTGGCGTTTACACGGGACAGTTTTGCTCCGACAGTAGAAATACATTCACACATTTTTACTACGACACTTACACTTCTCTCACTTGCCTCGCCACTGTCTCTGATTTTTCAACGACAGTAACTTCGGCAAGAGATTTGACATAAGCGGCCAGGTCATGGCTGAACTAGTAGAGGTTGGCGCATTAGAACAACTGATTTCGCTTTCTTATGACACCATCTGTTAAACTCAGTGTATTTTGTTGTTGTACTTTTTTGTTTACTGTGTTCGTTCATATGGATCTGTGTTGAATTTGATTGTTAGAGTCATGAAACAAAAAGTAAAAGCCTGTTGTTGGCTCACACAATTACAACAAATCCCACTGCGTCGTCCTCTACTAGTTCAGCCATCAGTCATATCGGTAACGTTTCGTAGTAATTTGAAAAAAAAGCAAAACATCGCAAACTACCTTACAAATTGGGAAATATATTTATATATCTGGAAATATATTAGACAAAACACAATGGCAAAAGAGCGAAGAAACAAAAAATCAGAGCACGGAATTTAACGAGACGACACTGTCGGCGGTTGCTTAAAACTGTACTGTGTTTATAACTGGCTAGACGCGTACGTCACACAAACAATTTCTCTCTTTGTGACAACTAATACATATTCTCGACTATCTTGTCTAAAACTGTCCCGTGTAAACGCACCGTTAGGTAAACAAAGACAATCATGTTGTAAACGGAAACAAAAATTTTATATCAAGTTCATCGTAGCAAGATAAACCCTGTTAATAACAATATAATTAAAGCGTACATAGTTGTGAAATTCTACTAAGAATTCGACAAAATAACTTAGCAGGCCTCAAACAACCCATAGGGGTCAAGGACCTCAAAAAATTATCATAACATGTTTCTCCAACCGACCGGATCTTAAGCTTTTCTCTTCCAGTTGGTGACGCCAAGGTCTCGCAGGCAATATTCCACCTAGTCTTTCCAGCGAAGTTTTGCTCCTGCTATTTTTCGATGTCCTTTGTGTATGTCATCGAATACCTTTCGCGCTGATTCATTTTGATCCATCTATTGAGATGGCCTAGCCAGAAAAATCGTGATAACTCTGTCGATGTCGGATTTTACGAACATTTTTAGAACATATTTCTCTCGAAGACTCCCAGTGATATTTCATCAGCATGCGATATGACCCAGGATTCTGCGCCATAATGCGGGACAGGTTGTATGAGTGTCTGATTTCTTTGGATCTTCGTGTCTCGAAAAATTGTCTTATCTCTGAAGTGCTTGCTTAGCCCGAAATTACACCTGTTTGCAAGGACGATTCTCCGTTTGCTTTCTAGGCTAATGTAACTGATTTTCTGCAGATTCGAGGTAAATAAATTCGACCACTACCTCGAAATTATAAGGTTATCAACGTTTACCCTTTCATCCAATCGTTTCATCTAATCGGACGATCTGCTTGTCGAAACCATTAATTTTGTCTTGTCCTCGTTTACTACCAAACTCACTTTTACTGATACCTTCTCAATTCTCGAAAATACTGCAGTTACCTCTCGTAGATTTCGTCCAATGATGTCTAAAGCAGCAGCACACGGTAGCAGCATGTTACTTTTGCTGCTGATAGTTTTATTGGTGTTAACTGCAGTTTTTCTCACAATAATTTCACTTTATATGTTGAAGAGATCGCATTATAGGGTGTCGCTCTGCCTGAGCACTCGCCTCGTACTAAATGGTTCGGTGAAACATTTACCAATCTTTACTGAGGATTTCGTATCGGTCAGTGTCATTCTACAAAGACCTGTCAGCTTAGCAGGACTACCACGCTCTGACACAGCTTGGTACAGGTTTCCTATCGAAGGCAGTCTTATAATCTACGAAGAAGTGGTAGGTGTCCATTGGATTTTCGTGGGATTTCTCAAGAATTTATCGTATTTCCAGGCCAAACCCCACACTGATAAGGTCGGATCAGGTCTGCAACCAACCGCTTTAGTCTTTCCCACTATACGCTCGAGAGGCTCTTTTATGCGACGGAGTCTTATTTCATGATAGTTTGTACATATACTTGGGTTGCATTTTTTGAAAACAGGACACAAAATGTTAAGACTCCAATCCTCAGGCATGCAGTCATATAGCCAGGTTTTGCACTTGAACTGATGCACGCACAAGCCTGAAACAGCTCAGCCGGTAGACCATCAGCACCAGCGGCTTTGTTATTCTTAAGCAGGGAAATTTCAGTTCTAAACTCGCTTTTGTTAGGAGAAGGGCAGTCGACGCCATCACCCACATCTATATTGAAATTTCCTTGGACAAGTAAAGCTGAGAAGTGACCACCCCCATATTCCCAACATACTCTTCACATCTGTGACAAGATTCCCATTTTTGTCTCTACAAAAAGGGAGCTCGATCCATTTCCTTGGCGTGGCTTTGTGCTTTTCGGTAAACTTTGCGGCTCTCAGTCTTCCTTCTGTAAGCTTCAATTTCCTCACTCATAGAATATATACTAAATATTGGTTACAGGCTCCACCTAGAAATCTACCCATTAAACAAGAAAATTCCCAGCATATGTGAGACATCTAGTTAGTCTAGACACAAACCAAACCAAAAGTTAATAATATAGTTGATAATAGTGGGTTATAGCATAATAGTGTTAAAACAAAAGTTGTTTAATTTTTCTTCATTTCCCCCCATCACGCAACGTGCGATAAGGAACATGTTTCCAACAAACCACTCATAATATACGCATTGTTTTTTTTTTCTCTCGGTGTATAAATAGCTATAAGACTTTATTGCATATCTGGTGTTGCAAATCGTGTGAGCACATGGATGATAAGGCACAATTAGTTTTTCGACAATTTCTGCTAACCCAGTGGCGGCGACATCTGCACACAAACATTGCGACGCGGTGTGTTTTCTATTTTCTGCTGGCCGTTTTTAATGGTTATTAGACGTTTCTTCTCCTTGATTCCTTCAAAATGAAATTCAATTTAAATTGTACTCGTACATACATACATACGTATATATGTACACTTAGCTTTGGTTTTTGGCAAACATTTCTGGTCAATTTTATTGTGTGTTTGTTGTTTCTTTACCAATCGTGTTGCGTTTGCAAAAGACACTTGTAAATTTAATTAATTTTTTGTTATTTTTTTTTGTTTCTTTCAATTCGTCTACATATTTTGTGGTCTGCAACAACCAGTGAGTATCATTTCCTAGAGACAGATGTTTGTGCTCGAAATTAAAAATACCCCTATTAGTTTCATGGGGTTCTTGGCGTCGTGAGACGGGGTAGTGTGCCGCTCATGTCTGTGCGAGAAATGGCAAC
This sequence comes from Phaonia tiefii, assembly GCA_963931995.1. NCBI lineage: Eukaryota > Metazoa > Arthropoda > Insecta > Diptera > Muscidae > Phaonia > Phaonia tiefii. Next base: position 211,501,318 of record OZ008368.1, read on the forward strand.
AAATGTATTTATTCATTAATGAATTTATCATAATAATCTCGTCTGTTTTGGTCAATGTAATAATTGCATCAAATGCCCAAAATAAATGTAAACAATTAAACGATGGGAGGGGAAACAATTCGGAATTGTTTAGAAATTGTGACATAATGGAACATGTGCTGATTAGGCGAACCGAGTGGCCAGACTGAAAAATTATTTATTTAAAATAGACACAGGTGGCCAAGAATGAACTAGTTAACATGGCCAAGTCTTCGAAGGCAAGGAGAACTCGGTATAAAACTGCCCTAAGAAAACTTAAACTTGTATGTGAATCAGTGGAATGTATATGTGATTTGTTACGACCAATGACACCTAAATGTCTAAATGACTTGAGATTGAGATTCCCTCAATTTCCTTATGAATGTACATTACCCTGCAACACACTGAAAGACCAGACCATTTTAAATGAACGTACTGTCATTGATCAAAAATTGTTAGATGAAGTTTCTTTTGTTCGGTGAATTATAGAGACAACGTACGTAGAATATTTATCCCATGCACACCAATCCCTTAAAATTGGGTTTCATACAACATTTGGCGCAAAATCTGAATAAGTACGAAATTACCCATTAAACACATTTTCTGGTTTGACTTCTTTCTGGCATTCAAGTTGAATTTTGAGTTTTGTAGTACATGTTAACCCATTTTAGCCCTGTTTTATGGGTATTTTAACCAGTAGAGGGTTAAAATATTCCACAAAAATTTTCCTCGTGGTACTCTTCCAACGTAAACATTACACGGTTTCCTATGCCGAATAGAATATGCAAAAGGAGGAAACCATAATCCCCCACCCCCTAAAATAAAATTCAAAAGTAAAGTTTCAAATCGCCGAGGATTACCAGGGAGTTTCTGTGGCACTGCTTATCAAAAAGGCACTAGGGAAATGATGTTGAATGAGATGTCATAGAAGCCATACAGATTATTGACCATGCAGCAAACTCTGTTTAAATAGTGTTAATTGATAGTAGTGACAGCATAATTATATTTATGCTATTTGCATCGAACGAAAATACGCATTCCTTTTAATTATGTCCAACAAACAGTAAATTACACTAGCAACTCGAACTCCACGAAATGACCTACTACCTCGTTGTCATCAAGAGAACGTGAAGAGAGGGGCAGTGGCTCTTATCTATTTCTCTATGGGTTGACCAGGGGGAACCCATGACACAGCCCGTCGACTATGAAGTAGGAAATTTATAGACAACAGGGTAGATAGGCGAGAGAGCGATAAGCAACCAGAAGCCAACAATGGAGTAAACTAAGTTTCCATAGTTTTTGATTGATTCATCGAACGAAAAAAACCCATTCCCTTTTACTTCTGACCGAGTTATGTACAACCAAAGAGTAACATACAACAGCACCTAAAATTCGATGAACTTCCTCACTATCTAGTCGTCTTTGAGAGAACGTAGACTTGTTTCGAACTCGTTCACTTGTTCTCGAACTCGTTCATTTAAGGTGCCCGGACAAAACAATCACGAACATACTCACCGTATCTAACATGTGCATTATGTTCATGTGGGTGACGTCTGGTCACCCTAAATGAAGTATATAGTTCATGAACTGTCCAATTCTAGTAAAGAGATTGATGGCGACTTTTATCTATTGATCTATGGGTTGACGCAACCTCACTAGAAGTTGGCGCAACCTCATTAGAAGTTGACCCAACCTCATTAGAGTTTCACCCAACCCCATTAAAGGTTAACTCATTAAGGGGCGCTTAGACCTGTGGATAAGTTGCTCGTCTTCAAGTTGACATCAACTTCGATTTTGCCCTTACACTCTCAAACTAGTTGAGACAACTTCATTTTCTTGTCAGATGTCGAAATGAAAGGTGGCGAGCGCACTGCGAAAATATCACAAATTTTACGAAAAAATTATATTTTTATTTTCTTTAAATATTTATAAATAAGACTACAAATCATATTTATTTAGTTTATATTTTTCCGATAATGTTTAATTTATTTATTTTTTGGTTCATTTATTTACATTTTGCTGATATTGTTTCCTCATGAACGTTTCTCATCGAAATGCGTATGAAAGTTGATGCAACTTCCCCTTACACTGGTGGATAAGTTGATATTAACTTCAAAAAATCAAAATCGCTTTGATTTTACATCAACTAGTTTGTACAAACCACCAACTTCACCTTACACCATGAATAAGTTGATGTCAACTTGAAGTCGCTGCATCTTATCCACAGGTCTAAGGGCCCCTTTAGAGGTTGACACAACCTCATTAATAGTTAACACAACCTCATATTTAACGTAACGAATTTGTTTTACATAGTACCACTTGCGACCTTTCTTGAAGTCTCGGCCATCATGGGTCACCGCACCAAATCTTACGTGTTGTATCTGTTGATTTGGGTCCTAAACCGTTTTATGTACAGACGATTGCAGCATATATCAAACGACCGCCATTGAAAAACTTGTAAAAGTCTGATATATGCCTGAAAATGTTCTGCAAAATATGACGTTTTAGTACAAACCCAATAATTACATTGTTTATACACTCACCCATAGGATGGGGGTGTATATCACTTAATACAGAAAAAACTGTAACGGTTAAAAAGGATCTATATTAGACCCTCAGTATCTTTGGACGATGGTGCAATGGTGGCCGTCGGTGGTGCAATGGTTAGTGTGCGCGGCTCTTGTACATGAGATCCTGGGTTCGAACCCGGCTCTGACCACCTTCAAAAAAAAAATTTCTTTCGGCGGCGGTCACCTCGCATAGTAACGGCGACACTATCGAGTATCTAGCCATGAAAAAGCTTCTCAAATTACCGTTCGGAATCGGTGTAAAACTGTAGGTCCCAATCAGTGAGTGAAAACTAGAAAGCGCACAGCTCAGTGATTGTGAGAAGTTCTCCCCAGTCCCTTCACGGGATGTAATGGGAAACCATTTATTTATTTTTATCTTTGGGCGAAATTAGTTTTGGGACTTTTTAAGACGATTGAGCCATGTCCGTCTGTCTGTCTGTCCGCCTGTGTGACTGGCTGGCTGGTCAACACGATAACTGCCGTAAATCTTTATCGATGACAGCGAAATTTTCTCTGTGACTGTTATTTGTCTATGGTTAATTTGGGATTGAAAATGGGCGTTTTGGCTACGCCCCTTCTGGCACCTCCTAATCCTACTGGAATCTTTTTTGTTCTGGATTTTATGACGGAATAATAGTAGGGCTAGCACTGGTTCAGGTTTCTCATCATGCTGAATTGCCAAATGAAGACATCCTAATCCACGTGCTATGCTAAGGGTTTGTCAACAGAAATGCTACCGGATTTGCTTGTTTCAATCTGCTTCTGTAAGAGAAATGGCACAAATTGACGCAACGATTTCGTCATTGGTTCCTCGTTTAGTTCGATCTGATGCTTCTTCAAAAGGTACACGTTGCCAACCTCTAATATCACTTGAACTTGGAGCCTAATACAAAAAAGAGAATATTTCAATTTAAATTAACAGAAAGTACTGATGGTAACTCACAACAAAAATATCCTCATTTAATTATTCACAATCCAGCCAGTTTCTTAAAGCCTTTTCAAGGGTATGCTTCCCCGCGCTTATTTCGACCCACTACAGCCGAATTTTGACGCCCTATGTTCTTCGTGAAATTCTATTTAAACTTTGTTTGTAATATTGTTTTATATCGTTATATTTTGTTGCAATAACAAAGGGACATATAAGTATATACATATATAACGGGTTTTTCAATAAGAGCTCTACAATACCAATGAAATTTTTTATCCCTGTGAAAGTACGTTCGATGCCATTATGTATGGAACTCGATTTCTTTTGCATGGCCACCACGGGCACGCTTGCAGAAGTCCAGACGCTGAACCCAATTTTCGACGGGTTTCAAGCATAAATCGGCCGATACTTCTGCAATTTCACGTTCCGAGGCGGCCAATCGACTGGGCCATTTCGTGAGATAACGCGTTTACCAAACTTGGTTTCCAATAAATTGATTGTGGCATTCGCTGTGTGGCTTGTGGCGCCGTCCTTTTGGAACCACATGCCCTCCAAGTCCATATTATCCAATTGGGGCCAAAAATATTCGGTTATCATTGAACGATAGCGATTCGCATTCACAGTAATGTGCCTGTCTTGATTATCACGGAAGAAGTACGGCCCAATGACGCCGCCGGCCCATAAACCGCACCAAACCGTAATTTTTTCGGGATGTAATTATGACTCATGGATTACGTGTGGATTGCTGTCTGACCAATAACGCATATTTTGCTTATTGACGAAGCCATTCAGCCAGAAATGAGCCTCATCGCTGAAGATGATTTTCCGATGAAAATCCGAATCATTTTCAAGTTGTTGCTCAGGCCAATTTACGAACACACGACGCTTATGGTGGTCAAGCGGCTTCAGTTCTTGGGTCAATTTGATCTTGTAAGGATGAAGGCCATGATCTTTTCGCAAAATTGCCCACAACGACGTCACAGAGATGCCCAACGCTTGAGAACGACGTGTGAGAGACACATTTGGGCTTTCTTGAACTGAAGCCTCTGCGGCAGCTATATTCTCGACACTACGGGCACTTCTTTGCCTCACTGGCACGGGAACATTTTGTACTGTGCCTGTGTCTTCAAATTTTTCCACTAGACGCTCAATTGTTGATCTGGTAGGACGATTATGACGACCATAAATTGGACGTAGCGCTCTTAAAGTTGAGGCCACTGACTCCAAATTTCTGTAGTAAATTTTAATAATTTCGACTCGTTGTTGGCTCGTATATCTTTCCATGATGAAATGGCAAACCTTACTGAAGAGAAATGTCAAAAGAGCGGGAAAAAATATGGCGTCGTTTGCTGTCCCTATCGATTTACTTTTGTAGCGTCTCTGTTGAAAACCCCTTATAATGCTGGATTTTAATAGCGTGGGATTTTACCAGCGTATTTTTTCCCCTCTGTCCTTCAATTTACTTTATTTATGATTTTCCACCAACTTCATGCTATGGAAAAAAATGGTGTCCTATAACATCCCATGAAGGGATTGGGGAGAGCTTCTCACAATCAGTGAGATATGCGCTTTCTAGTTTTACAGTCACTGATTGGTACCTACAGTTTTACACCGGTTCCGAACGGTATTTTGAGAAGCATTGTCATGGCTAAGTACTCGATAGTGTCGCCATCACTAAACTATTATTATTGCTGTAGGGAATGGGTAGCGATTAGAGTGTCCAAAACCGAAACCAAAAAATCAGTTTTCCGCTATTAACCGTGGGGCGGTTTTTTTTAAAAAATTATATTTCGAACAAACCGAAACCCGGATTTTTGACGTCATTCCTATTAAGTTTATATGTTCTAGAAAGCTGATTATTCTTAGGTACATTTTTGTTGTTGTTTGTTTCCTTGAATTTTGAACGGTTTGCTACCTATGGACCTGAACACGGGAAAAAAGGTAAACAAAAATCGAATTTTTTAAAGTTTGTTTTGCGATTTTGGCCTTGAATATGAGGTTTTTTTGATTTTATATGTTCACAATTTTTGTTCTTTATGACAAGAGCTACAACTTTCGCTCAGAGAAAAATTCCCAACTGTTTGCAAGATATTATCACTTTTTTGCAAAAATGACATCTAGGCCCCAAATCTTTGGGGGCCCATTAATAAAAGTGCGTGACTTTGGGAAAAACTGGGAGACTCGGGTCTTTGTTTTTGGTCTTTTATCACGTAGTGGTGTCCGTATATGAGTATATTTTTTCGTGTTGCACTGTGTAATTATCTGATTCTGATGATGAAAAGCTGTCTTGAAATTCACAACTTGATATCGATTGAAAATCTATTTCTTTTGATTGGAAATCTAAATCTTCAGATGTGAAATCTGCTACTTCATTAGTTATATTAAATATTTTTTGAAATGAAAACCACTCTTTTGCCACTCTTAAGTTTTCCACTGTTCTTTCCACTGACCTTTCACTAAGTTTTGGTAAACTCATCTTGTCCCATAATGTGCGTAATTCACCAGATATTGTAACAAATCTTTCTTTCTTATTTTTTACTGATTTTGATAGAGCATTAAATCCTCCAATTATTATCTTTTGACTAGGCATTTTGTTCAATTGGTTTAACTGAGTCTCAATATTTGGAATCGTTTGAGATATTGATAAACTGTTTTAATTACTTCGTCCACATTTTGGCATTTTTTTGAACCACTGATACACTTTTCGTAAAAGATATATTGAAACACACCATAAATCACGAAACCAAAGTATTAGAAATAATGTTGGCTATTCTCGAAAACGCGTCGAAGACGTGCAAATTTTACAGCGTTTCTCTCATTTAAAAACGGTAAATTTTGTATGATAAACAAAAACGAATTTTTTACATTTATGCAAATTTGATTTGGTTTTCTATTTTAAATAAAATAAATAAATGGTTTCCCATTACATACCATGAAGGGACTGGGGAGAACTTCTCACAATCACTGAACTGTGCGCTTTCCAGTTTTCACTCACTGATTGGGACCTACAGTTTTACACCGATTCCGAACGGTAATTTGAAAAGCTCTTTCATGGCTAGATACTCGATAGTGTCGCCGTCACTATGCGAGGTGACCGCCGCCGAAAGAATTTTTTTATTTTGAAGGTGGTCAGATCCGGGTTCGAACCCAGGATCTCATGTACAAGAGCCGCGCACACTAACCATTGCACCACCGACAACGGTTTTCTATTTTATTTAAATAAATTCCAACGCCATCTCATTGCATACAAATACAAATTTCAAACTTCATCACTGTTGGTGCGTGAACTTTTTTGACGCTAGACTGAAAGAAAAACGCTTCGGCGCATGGATGAAACATTTTCGTTAATTTTTTTACGTTGTTACAGTGAACAGTATCCCACAATTTGGTAGTCGCTGCAACGAAAAATTTCATACTTGACTTCTTTCACAATTTTTCATTTCGTTGCTGCAATAACTTACTTGTTGTTCCTGCAACAATTTTATTTATTTTGAATTTTGTAGAAAAATGGGTTGAAAATTAAAACAAGGAAAGGCATGAGTTTTAAACTACTGATATTTGGTTTATCTCTTACTTTTTATAGTGTATATTCATTATTTATTTATTTTAGAGGTTTGTCAACATTTTTAGTTGACGAAACAATTTCGTTATTGTAACGAAACTAATTTTGGAGCAAATTTCTTTTAGCAGCAAAATTGGATTTTTTTCCTTTTTTTTTTGCCTGGTAGAGCATTAAATGCGGATTTAAAAAAAAAATAAGTTTGCGGAAGTCCATATTTTCCGAAATATAAGTCTCCAAAGCTTGAATGTATAATCGCCCTTAACTCTGCCCTTTATTATCTGATCCTGATGAAATAAATTTCATAAATCGTTAAATTTATATTCAAACTAGTCGACCGGCCGTCCGGCTCGGCTCAGGCAGGGGTATCAAATTCCCTCTGGAGCTTAAGTCGATGTGTGACAAAATCAGAAAAATCTCGCGAGTTTTTAGAAATATTTTTCTATTTTGGTGGCTAAAAACTACAACAAAGGACAACTGAAATCAAAGACAACAACAACGACAAACGACAACGACACCGAAAGACAAGAACAACAAGTTGATTAAACCAAAAAAGTGAGGTTAAAAACATTTTTTTACATGAGCCCTCAATGGGTTAATAAAAGTGAATATATTTATGTACACAGTTATAGAGTTTCACAAGGGCTTTGTAATGAAACATATTTCAAGCAGATCCGATGATAAATACCTGAGATATGACCGATTATGTACTCAAGCTTTAAAGGCCTATATCTGAAGAAGTTGAACCTAGCGCAAAAAACAAAACTTATTTTTCAACTCAGAGCGAAATTTTGGAGCATATCTGATTTTGCTGCTAAAATAGTTTTATGCCCATACATTTGTGCGGGCTGTCGAAGTTAATGAGAACGAAGAAGTCAAAGAAATAAAGTATTTCAAGTACGACGAACATAAAAAAATAACAAGCCTGTGTTAGACAACACGGGCGCATAGGTCAGACGTAGAATACGTTAGCGTATACATCGCCAATCCTTTGTATTAATGACATACACACACATTTACACGCTGCTCGGAGAAGTAAACAAACGACAGCAAAGATCTGTAAACTTTCAAGCACACACAAGTGTCCACGCTCCCCTCCCTTCATTTTATGTTCCCCTCCAAACAAACTAATAACCGACCGATCCAACAAAACGAAATGTACACACACACACATTTACACGCTTCTCGATAAATAAACAAAGCACAGCAAAGCCAAAATCATTTGATTTCACAACAACAACAAAAACAACAGCGGCATTTACAAACCAACAACAGCGGCATGTAGAAAAAAAGTCTAAAATATAATGCTCTTAAATATTTATTTCCTTAACTACATAAAACTTTTATATATAGACATATAATTTTTTTAATGTAATTCGAAACAAAACATATTACCAAAACTGAGTAACATATAAAAATTGCTAAAATATGTTTTAATATTTAAGTAAAAGTGGGTGAAAGTTGACAAACATTTTCTCAAAATTTTGTGCTCCAGATCAACACCCCTACCTTACCGTATAACGTATTCTACGTTAAAATAACAATTCAATGTACAGTCAAACGAGTCAATGAAAAGAGCAGTTGAAGAAAATGCTTACAGAGCGATCACTGGTTTAATGATGGGGAGATTTGGCGCTACAATTGAATATTAAAACTCTCAACACAACAACAATTGCATGATTTGACAAAACAATGATGTGGTTCTATGGTTAAGGAGTAGAGCTTATGTTCATGGTAAGTACAGACATAGATATGGAAGTATCTTAAATATAAATCTTAACAATAAATTCCTGGTACATGTTTTTAATTGCAGGACCTGAATATGACGGCCACAATAACACTCAACCCCTGGACTACCACAATCTTCTCCAGTTTGAACAGGAAATGAATATAATCTGTTTAGCAAATAGATTTTCGAAAACAAAAATTCAAAAAATTGTTATCAAAGCACCTGCAATGTAATAATACCAACAGTACCAATTGTCAATAAATAATTTCAAAAACACTTCAAAACATTCATTGCAGCAATGAAACAAAATCATAGTAGTAATGAATCATCTTCATTACAACAATGACTCAAATTCGTTGCACTAATGAAACGAGTTCATAGCGGCAATGAACAAATTGATTGCAGCAATGAAGCAAATTCCTTGCAAGAACGATACCTATTCATTGCAACAATGAAACAAATTCATTGCAGCAACAAAATAAATTCGTTGCAATAATGAAGCAAATTCATTGGTGCAGCAATCATACTTTCACCACAGTAACGAACAATCTGCAGCTGATGAACACATTTTCATAGCGGGAATGAAACGTTACGTTCGCTCACTTTCAATGACAAAAGTTGTTGGGGTGATGAACATTTTCATCCGTGTGACGATGCTTTTCCGTTCAGTGTAGTGAAAAAGTAAAAACGTAGTACATCATAGTTTTTAACACTCTATTCGATTATAGTATGCCATTTTCGATATTTGCAATAAAATTTAAAAAGTTATTGCCCTAGTGTACACACATCATAAATGTGACTGGCATTGAGTAGGAAGAAATCTATGAGCAATCTGTCTCCTAGTAGACCCAAGTTCTTGAATTTTCTGCCAGTTTTGATGGATCACTGTTCGTTTGATAGAACTGTGGAGAGACAACAGGTCACAGCCACTGACTTTAGCAGCAGATGTAGCTCCGAGGAAGTAGGAACAACTACTGAACATTTTTTCTGCCCGTGGCACCATTAGGTATCAGGTATGTGTCCAGACTGGGGGACCATATTGAACTTCATGAAGTAAACTAAGTTGATCTCCCTCCGGTGGGGCATGCACTTAATCTCGCAGAACCTCCCTAGGTCGTATGTGTATAGTCTACCGATTGAACGGCCGTTTTGGTATGAGTATTTCGGTGGATAAAACAGTGACAAATTGAACGGAAATATGTGGAAGCAACCGGGGTTTCGGATCTAATGTAAGCAAAAAAACGAATGTATTTCCCAATACAATTCATTCAGGGGCATGGAGAGCTTCTCACAATCTCTGACCTGTGCGCTTTCTAGTTCTACACTCCCTGAAGCAACATCACAAACTATTTAACTGTTCAGGCGTTTGGTTATTTTTTTTTTCACTGTTCAAGCGCTTTGAATAACCTCTGTCCGATGAACCATTGACGACTGAATAAATTAAAATGCAATACATCAACCAAAATAAGAGATACTGACTTCATCTGCAATTTACACGCAAATTCAAGAAGATTTATGAATCACGCACTGAGAGAATAATGCAAAGATACAGATACACACACTTACAAGATGTACTCACTCGTTGGCCCTCTTTTATTCTCTTGCTCTGAGAGCATAAACAGTGCAACAAACACGGCTGTTTTTGTATCACAAACACAGATAAATTTGGGTCGCAAACACATATGTTATAACATATTAATCATTGTGTCTCAAACATGTAATATTGAATAGCAAACACAATGCGTTTGGGCACAAGTATATTATATTTGTGACAAGCTCCAAACACATGTTATATTTGCATCCAAAAAACGACAGGTTTTTCAGCGTGTAATTACTCGATAGCATCGCGCCATCATACAGAGAGAAGACCGTCGACGAAAGAACTGTAAGGTGGTCATAGCAGGTATCGAACCGGAATCTAACCGTTGCACCACCGACTGGCTAAATTTTTATGCGACTGCGGGAATACGGATTTAACGGATTTGGTCAGAATAAGTATTTTCGACATGGTGATGAATGGGTACGAGGTTGCTATTTATACTTATATTTCGGGTTCAGCAATAAAATAAAAAAATAATTTAATAAAAATTAAGTTACAGTGTTTTATTTATCAATGCACTAAAAACTAGAAAATAATTTTTCTCATAGCCTCAATAAGTGTATTCTTCTTCATGATGGGGTTGTACAATGGTCCGCATACTTAGCACTTCAACAACAATGGTCTAGATACCTTCAATAAAGAGCGTAATTAAAATGAATTAGTAAATTAATTTTCTAGGGATGATCTCTCAAATAAAACGCTTGCATTTAAATTAAAAATGGTGACAAAATTAAATGTCAAATTAAGTGTAAAAATTAAATGTCAAAATTGGATGTCAATTATTAACCTTTAAAGGCTTGGAAATCAACATTTGTTTTAATAAATCGCTTATTTTCTTACACTTCAATTGTTTTTAAGCGAAATTTTGGCTCCCAGAAAGTATCTCCGGTTTTAGAAGGGTTAATGCGGAGTATTATACCTTAAAAAAGCTTGAAGTGTTGTCTTTTACTGAGTCTAGGAAGAAATAAGTTTACTAGGGCCAGATTTTTATTAAAAATGTGAGGTTAAAAAATCTTTTTTTAATTTGCCCCAATGGGTTCATAAAAATTAATATATTTCGGATCGGATAAGAAATGGGTGAGATATAAGCGATTTTATACTCAAGCTATAAAGGCTTATATCTCAAGAAGTTGGATCGGCCTCCTTAAAAAAACTTTCGGGTTTTAATCAGCGCTGTAATCCCTACCAGGCCAAAGAAAATTGGCGCATTTTTCATAAAGTGAATTTGTTCGTAAAAGCAGAATATTAAAAAATGCTTTTTGGGCGATTTTTCGCTCATTTTTTAAAGTTTTTCGCGATTTTGACCTTGAAGATGAATTTTTTTTTGATTTTATATGTTTACAATTTCTGTATGCCAAGAGCTACAACTTTGCCTCAGAGAGTAAATCAAACTCCCGAACGGGTTGCAAGATATGAGCTTGAGAATATGATCACTTTTTTGCAAAAATGACACCGAAGCCCCACTTCTTTGTGGGCCCATAAAAAACAACCTGGAGGACTTTGGGCAAAACTTAGGGACAGGGGTCTTTTTTTTGGTCTTTTATCAAGTAGTGGTGTCCGTATATGGTTATATTTTTTCGTGTTGCACTGTGTTATTGATGCTAGTTATACTAATGCCCAAGGAAGCGGCAATCTCACGGTATGTCACATGTTGGTCTTGCTTTATCAGTTGACGCTTTATCAGTTTCCGGCAAAATGACCGAAGTTGCACGACCTCCACGAAACTCATCCTGGACGAATGGCGTCCAACACGGAACTCTTGGTATCAGCGATTTACAGTGGGTTTTGATGGTGCTTCATTACCAAGAGTCGAAACAAGTCGATTGAGACACTCTTGTCTCGATAACATTGTGCAACAGTGGGTTTCCGGCCTCAACCAAACCAAAAAATTGTGAAAGTACTTGAACGTGGTATCACAAAGCGCCGCTCGGTTTTGCCCCTATACGTAACAATATTGATTTACAGGCCGAAGAAAATTTTGGAGGTGGGTCAAGGCCTTATTTCAGATTTTACTTCAATAAATCCTAAACGGCTTGAAATATTGCATGACAACCTTTGACAATATTGTTGGCATTTTCCCATTTCACAATTCCCTCCAATATATAAGTTTTACAAGTTTGGGAAACATTATTACATTCCTGTGTTAATAGTATAGAAATAAGCGAAAATTTTAAAAAATTTAAAATTTCTGAATTGGTACAATCATTTTGGAACCCAATAAGTCAGTTTTGTTCAGTAGTGTATTTGACATTATTGTTAAGTATATTAAGCACTACAATTTTGTAGATGATATCAATTTGTACTGTGTTTAATATTGAATACATATAAATACATAGGTGAATATTTAAAGAATATGGTTAAACGCAGCATTTCTACACCAATTTGGAGCTCTATAAGTTCTTCTGAAATTTATAAGCTACAGTTCTTCTGAAGACAGCTACCGCTACTTACTTACCATTAGGCAAGAAATAGCAAAACATATCAAATATGCGCAATTTTTCATGACGTTTCCTGAAATAGTCGATTAACAGTGTACTTTTCCTTACAAATATATTAGAGGCAATTATGACATGATAAAATAGCTACAATAATGTCAAACGTTGTAATGCAATATTCCAAGCTGTTTAGGATTTATGGAAATAAAATATTATATAGGGCCCTGACCCACCTCCAAAATTTACTTCGGCCTGTAAAAAAAAATTTTTACGTATAGGGGCAAAACCGAGCGGGGTTTTGTGATACCACGTCCTAGTACTTTCACAATTGTTTGGTTTGGTTGAGGCCCGAACCAAATTCCTTTCATTTGTGTCATAGTGTAATCCACGCCGAACATTTTAAACAAATCATCTCACGAAAATGTTCACGGGCTTTTTCATTTTTTGACCGAGATGAATTTTCAACACACCGTAAAGTATAAGTAACTACAACCAATAGTGCTCGTAAGTGTCAACGTTCTATGTATGTTTATGTTATGCTAAAAAATTGCAATCTTTCCAATGGAAGCTCCAGTTTTCATCTGGCAACACTAGTAGATATTAATAGCTAACCCTCTATTGGGGAACATGATTCTGTATCTGGTTGCGTTGTCTGTGGCAACGTAGTTTGCCTCTCGCAAGCCGTCGTTCTAGTGCAGAATAATTGTGGTTTTCGGCACGGCTGGTCTCCGTTAGTATTTCGCCCAACATACTGGTTGAATGATTCGTGAGTACGGGCTTTACCGGACAATCTATTCAGCCTATCTTCTGTTGTCGGTGCTGTTGGACGCTGGAGAAAGCGACAGCCTGTTCACGGGTTTCGTCGTTGTCGGAAATGGAATTTGATTAGCCGCCAGGTCTGACCAACAGACATTTCTTTCCTAATAGCGTGTGCTAGTTGGGAATTGGACGTGAAGGGTCTCGTACTCGTGTCGTTTCAGTGTGTGTATTATACAGGGTGATTCAGGAAGTTCAGGAAGTCCAGCGTATTCCTTGGCTCATTTCTTGAAGAAAAGTCCACTAGGACCATGTCCGAAAATGCAAGGGTGCGAAATGGCAGCGGGTTCAAAATTCTCGGATTGGCGGTTGGAGGATAGTAGGGTAAAGTTGCTAACTTTTTTTGTTTTTAGGCTTGTTGGAAAAGTCTTTAGGAGGACAAACATATTTGCATTTCAGTAAAATGGTCATAACTTTGGAACGGTAAGACCTCTGGGCTTCGTATAGGTCATTTTGGAAAGGTAAGAGGTATGGCTATCTTTCAACAGGAAAAAAAGCATAAGTTACCTGCCATCTGGCTGAGCAACTTGAGGTTATGTGAATTTTTTTCCATTTTTTTCCGAAAGCTCTGTATCTCGGCGATTTGACTTTTTTCTACTTTTTTTATTGATTCTGAAAGTCCTCTTAAAGACCTTTCCAACAAGGTCCGACCACTGGCTCAGACGCTAGCACCTTTACCCTACTACCCTCCGACCACTAATCCGAAAATTTTGAACACGCTGCCATTTCGCATCCTTGCATTTTCGGACATGGTCATAGTGGACTTTTCTGAAATGATGAAATGAGCCAAGGAATACGCTGGAGAAATTTGTCCGGAACTTCCTGAATCACCCTGTATAATCAAGTAGGTATAATCCGCAAGGTCGGGCCAGAGACCTTTGTTTCCGGTTCCGTGTGCATGTTGGAAATAGTCCGAGATCGGTCCCGAAAGCGTGTCCTGTCAGACTGTGTTGCATGTATCATCGGGTGTAGTCTTAATATTGAATGTCACTCACTGTCGTCGAACCCTCAATTTGTATAAGTAGTTCTGGGACCATTTCTGTGAGCGCTCTCTTGGGAATATCGTGCTACATGTGGTTGCACGAAAATTTTTTTGTGTTGACCGTGCATATAATTTAGGTGTAGTAAAAAATTCTAGGACGTTACATATCTCCGAGGCGGAGTTGCCTTCCCATCGGGTTCCGTGACCCATATAATACAGAAGGTTTTGGTAGTAGCCGTCGATGGTCCAATGGTAGTTTGCGCGGTTCTTGTACATGAGATCGTGGGTTCCATCCCTGCTCTGACTGTCTTTGTATTCTTTCGAAGGCGGTCCCCTTGCTAATATTAGCAATGAAAAGCTTTTCAAAATACCGTTCGCAACCGGTGTGGAACTGTAGGTCCCAATTTGTGAGTATAAAACTGAAAAACGCACAGCTGACGGGTTGTGAGAAACTCTCCCCAATTCCTCAATTCGCATCTCTTGGTCGGAGAAAATAGTCGCATTTGCGAAAAGATTGCCAAAAGTGGTGGGTTCCTATGCCTGATGTATTAGCTTCCCCTCGAAACGTGGTAGCACAGTGAGCACACAATGAGGATGTCGCATGCAGCATGTTCGTCATCGGATGGTGCTCGCCTATGGTGAAGATTTCAAGTTAAGAACCACATTGAATCAAGCGGACCCTGCCATCAGCACCTAGCTTAATCTAAGAGAATTTATATTCTTGTAAAATTTTAGTTTGTCTGAATTTGTATGTTGCGTGTGCAACATTTTAAAAAATTCTTTGCCTTAATATTTCTACCAAAAAGTAAATTGATAGAAATAATTGTGCCAATTTGTATTCTCCAATATTAAACTGCTAAAAGTAAACATTCTATCTAATTGCAAACCACATTCAAAATATTCCTAATTTAAAAAAAAAAATTAAAGAAACTTTGTCGAAACCGTTAGCTGGCATTTATGAAACCCGCCCTCTTCGTCCACCTTCAAAAAAACCACAGTTATTTCACTAATGAAATGCTCAACACCCCCACAATTAGCCCCAGCCGAAACCGACAGCATTCAACTCAATATGCGTGGGTCATTGCAAGAATCAGCAGATTCGAATTTCAACAAAACATAAATACAACTTTTAAGGAGGCAAAAATCAAAATAAAAAAACTTCCAACACAGACAGAATTTAAACGAATCTGAAAACAAGAACAAACACTCCGAAATTAAGCCATATAATTATGAAATCAAATCAAAAACAATATCGAAATCAACTGCGGCAAGCGGCTACAGGATTCCTGAAATCAAAGACGATGGCATAAAAAACGCTTTGATTTGTTCAAGCCTGAAGCGTTCGCATTTCATTTCATATGATTACGGCAATATGAGTTTGATTGTGTTTGACTTTTTGCAAACGTTTGTAACCCGAGCAATAAATGCGTGAGAGAATTTGCAGAAATGAATTTCGAATTTTAATGAGGAATCGAATGAAATAAAATACCAGATTGTGAACGGCGGTAGTTATTAGAACAAATTGCGGTGGCGTATAATAATGGAATGCATTTTTCTGTTTAAACTTCAGAGATTTGAGAAAGAATTAAATGCTTGATTTGAAAGATAATATGCCCATTATCTTAAAAGATATATTCGATTATGATACACCAAACTTAATTTGAAAACGAATTAGATGTGATCATGGGACACCGCGGTCACTGAACTCACAACGAATATTTAGCAAGGTTTCAAGTGGATTTTGTTTCAATCAGGCCCAAAATAAAGTCACAAATGTTGGTTTTATATTAAATTCAAAGATATTTTGTTGTAGTTTATGTACAAACTATATCAGACTCAGAATTTTCCGCATATGAGTTTGAGGTGCTTCGTTCAAAATTTAAGCCGACCAAACGACTAGATATTCATACTACACAAGACGTTGGATTAAAGGAACATATCCTGCATAAAAATTAGTAACATCTTCATAGGATATCTCAATCAAGTCTATAAACAGTTAAATTGAAAAATATGTATTCTCGATGACAGAAATGATTGAAAATATGATTTTAACGGGATGGAAACTATTCATACCTTCCCAAATTATTTGTATTGAGTCTTCTGACCTTGAGCCTAATAATTCAAAAATTAAGATCTAACTATTCAAAATGGTCGAATAGAAAACGAAAATTACATAATAGTCTTCTGTCAGATCCATCGAGGAGGCTTTCATTTGCTGCGCAAAGGGAAAGATCAAAATGTGCCAAAGTATTAAGATGTACCCCAATTCGGTACGAACAATGTACTCGGGTTAAAGATCTTTTGATGTGTTAACATCTATAGGCGCAGGTAGGGAATTAACTCACAAAGTGAACACATCCAAACACAGTTTGTCCGACTGCGATCACAGATTGTTTGGCTTTAAACTACTCCGAAACGGCTGGACCGATTTGTATGAAATGTTGTGGTCACATCGGGTAGGTATCAGAATCGGCCAACATCTATTTTAATAACAGTGACCCACCCCTATATAGAACACAGACTTGTCCGACTGCAAACACACATTTTGTCTGACTGCGAAAAAACACACACTGATGTAGCGGCAGCGAATAGATGTTTTGTGTGGGTGAAGAGGACTCTCAGAGCAAAGAGAAGAATGACGTAGTTACACGTATAAAAAAATGACATAGCAAGAGAGCAACGAAAATTGTGTGAACTTGCGTAGCGTATGTACGAACCAGCGATGCCAACTCAGCTCTTTTCGGGCTAGAGTTAGCACTTTTCGACCTTGTAAAACGCGAAAAAAAAATACCATGTGCGCTTTTTTGCAAAAACTCGTAATGGGCACGCGTTTTGAGTGTGTAGTTAGCCCTTTAGCCCGTTTTTTATATAATACCAATTTGTTTGCTTCTATTTTTGTATTGGTTATTACGATTAATACTCATAAACTTTTAGGTGGAGAGACATCCAAAAATATCGGAAAGTATGGAAGCAGACCCCTCGTTTAGGAAGTGGTTAAACCCCTAATGTTGAGTCCAAGGCAATGTGTGACCACTGTAAAACACTTTATATACGTAACAAACTATTCTAGATCACCAAAACTCATGAAAGATTTGAAGCCTTTCTATGGAATTCAGTTAGTACAACCAGAGACAGAACATAAAACAAAAATATCAAGTAATGCCGGCGCTCGTCAAATCTGCACTACAAACATCGTTTTCTTCGGGTGAACATCTAAAATGATATTCTAACAGAGGATGGTAATATTTAATGAAACAAGTTGCGTGTTAGCTATCAGCGAGTTTTTTGTTTTATTTGAAAGGCCTATCAAGAACATTATGTGAGGCCGTCATTCAAATGACCGCCGCTGCTTCGGTGTACATCAGGCTAAATTTGAACGATGGGGAGGGCTATGTTCTCTAAGGGCACTGGTATTTGTGGCTTATTGGCATGGATCTTTGATTTAAGGAAACCTCACAAGGAAAAGTCGAAGTGGGTCAAATCGCTCGGAGTCTGTTGCCAGCTCGTACTTCTTTGTAAAAAAAAATCATAATCTTACGGCTTTTTCTAACAGAAAGTTCTTCTTATTAAAAATTTTACTTTTTCTTAAAAACCACTAGCTTTTAATAAAAGAAGTACCTCCCTTTAAAAATTACCTTTTCGGGAAAATGTAATACATATTCTTACTAAACCGACCTAAAATATACTTTTTTTTTTAAACGCATTCAATAAAAAAAAATTTCTTGAAAAAAGTTTATCATTTTACAAAAATATCTTTTCTTAAAGATCCATTTTTTTATACTTATATTATAAACCAATAAACATTGTGTATCCAACATGTAATATGGAATAGCAAACACAATCTGTTTGGGCACAAGTATATTATATTTGCAAACAACAAAAAATACAGATTTTCAGCGTGTAGGGGATTTTTTAAAACTCTTATTAAGAATCACCATATATTAACTGATCCGGTAGATAAAGCTGATCTGTTGGCTGAATTTATTCCAAATAACTCTTCTTTGGCGGAAAGCAGTCATCAATTGATGAATATTTATCATCGATTTGATGTAAAGATTTTGCTTCAGTGTACTTCGACTTTTGATCGATTCTTTTCCACCCCTCTTGCAGATGAGTACACTGAAAAAATCTAATTCATAAAAGTTCATATTATCTGTACATAAACTGTTTTTCATTAATTTTATGAAAAAATTCTATAATCTTCTGAATAGTTCTGTAAATTTAATGAATATGTTCAAAACCATACAATGATCGAATCATTGATTTGTAAATACGGATTAATAATTCCGGCTATATAATGATTAGTAAATCTTGCAATTTTTTCATAAATTTGTTTACACAGACACAACAGTTTTTGTTTTCATTTACGTACTAAAGAAGTATCTTTGCAGTTAGAGTTTTCCTTACATACAGCTTAATGATGGTATCTATAGCATCATATTGAACAACCGCTGATGACAGTTTGCACCTAGATCCTAAATGGGGTTATTCATTAAATTTCAGGAACTTTTTCTGAAAATATCAAGTTAAGAAAAAGTCAATTCTATTACTTCATACTTTCGAACATTTCATAGTTTTTGAACATTTTCAAGAAAGAAAAATAATGAAAAAATTCATTAGAATTATGAATAGATTCGTTTGCGTTTAGGCACAATTTCATGAAAAGGCAAACAAAGAACAGTTTCATGAAATATATGAATGTTTCGATTAAGATTTATCGAAGTTTCATAGAAATTTTTGTTCGTTTCCTAATGAATAATTTTAGTGAAATTAACGTTTTATGTCATATGATTTATTATTTTAATGAATTTATTCTTTGGTTGCGTTTCATGAAAAAAGTAATTACGGGGAAGTAGTTGCACTCTGGTTGTGATGCAACTTCAGCATTATATTGGTATAGAACACCGAGACATTAAGCCGTGGCTGTGTATCATATTCTGATCTTGCCTGACTCTTAACTACTTACCAAAGAGTTGGAGCCAGGTGCCAGTGGTTTTCATTCCCAAGGCGGGGAGACGGAGTCATGAGAGCGCAAAAGATTTCAGACCCATGAACCTCTCATCGTTTCTTCTGAAAACGCTTGAAAGGCTAATTGTCGAATACATCGGAACGAAAATGGATGGATCTCCCAAAATATCATGCAGCCAACACGCATATCTGAAACGACGCTCAACCGATACAGCCCTGCATGAAGTCGTCAGAACTATTGAGAGGTCCTTGAACAAACAATATACCCTCGCGGCCTTCTTGGATATAGAGGGTGCATTCAATAACGTGAGCTCAGCGGCTATAGAATAATCACTTATCTAGGCGTGGAAACATTCCTCAAGAGTTGGATAGTGACAATACTACAGAGCAGAATTATCAACGCCTCTATGGGCAACAGCGAGTCATCAAGGCGAGGGAATAGGGGAATTCCTCAAGGTAGAGTCATCAGTCTCCTACTTTGGTTTCTCGTGCTCAACAAAATATTACTAAAACAGGACAATATGAGGATCCAAACCATGGCGTATGCGGATGAAATGGTAATAATGGTGTCTGCTTTGTTCCCATCCGTGTTGAGCGAAATCGTGAATGGGGCCCTGAAATCACTACACGACTTGGCCACTGCGATTGGTCTTGGATCGAAGCCAGGGAAAACTGAGGTCACGCTTTTTACCACGAAGACCAAGATACCAAAGTTTAATCCTCCTCGGCTACGTGGAATAGAGATTCCACTACTAACTTATGCCAAGTTCTTGGGCGTTATTCTAGACCCTAAACTATCCTGGAAGCGTAACATAGAGCACCACGCACAGAAAGCAACTTTTGCGTACTACGTTTGTCGGAAAATGTTGGGAAGACGATGGGGTCTCGGACCGAAAATGGTGCTATGTATAATCAGAACTATACTCTCCTACGGAACAATGGTATGGTGGCCTGTCGCGGGGAAGACGTCCACCATGAATCTGTTGTATAGAGCACAGTGATATGCTTGCATCGGTATAACAGGTGCAATGAGGGCGTGTACAGCTGAAGCCCTTAATACAATGCTTCATATTATACCAATTGACCTTCACGTAACAGCTAGTGCGGCCTGGAGTGCCACCCGACTAAATGCTCTTAGAATCTGGAAGAGCAATGCATATGGATATGCGAAAATACTACAGACAATTCCAAGAGAACTCAATCTAATCACCGATTACTGCACCCACTCATTGACGAACGATAACCTATTCGATGTCAAGTGCCCCAGGAGAATAGAGTGGGGTCAAGAGAAGCTATCGACAGAAGCTCTCTCTTGTGCTAGAGCAGAATAAGACCCAGAAGCACAGTGGAAGCAAATCTCCCATTCTATGGGAACCGCTACAAGGACTGAACTTGGCTATCAAAAACCGCTGAAGGATAAGCCATGGTACGACGAAGAATGTCGCATTGCAACTGGTGAAAAAGACGCTGCACATATGGCAACGAAACAGTCAGGTACAACGCGTGCTGCGACTGAGCGGTACAAGCAGCTAAGAAGGGAAGAAAACCAAATATTTAGGCGGAACAAATGGCAGTGGGAACAGAGAAAGAGTGAAAAACCCTAAATGTGCAGGATGAATGGTGAATCCCGAAGGTTTTTCCAGCGGCTAAAATGATCGAATAGCGGGCCTTATAATGGGATGCCCTCCTGCAGGGACGAGAATGGGAATCTGGTGACTGAGAAGCAGTGTGTGCTCAAAATGTGGAGAGACCACTTTTCAGCACTACTCCACTCAAATTCTTCCACTGAAGATCAGGAGGTAATAATAGTGGAAGATAGTGTAGATTGTACCCCCAACCAGGACGATATTAGAAAGGCGATCCCCCGCCTTAAGAATTATAAAGCCGCAGGTGCGGATGGCCTACCCACTGAACTTTTTAAGGCAGGTGGCGAAGGACTGCTAGGCCACATGCATCGACTTATATGCGGTATATGGCTGGGGGAATCTATGTCCGACGATTGGAGTCCCAGTGTATTATGTCCTGCATTCAAAAACGGTGATCCGCGTGTGTGTTCCAACTATCGCGGTGTCAGTCTTTTATCCAGCGCGTATAAGGGCTTGTCGAGCGTATTATGTGAAAAACTAAAGCCAATTATTGTAAACCTGATTGGACCTTATCAGTGTGGTTTTAGACCAGACAAGTCCACGACTGACCATATATTCTCGCTACGCCAAACCCTGGAAAAGACCCTCGAAAATCAAATAGATACATACCACCTTTTTATCGATTACAAAGCTGCTTTCGATAGCCCCATAAGGGGAAAACTGTACGAAGCTATGTCTGAACTTGGTATTCCGGCAAAACTAATCCGCCTCTGCAGAATGACACTGACCAACACCAAATCAGCAGTGAAAGTGGGGAAAGACCTTACTGCACCATTCTGTAACAAGCGAGGACTTAGACAAGGCGACACACTTTCGTGCAATCTCTTCAACATCTTAATGGAGATAATAACACGTATGCTGACGACATAGACATTATTGGGCGAAATTTGCGAGAAGTTACTGCAGTATTTTCAAGGATCTAAAAGGAATCAGCGATGGTGGGTCTTGCTGTTAATGAGGGCAAGACAAAATTGATGGTGTCAACGACTAGAGAAACCTATCGACTTGGTCCGTACTTGAACGTTGACAACCGATTTAATTTTGAAGTGGTAGATGAATTTGTCTACCTTGGATCCGCCGTGAACAAGGACAACAAGGTCAGCCTAGAGATAAATAGGAGAATTGTGCTTGCAAATATATGCAATTTTGGGCTCAGCAAGCAGTTTAGGAACAAAGCCTTCTCTCGACGGACAAAAGTCCAGCTATATCAGACTCTCATTGTACCTGTCTTGACATATGGCTCCGAAACTTGGGTCATATCGCAAGCGGTTGAAAAACACTTGGAAGTATACGAGTATAAATCTCCGTATATATGGTCCTGTTAGGGAAAACGGCGAGTACCGACGTCGCTGGAACCAAGAGCTATATGATTTACATTCTGACGTGGACATAGCTATGCGAATCAAATTAGGCCAATTGCGTTGGCTAGGCCATGTTATGAGAATGGACGAAGATGAGCCAGCGCGAAAGGTTTTCGATAGTGTACCCGATGGAAGCAGGAAAAGAGGACGACCAAGACTCCGCTGGAAAGACCAGGCAAAAGAATCCCTCCGTATCCTTGGTGTTACCAGCTGGCGAGAAAAGGCGAAGAATAGGGCTAGTTGGAAGAATATGTTGAAATTTATTTAATTTGTTTGTTTAATTAATATGTGTAAGACGTCTGACCTCATGAGGTTGTAAAATAGCCAATAAAAGTAAAGTAAAAGTAAAGGGGCACCACTGAAAGGTGTTGACACCAAAGTATTTACGGACGTATCCAAAATGGAACGTGGAACAGGCTCGGGTGTTTTCTCCGAAGTGGCAAGCCTCAATTTATCATTCAAACTCCCAGACAAGTCCAGCGTTTCCCAAACGCAGGTACTGGCCATCAAGGAAGCCTGCGCCGCACTTATACTACAACGGAGAACAGAGCGCATTGAAATATTAGTAGATAGCCAAGCGACTCTCCTATCACTTAAATCTAACAACAATGCATTTAAACTCATTAGTGAATGTAGGGAAAAACTTGTCGAGCTAGGTCGGCTGGCCAATATGGTTCTTACTTGGATACCAGGCTATAAGGGTTTCCTAGGGAACAAAAGCTCGGACGATATGGTATTTGTTGCTACGCCATAGGGTCGGTCAAAAGAGGTATTTTCCTGCATTACCTTGAACGAGCAAATGCCATATGGGTTAGGACGGAAACGTGACGCATATTCAGAAACACATGGCCAGAATATAACATCCACCGGACTAACTCCCTGATTAGCCATAATCGGGGGAGCATATCAAGGCAAATTCCATGCTGACGGGGCACTGGCCACTCGGTAATCACGCAAGACTGTTGAAGCTTCCATATAATGAGTACTGCTGTGCCTGCGAAGATGCAGACGAGGAGGAGACGGTGGAACATCTCCTCTGCAGTTGTCCGGCTCTAATGAATAGACTCCTAAAGACTATAGGTCGTACCTTCCTACGTAACCTCACTGATATACACGAGATAGATCTAGGGGATCTAATGAGGTATCTACGATTAACAGGATGAATATAGACACGGTACAGTTGACTGTCCGGAGTGATGTGGTATGCAAAACGGTGTGTCGAGACACTAATTGATGCTAAATAGTATCTTGAGCAACCACGTAGACCAACTAACCAACAAATTGATCATTTCTAGGCTACTGTAGATATCGGGAATCAAAGGGGTGCAATAACATAATATTTCGAAAAATTATACGGAGTGCATGCTCAAAGACGACATACTTAAAATGTTAGCTTCAGTTCTGTTTAAAAACTGTCTGACATTGTTTAAATATTTTTTTAATTCTTCAACATATCCGTGTTACAACACACAGGGAAAAGATTAGTTGGAAATCAATTCAGGCATTGGAAATTCCATGCTAAAGTCCACATTTTGATCAGAATTCGTAATTGTCAAGCATCAGAATAATTTGTCGATGTTATTCTTCAGAATAAAAATCGGTCTTACTAAACACAAGTTGCTACTACCGAATTTTGGTTGCATTAACCAATTTGAGTATTTTAAAAACCTCATTGATATGAAATGAAAGATACAACTAATAAAACGCACAATATTAGAATTCGTGTTCAAATATTAGTTACTGTGTAATCATAATTTAGTTTCTGTTACTAAAACACTTTGTTGTTAAAGAGAAACTACGTATATTGGAATGATACACGAGGATTTTACAGAAAAACTAATATTTTAAACAGAAACTGCTAAACAAAATTGTGAAAAAACAATAAATTGAGGTGAAGTGAGACTTTTAGACATAATCGTTGAATATGACGCCACTATTGACGCCTTCACAAACACATGCAAACAATTGTGGACACTTGGCTATTATTCTGCATGACACAAATTAACTTAAACATACATATGAGCATTTCCAGAGAAAGTGCCACCCTATGTCACATCACGTCACCCTCGTTATTTGGTTATATTTTATGGCCATGTGGTTCGATTGTTTTCTATTCTTTTCCTAAATACAGAATGTAAGTAACTACATATTTATTAAAATAAAATAACACAATCAAACAAACTGGTCCTAAAATATAAGTAATTATCGAGAGTGACGTGATGTGACAAAAGGTTGACCTTTCTGTGGAAACCCCCATATGATACCCAGGGTAACCCATCCCCATTTTTGGTTGAATATATGAATAATTTAGAAAAACAGTCTGTATCTGAAAACGTAGCGTCCAATCGAAAAAACAAAATTTTTTTACGGGTTCCTAAGGGCTTCACATAAAGTGTTCCAATTCTTATGAAATATTGTTTCTTTCAAAAAATCGCCAAAATAAAAAAATCTCTAAAATAAAAAAATGGCTATATCTCGGAAACGGTGCGTCCAATCGCAAAAGTAACAAATTTTTTACCTCGATAGGAGTATTCGATCTATGGGTGTCCTCAATACGGCATCACTTTTATTTTTAAAAAAATCGCTAAAACTAAAATTTCTGGAATCAAAAACCGCCCCTATGCCAATATCTCGGAAACAGAGCGTCCAATCGAAAACAAAACTATTTTTTACGAGTTTTTAAGGATTTCCATAAAGGGACGGCCATCGTGTGGAAGATATTTTGTTAAATAAATGATAAAAATATGAAAAAAGCTGAAATAAAAAATGGCTATAACTCGAACATATATGTGAGTTTTAGCGATTTTTTATTTGAAAAATGTCAGTTTAATGGATTTTAAGTGTTGCCGTATGAGAGGCATCCATTGGTTAAAGCGTAAATTGCTCTTTATTGCTTTTGCGGCTGGACGTACCATTTCCGAGTTATAGCTATTTTATTATTTAACAATTTTCTTATTTTGGGGATTTTTAGAAGAAAAAAGTCCATACGAATTGGACCACTTTATGAAAAACCCTAAGAAAGCCGAAAAAATTAGCAATATTTCGATTGATTGAACGCTCAATTTGCGAAATATATTCATAATGGCGGTTTAGCGATTTTTTATTAGAAAAAATTTAGTTTTAACGATTTGTTTAAAAAAAAGTAATGCCGTGGTAAACACATCCATTGGTTACAGCCTCCTATGGCTCCTATGGAGGAAAAAAATTTACTATTTTTGCGATTGGAGGCACCGTTTCCGAGTTATAGCCATTTTTTAATTTAGCGACTTTCTTATATTAGCGATTTTTTGAAAAAAAATTATATCATGCGAATTGAAACACTTTGTGAGAAACCCTTAAAAACCCGTTAAAATTTGTTATTTTTTCGATTGCACGCTCCGTTTTTGAGATTCAGAAATTTTTTCATATTTTCGATCACAAATGGGCACGAAATACGAACCCTGGTTATAAATAATAATAATTTTGTTTATATTTAAATATAAAATACACAATTTTAATAAAAAATTATGTTCTTTTCTTTTTTTTTCTATAAAATTCATAATAGTTTAAAGCATCACCAAATGGTTGTGACAGTCATCAAATTCAAGTCATTACTTGAGAATGCCTTTATATTATTTTGTACAACCGAAGTAGTTTTTACATTTTTCGTTCATCCAACAAATAGAATAATCACCACAACAGGATAATTTGTTTGCTAGAACTAAAACTCGATTGACAGATCACATTTATTTCTTGATGCTGTGGGTTCAACTAATTATTTCAGTTCTTGCAACACAAACTGTATTACAAATCAAGTGATATGCCTATCCTTTGGTCATAGGGCACACAATTATTGGCAATCACAATTGAATAATGTGATAGCCCAAGGGACAGCCAAATTTTAGTTGGCTATAAATATAGTTGTGACAACGAATCTCTTCTCTGTGCGTAATAGATTGCACATCATTCTGTAAATAACGGGGTTTTCAATAAGAGCGCTACAAAAGTTTTTTTAAATAAAACACAACCGGTTTTAGATACCAATGAAATTCTTTATTCCTGTGAAAGTACGTTCGATGCCATTATGTATGGAACTCGATTTCTTTTACATGGCCACCACGGGCACGCTTGCAGAAGTCCAGACGCTGAACCCAATTTTCGACGGTTTTCAAGCATAAATCGGCAGATACTGCTGCAATTTCACGTTCGACATTCGTACGAAGTTCATCAATCGTCGCTGGCTTGTTGGCATAGACCATAGACTTGACGTAGCCCCACAGGAAATAATCTAACGGCGTCAAATCGCACGACCGAGGCGGCCAATCGACTGGGCCATTTCGTGAGATAACACGTTCACCAAACTTGGTTTCCAATAAATTTATTGTGGAATTGGCTGTGTGACTTGTGGCGCCGTCCTGTTGGATCCACATGTCCTCAATGTTCATATTATCCAATTGGGCCCAAAAATATTCGGTTATCATTGAACGGTAGCGATTCGCATTCACAGTAATGTGACGGTCTTGATCATAACGGAAGAAGAACGGCCCATAAACCACACCAAACCGTAATTTTTCCGGGATGCAATGATGACTCATGGATTACGTGTGGATTGCTGTCTGACCAATAACGCATATTTTCCTTTTTGACGAAGCCATTCAGCCAGAAATGAGCCTCATCGCTGATTGTTGAGGCCTCTTAAAGTTGGCCTCTTAAAGTTGAGACCACTGACTCCAAATTTCGGTAGTAAATTTTAATAATTTCGACTCGTTGTTGGCTCGTATATCTTTCCATGATGAAATGGCATACCTTACTGAAGAGAAATGTCAAAAGAGCGAGAAAAAATATGGCGTCGTTTGCTGTCCCTATCAATTTACTTTTGTAGCGTCTCTGTTGAAAAACCCGTTCTGTAGAATGCAAATTGTGTTTGAGAGTTGCATCCCCGAACAGAATGAGCACTTTAAGAGGTAGCAATAAACTGGCGGTGGATTACATATAGCTTGGGAAATCCACTTGAACATTTAGATTTGCTGTCATGGAAATATTATGCACTTTTCCTCCCTCCCGTAAACTTAAGTTTGACATTTTGATGAAGAGCACATACACAAGCAGTGTGTGTTCTACTTCCTCCAATTGATATGCACTCCTGTGGCATATACGAGTATAATCGATCTTGACTTATGACGCAGATGAAATAGGACTGGGAGTTTTCGAGATAAAATTGTTCCGGAAAATATATGGACCTATAATAGACAACAGAAAGTATCGACGTAATATGAACCACGAGCTGTATGGACATCATCGTAGATAAGCGAATCAAAATATATTGGTTACTCTGACTAGGTCAGGCCAATGGATTAAATATGGACAGTGTTCGTTTTTTGTGAGTATTGGGCATTATTATTATTGCCGTGAGGAATGGGTAGCGATCGTATACCCATTACCCACAGGGTATGGAGAAAAGAATGGGTAGCTACCCAAAACAATGGGGAATTACCCATGAGCCATAAAATCCCAATTTTTGATCGAAAATATGAAAAAATTAGAAAATTTTTTATATATCGGAAAAATAATAAATTTTTATGGGGTTCTAAGGGCTTTTCATAAAGTGGTCCAATTCAAATGAAAGAATTTTTTAGTTAATGTATGAGAAATTCATACTACAAGCTTACAAGTCATGAACATTTTTCTAATTGAAAAATGGTTGGTTTTTGTTGGAAATAATAGACAAATCAGTTCAACACACACTCACTGTGTTCAACACACACTCGCCGAAATAAGAAACCCTCTAAAATAAAAAAGTGACTATAACTCAGAAACGGTGAGTCAAATCGTAAAAATAATAAAATATCTAATCCCATAGGGGGCTTTAACTAATTGATGTCTTCAACAAAAAAAAGTCGCAAAAACGCCTTCATGTCTATATCTCGGAAACGGAGCTTCCAATCCAAAATAAGAAAATCGCTAAAATAAAAAAGTGGTTATAACTCGGAAAGGTTGAGTCAAATCGCAAAAATAATAAATTTTTTACCTATCTGGTAGATTTACCCCAAGCTATCCAATACAATGGAGAATTACCCATCACGATTACCCACTACCCAGGGTAACCCATCCTCATTTTTGATCGAAAATATGAAAAAATTAGAAAAAAATTTTATATCTCGGAAACGGAGCGTCCAATCGAAAAAATATCCAATTTTTAATTTTTAGGAGTCTTTAACCAATGGATGTCTTCAATATGAAATCACTTAAAAAAAAATCGCTAAAACTAAAATTTTGTTTTTAATAAGAGCGAGAATATAACATTCACCGGACTAACTCCGTGATTAGCCATAATCGGGGTTGCATATCAAGGCAAATTTCCGTGCTGACCGGACACTGGCCACTCGGTAATCACACAAGACTGTTGAAGCTTCCATATAATGACCACTGCCGTGCCTGTGAAGATGCAGAAGAGGAGGAGACGGTAGAACATTTCCTCTGCAGTTGTCCGGCTCTAATGAATAGACTCCTAAAGACTATAGGT
This sequence comes from Phaonia tiefii, assembly GCA_963931995.1. Lineage (NCBI taxonomy): Eukaryota > Metazoa > Arthropoda > Insecta > Diptera > Muscidae > Phaonia > Phaonia tiefii. Next base: position 211,530,432 of record OZ008368.1, read on the forward strand.
CGTCCCTTCCTGCGTAAACTCACTGATATACACGAGATAGATCTAGGCGATCTAATGAGGTATCTCTGATTAACAGGATGGATATAGACACGGTACATTAGACCATCTGGAGTGATGTGGTATGCAAATCTGTGTCTCATGACACTAACTGATGGAAAATAGTACTCGTATATTAAGCAACCACGTAGGTCAATTGATAATTTCTAGGTTACTGTAAATATCGGGAATCAAAGGGGTGCAATAACACAATATTTCGAAAAATTATACGGAGTGCATGCTCAAAGACGACATACATACTTAAAATGTTAGCTCCAGTTTTGTGTGAAAATTGTTATAATATAACCCGGTTAATAGCACCGCGACTGCATTGCGATTTTCTCAAATTTTCTCAGCATTATCTAGTAGCCTTGGTTTTGCGTAAAATTCCTTCAGCTCATCCTGAATAAAGGGTGAATTTGATTCGTCTCAACCGAAGTTTTATGCTCAACATGCATTCTAATAAATTATGAATTCTTTCAGATTTGGTTGATGAGTAATTTCTCACAGTAGCTTCGAACACATAAAAACCCTTCCGAAAGCAGCTACTGTAATTACGAAATATCTCAGTTTTTTTAGTCCTGATCTCTACCCTTTCGCATATCTTAGTAGAGTTTGTTTTTCCAAATCACATGATTATTTCATAACACAAAAAATACAAATAATAAATTTATGATATTTATACTGCCTTCAGCAAAATTCACCGAGTTATTAATTTTTTTCTTTGATTCAAGCACCCTCGCCAACCAACAATGTTGTATGACGTCGACGATGATGTTGTATGACTATGACGATGATCTTTAGCTAATTGAATCAACAAATCATCACACATTCCCGTAAGATTTGTTGGTTGGCCGTTGCTGTGGTTATTATTCGATTCAGGAAAGAAAAACTGGGGAAGAAAAAATAATAAAGTAAATACAAAAAAAATCAAAAAGTTAACAACAACATTATCATCATGGCCACTGTAATAAATATTCCTTATTGTCATTTAAACGTCTTATTAAATGTCATTTGAAATGCATTTTCTGTTTGTATTCGTTTACTTCTCGCATTGGCGCCAACCAACTGTCATTTTACGCATCCAAGTCGTGTGTAAAGTAACATACGCGACTCGACTCCACTCAATTCGATTTGATTCGATTCGATACAACACGGACGACGACCGAACGATCGACAGCAAATGAATTCTCTTCCCAATCGAATGTCAATCCCTGAAAAAGTCAAAGAAGAGAAGGAGGAATACCGCGAAATGTCTCCTGAATTTGCAGCAACAACAACAACAACAGCAATGCCAATTTAACGTAACGCATTGCGTGAAAACGCAACGCTTAGAGACGTCATTCAGGCGCACAGACTGACAGACGGACAATTATGCATTTTGATTGGGGTGAATAAGAAAATAAATGAGCATGGTAGGTTGCGACAGACGGGCGGACGGACATATTTTGTTAAATACAATTTATGCATAATTTTGTATTGGTTTATGTTATAATTTGTTATTCATTTAGTTTAACATTATTATGTTAATAGCGGTCATACATAATTCTTCGAAATGGGCGTGAAACTTACGAGGGGCCCCTGCGCAGCGTTCGTATTGAATTCTTAAATTAGAAATCACCAAATAGTGGAAGTTAACCAAATTAGGGAGTTGAGACGATGAGAGTCAGCATCTAAATGGACACTGAATGATAGAGTTGGACATTTTCGTACCTTTAAAGGAACTTGGACTTTTGACTTCAAGTTCCTTTTTTAGATTACAGTTCCTTTTAGTTAGATCTTGCAAATAGATCAAAATGAAAAGAGCGCGAAAGAGCAAAACAAATATAATTGATGCAAGGATCTTCTACATGAACTGGATAAGGAAAAGGAAGTGAAAAGAGTAAATGTTCAGATAAAGGAAATATAGGAGGAACCACCAAAATGAAATTAAAAAAATTAAATAAAGAACCTAATGAACAGAAAAGATAAGTTCAATTATGCCAAACGTTTCAATGATGGATTTGTATAAAAAGCATAAATGTAATGAAATATTGATATTTATCTCTAAACGGGAAGAGAGTTGCCACCTACCTCTGATTTACTTTTCAAATATTTCGTTAAAATTCCTCTTCGCACACCATTTTATTTTTAATTCATGTAGTGCTACTATCGTTTGCATTAACAACCGATATGTCAAAATTCCGATCCCAAACAAATGATTTCGTGCGAACATAACAACCCTGTCATTGATGTCGCTTACGAAATTTTCGCAAAGAGCTGAGTACCAAGCAACTGAAAAGTGGCAGAAAACTTACGGTTCACGAAATTTTCCTTATTTTTCATACGCGTACATCTTATGGGAACAAAAATTTCATAAAAACTGAATATTATTATATTTCGGGAATAAAACATAATAACAAAACTTTTAAAATTATGGCTTTTTATTCTTTTTCAAAATATTCCCCTTGATGATCAATACACTTTTGTATTCGCTCAAACATTTGTAATAGCAGTTTTTTCATTCCTCTTGGGATACCGCCAAAACATGGGTTTTGAACGCTTCAACTGCTTCTTCGGCGTTCGTAAATCGTTGACCACTCAGTTTGCCTTTGATATTTACGGATATGCACCTGGAATGTAAGAACTCTATATAGATCCGGTGCAACTATCCAAATGGCAGATGTCCTCGAAAGTTATAAGGCTGACATTACCGTTATCCAGGAAATGCTTTGGACAGCACAAGAAACAGAAACTGCGACATATACTAAAGTTGCCATGAGAAAAAACATTAATTTGGTTGCGGATTTGTAGTTGGCAAAAGACTGCGACATCTAGTCTCTAGGTTCAATCATGTGAGTGAACGTATAGCCACAATCCGCATAAAAGCGCAATATCTTTATATTTCCCTAATTTGTGTGCATGCCCCGACAGAAGAGAAAGATGATGATACAAAAGACGTATCCTATGACCGTCTAGAGGACACGTATTACCGCTGCCCTGGCCTTGACGTTAATATCATACTCGGATATTTTAGGAAAATGTGTTTCATCCACCTATTGGCAAATTCAGTCTACATGCCGACAGTTCCGACAACGATATGAGTTGGATTGACGTTGCCACGGCAAAAACATGATCATAAGTGGTACAAGATTCCAAAATAAACACATTCACAAGGCTACTTGGGTATCCCCCGATCAAAGAACGAAGAACCAAATTGATCACGTGGTAATTGGTGGAAGGCACTCATCCAGTGTAATGGACGTACGAGTGATCACAGGAGCTAACATCGATTGTAATCACTACCTGGTAGCAGTAAAGGTTCGCACAAGATTAAATAGAGCGAAAATCGTACGAAACCAGACCCAGAGGAATCTGGGCAGCCGCAATTACCAGAGGTAGCCACAGCCTAAATCTCATCGCAGATGTGCAGAGTACGTTGAGAATATGGAGGGATCATTTCTCTGCCCTATTGGTACCTAAGATATTCAATGACGAGACAATCGATCATAATTTGGACAACGACGTCGATTACCCCCTCCTAACCAAGACGTGGTAAGAACAGCAATTTCCCGGCTTAAGAACAACAAAGCCGCAGACAGAGCTGTTGAAGGCTGGCGGCTATGAGCTGATAAGTTGCATGTATCAGCTCATAACCAAAATATGGTTAGATGAATGCATGCTCGGCGATTGGAGCCTTTTATCCATAGCATATAAGGTTCTATCAAGTATAATGTGCGAAAGACTAAAACCAATTATCGCTGACCTGATTGGACCATACCAGTGCGACTTTAGGTCTGGAAAATTGACAACTGATTTTCACGCTATGCCAAATCCTGGAGAAGACCCACGAAAACGGAAAACACTGAGCGGCGACGCGTCGGAAGGCTGGCGTCAGTGGCGGTGTGCGACGATGCGTAAGAAGGCTTGCGTCAGCACTTCGGAAGGAAAACAGCGGACAAGTGACGACGCGTTAACATGAAATACAAGCGGCGACGCGTTGGAAGAGTGGCGGCACCACTGTGTCAGCTCTTCAACGTTAAAATGGCGGACAAGCGATGAAGCGTTGAAGGCTTGCGTCAGCACTTTTGCTTTAAGATGGCGGACAAGCGATAACGCGTTAGAATGCTTGCGCCAGTACTTCTTCGTTGAAATAGCTGATAAGTGTTGACCGATGACGCGTTAGAAAGCTTGCGTCAGCACTTCTGCTTCAAAATGATGGGCAAGTGATGAGCAAAGACGCGTTGGATGGCTCACGTTAGCACTTCAGGGTTCAAACGACTGATGCTAGTTGAAATATATCGGAATAGATGATCATCCAGTAAATTTAACGTTTGGGGTTTTGTGAAATCTCAGGTATGTGCGAATAAACCAGAATCAATTCCTTAGCTCAGATCCGAGACCCAACGCGTGATCGGTGAGATACAGCCACATCTTGTGAAAAGTTATGGAAATTTCATGAAAACTGTAATGGCCTGTCATCAGAGCCGTTGGGGCCATTTGACGGATATTTTATTCCTTAATCGGAACATGTGTTCTTAACAATCCATTAAAAAAATCAAAAGTACATATCTCGAAAAATACGTGTTTGTATTTTAAAATGAAAAAGTGTATACTTACTGAGACACCCTTTATAAATACGTTTCTTAAATTTATGTATAATTTAAAATATAAATCTAAGAAAATACAACATCAATTTAATTTTTTCGGGAACTATTATAATTCAGTCTTTTTCCTTTTGAGCTACAGTCCCAAAATATCATTTTGGCACTATGACTATTTCTCAACTTAAGCTGTTTTCCTGCTCAAGATGATCGAAGCAGCGTGAACATTTTGAGGTCAAACATACTGGGAACAAGTCGGTTGTTGCTTTTCATGAAGGGACTAATATAACCTTCCCCGATTTAGCAAATTTTCAGAACAGCTTGTACTTAGAGTAATGAAAAGTAATGAAAAGCCGAAACCCAGTATAGTTGTTCTCTAGACATCAGCCGACCGCCGCTTCTGAAAATTTGCATTTTCGAAAAACCGCTGGAGATGGGTTCCACCATTTTTTGATGGCGCGGGTAGGGACATAACTCACATAGTGAATACATCCAAACATAGTTTGTCGGACTGCGATCACAGATTGTTTGGCGTTAAACTCCTACGAAACGGCTGGACCGATTTGTATGAAATTTTGTGTGCATATCAGGTGGGTCTCAGAATCGGCCAACATCTATTTTTGATACCCCTAAATGATAAGGGTGACCCAACCCTATATAAAACACAGATTTGTCCGACTGCGAAACACAGAAAAAAATAAACAGCAGACAGTTGTCCGAGGCCTTCGACCACTGACTGTCCTTGCAGGCTGTGCCAGAGACACGGCCATTAAGTTTAACGTTTCCGATAAGACAGAAAACATATATAAAATGTATGAATTAATTTTTTCATATATTTTTTATAATTATATATACATGTTAAATTCAAATTCACATTTAACATTTTGTTTCACTTAAATACATAAGTAAATATACGAAATTTCAATATTTCATCAATCAAAACAACAGCCGAAGGTTTGTGTCCACACTGAAACAGCAGCATAGTTTGTGTTCACGCTACAAACTCATACACTCAACCAAACACCACACATATGTTTGAGTGTATGTGTTTAAACAATTTTCATTTGAGAAATTTAAATATTAGGAAGATATCAACCAATATGAAATGTATATCAAACGAAAGATAACATCTTCATTTACCTACAAAAAAATTTTTAAAAAAAGTTATCTCGCCGTTTCCTCATAATCAATGGAATAAAGATTACAACAATAACAATCTTACATGACTCCCTATACCGTAAGGTAAGACGTATTCTACGCCAAAAAAAAACACACTGATGTAGCGGCAGCGAATAGCTGTCTTCTGTGGGTGCGGGGCACTCTCAGAGCAATGAGAATAAACGTACGTATGTAAAAATGAGATAACAAGAGAGCAACGAAAATTGTGTGAATTCTCATTCTCTTTTTTTTTGTGGGAATAAAACAAAAAGTATTAACTAAGAAAATAATTTTAATTTTCTTTAAATAATTTTAGATATTAATATTATTTCCATAAACCCCCATTTTCAATAAAAACAAATAAAAGTTTATGGTTAGTTTGTAAAAGAAAATAGAGTTAACGGTTAACCAGGTTTTAAATAGAAATAGTTTTTTGGAACAACCCAACCCCTCTATTTTGTATAGACCGGATTTTTTGATTACTCTAATCGCAGTATTATGAATTACACAAAATTTTGGGCGCCATCTTCCCTACTGTGTGTCGGAACGACTTTGTAATGCGATAGAACAACTTCGGGCATAAGCGGCGTCGATTTGTCCGAAATATATCACTACTCGATATACATATACTTGGTTCCTGTTGCGTTATGATTGATCCATTGTTCGCCTACTGTTATGAAACAGCGCAAGACCCCTTCCTTTCCACTTAAATTTGGACCACTTAAATCTTCCGCATCTCCCGACTTAATCGGCCTTCCTGTGGCGGTATTTGAAGTCCAAAGTTTATGTCAACAAGCCATGAACCCTGAAAGATAAATTTCGAAGTGACAGCCGGAAACATTACGAAAAGTGAATCAAAATACGAGAATCAGACATACGCAATATAATATACCACAAGAGATCAAAACCATGATCCACTGCTAAAAATAAACGAAAAAGTTTTTTTCATTTTCATGTTTTTTCATTATTACTATAGATTAATTTAGACACAGATATGTTATCCGTCTCATCTGACGTTTCTCTCTGAGCTTCTTCAATGAGGATCGAACTTCTGTCAGCAACGTGAAACAAAATCCTCCATGTTAATTTTGTTCGTTCGCAATGTTCATATTTTTATGTATTTTAACAATTTCACCTGTCTTTCTCAAACCCCAGCGACAGAATTCTTCTCTTGACGGTCAAACACTTCCCTTCAATCATTAAACCAATGTGCGAGTTGACAAATCTTTGTGTAAATCAATCAATGTTATTACCTAAAAAACAAGAAATATAATTTAACTGCATCCGACTATGCACAGAAGTAGAGACCATTTACACCATATTCCATATACATCAGTACTACTATATAACTGAATTTAAAAAGATGGTACTTCCATTGTCCATAATATCAGTTTCTATAGACTGATGATTTAAATATCTATCAGCCTTCATCTTCTTAAAACGGTTGTTCACATGATATGATTTATTAAATGATTTCGCTGACTGTAAGAAGAAATTCCAACACTTCCACAATAGTCGGCCTGGATGTCTTTTACTGATTATAACAGAATCGGGGTTTTTTCTACCACCAAGTCAAACTGTAAAGTAAAACTTTTAGACTATCCTGCTGATCCTTCGTTTGTAGATATTCGATGTTAATTGTTCAATTGAGAAAACTTGCACTAAAACCACTTTTGCAAGAATCTACTTTTAATGGCGCTCAATGACAAAAGTTGACGGCCACCACGTTTACTCATGACTTAGGGCCCCTTCAAAAAGTGTCCCCTTGAGCTTTAAAAAGCTTTCACTTTTGTGATTGTTGCAATATATCAAATTGCGCATGTGCACCTACGACTTCAGTCCAATGTTCAAATGCTAGTGATGAGGACGACAACAACAACGTCAACAATCACAGCTACAAATGTCAATTGGAATTCTTGCCATCAATTATTTGTTTATTGTGTTTACGGATGAAAACATTTATTAAATATTATCTTTTTTTACACAAACAAAAACAACATGTAAACACGATATACATATGAATACGGTACACAAAATATGTGCACGCACTCTGATTCGGGTCGGGTCTATCAGTCAGATAGTATTTAGCCCAGTTGGGCTCAATGTATTGAGAGCTTTGTTCATAGCAAAGACTGTCCGAGTATATACTGAATTTTACCCAAAATACCTAAGATTTGCTTTGGCGGTGTGTAGTCTATAGTAAGAACTGATAGTAGAGATGCAATATTCGATTTTGATCTCGCCCACCCCGAAATCAGTACTTTCTACTCCGCTCAGGATCTGTGGGCCTCTATGCTGAGCCTGTAATGCACTCTTATTATTTTAATTGATTGAAACTGTGGTTTATTATTTACAGCATAACCTATTTTCGTTAAGTCTTGTCGTAAGTCTAGTGTCTTCGGAACAGAAAACACGATTTGCAGAAAGTTCAAAAGCGGCGCCGTTGAAACAACTTTCTTAAGACGCAATAGCTTTGTTCGTTTACTATCCCAGTAAAAATTTGCAAGAATCTACTTTTGAGAGAGAAAGAACGATTTTACTCTCTTTATGAAAGTTTGCACACAAAGTACGCGAACGACTTCCAGTAAAAATTTGCAAGGAAACAGCTGATGTAGTTTTATCCTTTGCTAGATAAATGTTGGCTTCTAGTTACATTACATATCTACTGCACCAGTTATCCAATTAAGACGTCGCTGATTTCAAACAGCTGTTCTATCTTGCAAATTTGTGTTGGCTACAATTTCTTCAACCAAAATTTGCAAGATCTCTAACATCAAACTGGAAAAATTTTCGCGATTCAGTAAACATTTGCAGATATTTTCGAGTAATCAAACATTTATATATAAGAATTATTTATTGATGTGTTACCATTTATAGGCGCGGGTAGGGACTAAACTCACAAAGTGAACACATCCAAACATAGTTTGTCCGACTGCGATCACAGATTATTTGGCGTTAAACTCCTCCGAAGCAACTAGACCGATTTGTATGAAATTTTGTGTGCATATCGGGTAGGTCTCAGAATCGGCCAACATCTATCTTTCATACTCCTAAATGATAAGGGTGACCCACCCCTATATAGAACACAAATTTGTCCGACTGCGAAACACAGATTGCCAAACTGCAAAAAAAAACACACACTGATGTAGCGGCAGCGAATAGTTGTCTTGTGTTGGTGCGGAGCACTCTCAGAGCAAAGAGAATAATGACGTAGTTACACGTATATATAAATGTGATAGCAAGAGAACAACGAAAATTGTGTGAACTAGTGTAGCGTATGTACGAACATAACAGTGTATGTATGTACATGTGTCTGTTGATTTGCATTCTATTTGTTTTTGTGGGTATAAAAGAGAAAGTATTAAGAAAATAATGACACTTGTGCTTGCACTGGTCTATAAATAATTTTAAGTATTAATAAAGAGTTATCGATTTCGTGGTTTCAAAAGTATAGTGCTGGACAAACTAAGTTGTCAAACTAAGTTGTTAAACCAATTTCTTTTCAGTTGAAAGTCTGACATTGACGAAAATGGATCGCTTAACTATCACACAACGCATAAAAATTATTAAAACCTACTACAAAAATGGTGATTCTGGCACAGCCACATATCGTGCTTTAAGAAGAGATTATGGTTTACATAATCGTCCAACTACGCAAGCAGTTGGCAAAGAAATTTGAAGAGACTGGAGCGGTTACAGATATTGTAAGGCCTGTGCATCATCGTTTCGCTCGTTCCTCTGAAAATATCGCTGCTGTAAGTGAAAGTGTTGCCGAAGACCCGAATGTGTCGATTCCTCATCGTTCTCAGGAATTAGGACTGTCTTACGGCACATTATGGCGTATTTTGCATCTACACCTACATCCATATAAGTCCAGTTCACACAACAACTGAAGCCAACTGACCATTCACAACGTCGTAGATACGTGGAATGGGTGCTTGAACAACAGGCGGTGGACGGCGATTTGCCGAACAAAATTTTCTTCAGCAATGAAGCACATTTCTCACTCGGTGGGTATGTTAATAAACAAAATTGTCATATTTGGGGTTCTGAGAATCCTCAAGTTACTGAAGAGAGGCCATTACATGGTGTGCTCTTTGGTCCGAAGGTGTGATTGGACCTTACTTCTTCGAAAACGACGATGGAACGACTGTCACCGTCAATTCGGAGCGTTATGGTCATATGATAACCAACTTTTTTTTGCCTGCTATTGAAGAATACGACTTGGAGAATATGTGGTTTCAATAAGACGGTGCCACATGCCACAGGTACCGTGTAACAAAAAGGTGTTAACACATTTACTATTGTGTTCACAGAAATCGAACAGGTACCGTGTAACAAAAAGGTGTTAACACATCACCCGTTAGTTCGAACACTCATTGGATTTTTTTGATGTGTTAACATCTATACGCGCGCCTCTAGGGCAGTAAACTATAAATTTAATACATACGCAAGTGTTAGGTTTGTAAGAGTAAATAAATCATCGTTTGTTTGTTCGTTGCTTGGCAGTCGGTATTGAAAGTGATTATTGGGCGATTTTCATATAATTTTCCCACGCGATTTTCTCCGGAAATTCATAGCCGATTTTATTAATTTTTGGATTAAAAAGCTAGTGCGGGTTTCGACGAAGAGTTTAGGCCAAAAATTAAGGCGATCCGATATTGGCAAGCCGAGATTGAAGTGTTTTAATTTAGAGTATTAATTTGGAGTAATATTAAAAAAGTGTTTTATGTTGATCTTCGGTTTTGTCGTATCATCGTTTGTTTGTTCGTTGCTTGGCAGTCGGTATTGAAAGTGATTATTGGGCGATTTTCATATAATTTTCCCACGCGATTTTCTCCGGAAATTCATAGCCGATTTTATTAATTTTTGGATTAAAAAGCTAGTGCGGGTTTCGACGAAGAGTTTAGGCCAAAAATTAAGGCGATCCGATATCGGCGAGCCGAGATTGAAGTGTTTTAATTTGGAGTATTAATTTGGAGTAATACTAAAAAAGTATTTTATGTTGATCTTCGGTTATATCGTACGAATATAACAATGTATGTATGTATGTACAAGTGTCTGTTGCTTTGCATTCTTTGATTTTTGTGGGAATAAAACAAAAAGTATTGAGGAAGAAAATAATGACACATGTGCTTGCACTGGGTCTTTAAATAATTTTAAGTAGGTATTAATATTATTTAACTGTAACGTCATCATATGATTGAACGCTGTTTTTTATATTCCAATGTAACATTTACTAATGTGTTCATAGAAATCGAACAGGTACCGTGTAGCAAAAAGGTGTTAACACATCGCCCGTGAGTTCGAACACTCATTGGATTTTTTTGATGTGTTAACATCTATACGCGCGCCTCTAGGGCAGTAAACTATAAATTTAATACATACGCAAGTGTTAGGTTTGTAAGAGTAAATAAATCATCGTTTGTTTGTTCGTTGCTTGGCAGTCGGTATTGAAAGTGATTATTGGGCGATTTTCATATAATTTTCCCACGCGATTTTCTCCGGAAATTCATAGCCGATTTTATTAATTTTTGGATTAAAAAGCTAGTGCGGGTTTCGACGAAGAGTTTAGGCCAAAAATTAAGGCGATCCGATATTGGCAAGCCGAGATTGAAGTGTTTTAATTTAGAGTATTAATTTGGAGTAATATTAAAAAAGTGTTTTGTTGATCTTCGGTTTTGTCTTATCATCGTTTGTTTGTTCGTTGCTTGGCAGTCTGTATTGAAAGTGATTATTGGACGATTTTCATATAATTTTCCCACGCGATTTTCTCCGGAAATTCATAGCCGATTTTATTAATTTTTGGATTAAAAAGCTAGTGCGGGTTTCGACGAAGAGTTTAGGCCAAAAATTAAGGCGATCCGATATCGGCGAGCCGAGATTGAAGTGTTTTAATTTGGAGTATTAATTTGGAGTAATATTAAAAAAGTATTTTATGTTGATCTTCGGTTATATCGTACGAATATAACAATGTATGTATGTATGTACAAGTGTCTGTTGCTTTGCATTCTTTGACTTTTGTGGGAATAAAAAAAAAGTATTGAGCAAGAATATAATGACACATGTGCTTGCACTGGGTCTTTAAATAATTTTAAGTATTAATATTATGTAACTGTAACGTCATCATATGTTTGAACGCTGTTTTTTATTTTCCAATGTAACATTTACGAATGTGTTCATAGATATCGAACAGGTGCCGTGTAGCAAAAAGGTGTTAACACATCGCCCGTGAGTTCGAACACTCATTGGATTTTTTATTTATACTTATATTGATAGAAAATATGCTTCAAAATTGGATTAGCTCTGGTAGAACACATGCCCCACTACTCAGTCCTGAGAAATACTCAATTCCTTGTAGACAATTCAAAAGATCTACAGAAAATGACACAATATGGAAAGTCGAGCATTTCTTCGAAAATAGGTAGATGAGTTCCCAAAGACGGTATCGTATTATTGTATAAAGAAATCAAAAAAAAATTGTATTCCGAAGAACCATTTTCGTCATATCAAGCGATTTATCTGCTTTACGTGTTTGTACAAAGTAGTGTGCGTGGCTGTTGTATATGAGAACGTGGGCTCTATCCCTGCTCTGGTCACCTTACATTCCTTTCGACGGCGGTCACCTCGCCTAGTGACGACAACACTATCGTGTATTTAGCCATGAAAATGTTTCCCGAAATACCGTTCGTAACCGGTGGAAAACTGTAGATCCCAACCAATGGGTGTAAAACTAGAAAGCGCACAGCTCATTGGTTGCCTGGTTGTGAGATGCTCTCCACAGCCCCATCGTGGAATGTAATGGGAAGCCTTTTTTAAGTGGCTGAATGCCCATCAATCAATGAAAATGCTATACAAAATTTTCATATTCAATTTTCGCACACGTAAGGAAAGATTATAATTATTAAATTTGTAAGCCAAGAAAAGTCGTGAACGACATCGGACCCTAACAAGGTCGAATCGCAGCTGCGAGGCTGCCAGTGCCGAGTTTCGGCAGATTATGTGGGTTTCAAACACGGAACGATTGTAACGTTGCCTGTGTGGCACATAGCTTCATCCTTTCGAAACCATAAGTCGTCAACGTCATCGTCTTCAACTTTTGAGAACAACGAATTGCTGCGCAATTCCGGTAGCAACGCCGGTAACGGCGGTTTATTGCTAATTTTCGAAGAAAAATCGGCCTACGATGCCGCCCTACAAAAAATCGCAACAATCACTCACTGGTTGTATAAACTCGGTTTATCCTCGACGTCGTGTGGAATTTCTGGGCCCCAAACGCGGCAATTGTGTTTGTTAACGTAGACCCTGAGATGAAAATGAGCTTCATCCGAAAGATGATTTTTCGGTAAAAATTCTCATCTTCATTCAAGCGATCTTCAGCCCATTCAGCGAAGCGAAAACGCAACGGTTGTCCCAATGCTCCAGATCTTGGACTAATTAGACTTCATACCGAGGTCTATAAACAAAATTCTGCGTAAAGAAATTTGGGATATGCTCAATTGTTGCGAACGGTGGCGAGTTGATGTTGATGGCTGTTCATGCACACTTTCAGCTTCAGTACTTTTTCCCAATGAGGACCCGGATTGACGAACTCGCTTCTCAAATTGATCACCAGACTGCATTGATGACACTCTATTCTATCGAATTTACTTTGGAAGAAAGGTTTTAATATTTTCCAAGCTTCGTCAAGCGTAAAGCAACCCAGTTTGTAAATATATAACTAATAATATGTCACTTCATAAATGTCAAACTGTTCAAATTCCAAATGTTATCATCAGAAGTAAATGAATGGTCATTTTTGCCAACCATAACACGGTATACAAAGAAACTTGTGCACTGCACGGAAAAGCATCGTCACAGGGATGAAAATGTTCATCACTCCAACAACTTTTGTCATCGAAAGTGAGCTAACGTACATTTTCATTCCCGCTATGAAAATGTGTTCATCAACTGCAAATTGTTCGTTACTGTGGTGAAAGTATGGTTGTTGTTGCAATGAATTTGCTTCATTATTGCAACGAATTTGTTTCGTTACGGCATTGAATTTGTTTCACTGTTGCAACGAATAAGCATCGTTTTTTCAATGAATTTGTCATTGCTGCAATGAATTTGTTTCATTACAGCAATGAATTTGTATCATTACAGTAATGAATTTGCTTCTTTGCGGTAATGGATTTGTTTCATTGCTGCAATGAAGTCCGGCGGAGAAATATGTCTACCACTATCGGATGTTGCAAAGAAACTGATTTAAGATGTGTACGTGACACACCACTCACGCTCACCATTTTCTCTTGCTGGCCTCTTTATTACGCTCGATGATTTGTTCGACTGCTCTTCTCTCTTTACCTTCATAAAAATTAGTTTCGTTACAATAACGAAATTGTTTCGCCAACTAAAAATATTGACAAACCTCCAAAATAAATAAATCATAAATATAAACTATGAAAAGTAAGAGATAAACCAAATATCAGTAGTTTAAATATCATGTCTTTGTTTCTACAAAATTCAAATTAAATAAAATTGTTGCAGTAACGAAATGTAAGTTGTTGCAGCAACGAAATGAAAAATTCTCAAAGAAATCATGTATGTACTATAGCAACGTAAAAACATTGACGAAAATATTTCATCCACGCGACGAAGCGTTTTTCTTTCAGTGTAGAGATTCTGCTATATAACCTACCGTCTTCTACACACCAGGCTGGTACCAAGCCAAGTAAGGCTCATTCCGTTTAACGATCTGTTGGGATATACAGAGAAGCCATAGATAAGGTGGGGGAAATGTGTCCGGGCGACAAACTTGATGTCGTTGACAAGAGTAGCATCTCCTTCCGACCGAGAGCTAGCGGTTGAATACCAGCATCCACTACTGACTGGAATCTGCCAAGTTAATGGTCGTATCAGTAATCACTTCAGATGCTTAGAACAACCGAAGGTGTCATTTCTTACGTCGTCGAACAGATTCATCTTAGTGTGTGTAAGAGCCACCAAAAACCCAAGTTATACACGTGAATGTGATTGCCATGTGGGCCAGTAAGACAAATTTAGCTCCAAAGTTAGATAGGAATTGGACGGAGTGCAATACTGGGACATCGATCTGGATAGTATAGGGAAGGTCACATCATTGTCTAAGTCCAAGCTCATTGGTGAGCTTGCAGATATCGTCCTGGAAGACACGAAATCGAAGCCAACTTCACATTAGTGGGGCGGGATGTAGTTTCAAATTTTGAAGCTGCTATAGATAAACCTCATACACTGTACTGCTATTACTGAATCTTTCCTGTTCCATACAGAAAAATATGGGCCCACTGTCGTATGCATCCAAAAACCCAGGGCAATTAACGGAACGATTTATGGATTAAATACACCTGATTAAAACCTTTCCGCTTTCAAGAGCATGTAAATATACTTGCCAAGAAGAATTTAGTTATATTTGTCCTAACTATTTATAATGATAGCGGCATTACCATTGACAGTCTGGGATGGGCAATGACCACATCTGGATATATATGCTACCCTATGAAGTTACTGCATCCCGGTTGCATCTACAGAGAAACTCATTGATGAGACGAGAGACGGGTATCGATTTTTGTGCGGACGTCAATGCAAATCAACCAATATAGGGAACTACCAATAAAAATAGATAGAGGGGTGAGAATTCTAAAGTACACGCTCTAACGTTTATATTTGTAACAGGACTACGAATTTATAACTAAAGTTAGACAAACATGACATGACATGAGACCTTTGAGTTGAGCAAAGTATGGACGGAATCGAGTGTGCATTCGTTTTTCGATCGAGAATTTCGTTCACGAGGCGATCCCGGAGCCCATCTCTACCCCGTTTGCAAGTTTCAGACCGCTAAGGATATTTACCAACAAATTCCAACTTATTTTTTGAAGCCATAAGATTCAGGGCTATTCCTTGCAGTTAATTCACACAAACTAGGACTGGTGTTGAGTTAATTATGTCAGAGGTGACAGAAATTCCCGATTATCAAAAATCTTCACATCGCTAAACATTTCAGCATGATTATTGTTGCATTTGAACAGTTAAAGATCCTCTTGACGGTGAAAGTCCTCCAAATAAATCTTCATCGCAGTAAGGCAGCATCTGCCAACCTCATTCTCCATCTTGCGAAGGGTGGAGCCGATGTGGCCCTGATACAATAACCATGGACGGTCAATGATCGTATATGTGGTATCAGGTGCAATGGATACAGGACCTTCGTCCTATCAACCCCAGGTAGGCCAAGATCTTGCATACTCACTAAAAACAAATTTAATGCTCTTTTATTGCAGAATTTTAGTCATAGCGACACAGCCGCCATCAGCCTATCGGTGGAAAACGGCCAGCGGGACATCTGACTAGTTTCATCGTACATGGCGCACGACCATACTGAATCACCCCCTCCGAAATGCGTCACGGATATTGTATCGGAGGAAAAAAGACGGAATTGTAGAGTCATTATAGGTGCTGACGCCAAAGCGCACCACACAATATGGGCGAGTACCGGCACCAATGGTCGAGGTGAGTCTCTTTTTAATTTCATTATAAACGAAACCTTGAAGCCATGTGTTTGCTGCGTTCCTGACGGTGAAAGAATGCCACTCATCACTTAGGGTGATGGCAGAGTATTTTGACATCAGGCTCACATGGGTACCGGGACACAGCGACATTCCAGGCAATTGCGTAGCGGATGCGTTAGCAAGACAGGGCACTACGGTACAGGTTCTTCCGGAAAAAGAAGGTGTTAGTATGCCAATATCTACCTGCCGTTTGCAGATCAGCCAGTGGACCGATAATATGTTCAAGGACAAGTGGAGACTTACTTCAACTTGCAAACAAGCCAGGGTCCTCTGGACACAGGTGGACAGGACGAGGACTAGGCAACTACTTAACTTGCCGAGAGGCAGGTTATCCACAATGTTAGGAACACTTACGGGACATTGTCTTGTAGGAAAACACCCCCTAAGATTGGGACATAGAAACTCTACTCTCTGTAGATGCTGCATGGAAGAGGACGAGGAGACGACGAAACACCTTCTCTTGGATTGCCCTGCTCTGGCAGGACTGAGAAGTAGGATATTCGGTACACATTTAGTTAGCACCGTAGCCCTACAGGATATTCCTGTAGGTCTCATGGACAAATTTATTGAAAGGGCAAATTGGCCAGACGACTAGTCAATAGTTGCTATGGAGGAAACTGAAGGTATCACAATGCGCTTCTTTAGCCTAAGTGTGCTAGACAGCGTGCTGTCTTGCAGCCTTTTCAACCAACCATTGTTGCATTGATTAGCCAGACATTTCTATGTCATAATTATAGTGCGTACAGAGTTTTAAGTAACCCCTATTTTGTATGAGCATAGATACATCAATACTTAAATTAATGACGTGTATGTGATGATATGACAACAGCAACAACAACAACAGCAACAACAACAACAGCAACATGTTATGATGCGATGATATTCATATAAACATTCAGCAAAACTACAAAGAATTGTGATTTTCCATAAGGCGAACAACAAGTTGTACAGCATAAAATAGACAGGCAGATTGTGTCTCAGATTTCCAGCTATCATATTGCGAGTATTCGTTCTCCTACTAGTCGACGACAGTCTGTCCACACGCACCCATCCGTCCGTCGTCCATTTAGCAAAGTCCGTCCTTGTCAGCCAGAAGTCCCCATCTTTGTCTGTCTGCTTGTCTGCACTTATCATAAGCCGAACGTGTTATAAATCAAAAAACAGCCAGTGAGGGAAATACTGCTGCAGAAGGAGGCAGAGGAACAAGAGATGAGAATAAAATGTTGGAAAAATTAAAGAAACAAAATCATTGCAAATTATCGGTAATTACGTGATAATTTACAATGCGTCTAAATGTTAACTTTGTATATTTACACACCACCAATTGTATGGCCAACATGCATGTCAGTCCGTCCCATCATTATCTTGGGGAGAATGGGTATTTTTTAAGTGTGTGCGATAATAGTGTTGGACGCTCTCTGGTTTACTAATTAGACTGGCCAGCAGAAAGAGAAGGAGTTAACGTGACTTGTCGAGATATAAACTATGCATTTGTTGGAATTTCATGGAGCAAGGAGGAGGATATGGTGATGATGACAATTACATAGATGATGGCTATTATCAGGTGGTGTTGGTGATAATCGAGTTATAAATCATAGTTTATCGATAGATAATAAAAAAATAAAAAGGTATTTAAGAATCATTATGAGTAGTCAAACAATGACAAGCTCAGAAAAACACTGATAGGATCTTAAAAATGCGATTTCTTAGAAATGGAAAAAAATAAATGAATAAAAATAAACATTCATGTTGTTGTCTTATTAGTTTTCTGTAGATGATAACAGAAACCGGGAGCCAATTATATTTTTAGGCTAATGGTTTGGTCCAAGGGTTCAAACAATAATGGGTTTCAATTTGAGTTTGAATTTGCGAAGTAGGAAAATAGAAAAGTGCTAAAGCTGAGTGTAAACTAAGAAAATAACACAGAGAACTATTTACATTATAAGTTAAATTATAAAATAAATACAAATTAGGCTGTTGCCACCAAATTGCTGTTGCCGCAACCGAACTGAGGTTGTCGCGACTGCATTTGGTCCCCACAAACTGACAGCCAAAGTCACGATGTTGAACGTTAATGTTCGCTTTCTTTCTATGCGACAAACAGCTGATTTGGGAGTCACTAACAAGCGAACGAAAACATATACAATTCAGTACAAAATCGGACCCCACTTACACCCTCTCCCTCAAAATCCAAGCGAACGAAGCCAGGCACTCACTTTCGTTTCAGAATGCGAGTCACTATCTTTCGACTTGTCGTTCGCATGGTTTTAAGTGTGTTTGTGTGGTTGTTGTTCAAAGTAATAACGTTCGCCATTTAATTTCGGAGCGAGAGAGAAGAGTACGAAGAACTAGTATCTGGAGGTGCCACAAAGTTGTCGTTTTTGTGCTGAAATTTAAATATATTTTAATAACAAATTTATTATAATGACATTATTTTCTGTCCATTGTGTTTCTTCCATTGAATTCTATATAAATTGTTTTTGTTTCAAGCTTTTATTTCATTTCCAGCTATGCGACAACCAAAAGACAAGTGACTGGTTTTGACATTTTCGTTCGCATAGATGACAGCGAAAATAGTTAGTGGATTCCGATTTTTCAAATACACAATCACACAATAACATTTAAAGCCTGGGATAAGAAAGAAAGTGAGTGACTGGCTTTCGTTCGCTTAGGTTTTCTTTCGAGATCGTGACTTGGGCTGTAAAATTCGTTTGAAGCAACTTCTAATAGGTTGCGGCAACCTATAATGCGTCTGTGATGACCTCTAATTCGTATGTGATAACACCCTACGTTTTTGTGTCAATATCTAAATTCGGCTACAGCTAATTCCGTTATTCTTCCTGTAGGTGAAGAGATAAATAACAAACTTTGAACAAAATGTTGTGGGGAACCATATTTATAGAGGATAATATAAGGCATTCTGCGGCATTGGGGATAAACCGCTAAATTAAGTGTTAATGAGCTTTCATCATATAACTCAAGGGCAGTTTGTCCGATAGCAGTAAGTAAAAAATCCCAAAATCCGCTAGTAAATTACCTCCAAGTTATCCCTACACCGTTTTTAATTAGCTCAATAGTTTCAGAAATATTCAGGAAGTATTTCGTACAAACATTTTTTGACATGCGAAATTTTAATTTTTTTTGGGTTTTTCAAAATTTATAAAAAAAAAATCAAAAACCTCAAAATTTCTCTTCTTGGAATTTTAGTTATAAACATAGATATGCTACAAATAAATCAAGCAAGTTTACATTAAAATCGATTGACTAGTTTTGGCTTAATTCACCGGATAACGTGGTCTCATCTGAGGTTCCTATTTTTGATGATGCGTTCATGTATTTCAAGTGATACTTGCCGAATGACGTGAGTAATGTTGTCTTCAAATTCCTCAGCTCTAGACGGCTCATCTGTATAGGCTTTTGACCTTACCTAGTCCCCCCAAATGGAAAGGACTACAGGTATGATATCACATGATCTAGAAGTCTATGCTCAGATTCTAAATTCGCAAAAATTCCATGATTTCCCAGGCTGTCGCAAGTAGCGCCGTCTTTTTGGAGCCACATGTAGTCGAGATCACGGGGTTGAAATTATGGCAGCAAATAATCTTATATCATATTGTGATAATGGACGCCATTCAAGGTTACTTTACGGTCGGCCTTAATTTTGAAGAAATATGGGCCGATTATTCCACGGTTCCATAGAACACACCAAACCTTTGTTTTTCCTAGGTATAATGGAAATTGTGCAATTGATGTAGCCATTACTTACTTCCCTAGGTTACCTTAAAAAACCCCGAGAGGGGTTACGGGCCTTACAATATAAAGATAACATATTTCTCCAATCTATAGCTTTCCCCTCCTGTTGGTAACACCAAGCTCTCGCCGGCAATATTCTACCTGGTCTTTCCAGTGAAGTCTTGATCGTCATATTTTTCGATGTCCTTCGGGTACGTTTTCGAATACAATTTTGATCCATTCTACTGGCATGGCCTAGTAACAGTAAATACTCTATTTTGTTTCGCTTAGCTACAATACACTATTGCCGAATACACTATTACACGAATACACAATACACTATTAGTCGAATTTTTCTTGTGCGTGCACAATCTCGTCGACCTAAGGGATTTTCAATCGTAGGGAAGAATTTTTGGAACGAAGTTCCTTATCGCACGTTGCGGGATGGGGGCTAAATAAAAAAAATTTAAACAACTTTTGTTTAACCGTATTATGCTATAACCCAGTATACAACCCAGGATTATTCTGCATACTTTTAGGATTTGGTAATTATTACTAGATTTGAACAGTCAGGGACATACATATATGAGAGTTGTGTTCTTTCATGTTGGCCTTGTGATAGTCATGCCATTGTGAAGTGTGCTGGCTTCAATGGAAAGCATTATGACATAATTACGGCTAAGGAAAGCGGGCTTCGCTGAACATGTTGGACGTGTAAGGACTTCGATGTTGACCTTTTTTAGGTTATTGCCTTTTGCGTTATTAACAGTTTTACCCCATTCTGTGTGCTTGAAGTTCAAGTCTCCCGCTAGTACATAGTAATTATTTGAATTTTGAAGATTCATAAAATCATATAGTTTTTGCATGTCTGCTCGTATTGAATTTATATTGCCGGCCGGATAGCACGCACATCTAATAACTAAAAATTGTCGCAGTCAACGGGTATCTTTATGGCGCATGTCTCTAAAGCATCTAGCGAATATATACTTTTGTTATCGTGACTGTAGAATTGTATGTTATTCTTGATTAATATAGCAGTTCACCTACCTCTTGTTGCACCAATTCGATACTTGCTTATGATTTTATAATTTTTAGTTATTACACTGTATCTATGGTTTAATTTTGTCTCATTTAATAGGACAATACAATTTCTTAAAAAAAACTTTTTCTTCAAAAAAAAAAAACTTGTTATAAAAAAATACATTTTCTTACAAAAATCCCTTTTCTTAAAAGTACCATTTCTTAAATATAAAATATTACCTTTTTTCTTGAGATAAGTAAGCTTTCTGAAAATAAGTAAATTCTGTTAATATATAACCTTTTCCTAAAAAGAGTACTTCTTTAAAAGTACCTGTTCTTACAAAAGTACTTCTTGTAAAAAATATTCATACTCTTCTATGGCCTTTTCTCACAGAAATTACTTCTTCTTAAAAATAGTACCTTTTCTTAAAAAAGCATTATCTTTTAATAAAAGAAGTACCTCTCTTTAAAAAAGGACCTATAATATACATATTTCGGAAAATATAATACATATTCTTGCAAAAAGGAACTAAAAATATAATTTTTGATGTGTTAACATCTATAGCGGCGTATAGGGACTAAATCTATCAAAGTCAGATTGTATGCTGCTGCTAAAACCAGATTTTATGCTGCTGCTAAAACCAGATTTTATGCTGCTGCTAAAACCAGATTTTCTGCGACTGCGAAAGAGAATAATGACGTGTTAAACAAAAATGAGCGAGCAAGAGAGCAATGAAAGAATGGTGTGGCAGGGGTGAGGCAAACGAAATTGTGTCTATAGCGTATGTATTAACATAGTAATGTATGTATGTACTTGTGGCTATGCTTTAGCCACGCAAAATTTCATATGCAAGCCCATGGGCTTGCGCAGTCCACATTACGGTGAAACACTAATACGTCAGCTACTTCGTACAAAGTATGTGTAGTTGTGTGTTTGACTGTTTCGTTGCTGTTTATATGGCAAACATGTGGTTTTGTGACACACGTATACGTCAGCTACTTCGGACAAAGTATGTGTGATGTTGTGTGTTTGGTTGTTTCGTTGTTGTTGCTATGGCCAAACAAAGCGAGTCATTTGATGTTCGGCATTGCCCGGTGTATACAAAAAAACTATTATTTTTTATTTTCCAATGTAACATTTACTAATGTGTTCATAGAAATCGAACAGGTACCGTGTAGCAAAAAGGTGTTCACACATCATCCGTGAGTTCGAACACTCATTGATTTTCTTTTAAATTCATTGCAGGAAAATAAATAAACTTTTCTTAAAAAAAGTATGTTATTTTACAAAAAGTACCTTTTCT
Organism: Phaonia tiefii; assembly: GCA_963931995.1. Lineage (NCBI taxonomy): Eukaryota > Metazoa > Arthropoda > Insecta > Diptera > Muscidae > Phaonia > Phaonia tiefii. Next base: position 211,552,851 of record OZ008368.1, read on the forward strand.
TAAAGATCCATTTAAATTATCGTACTTTTCAACGGGCGCTTTATACGTGCTGGAACTAACTAGTACATAATATACAGCGAAAGAAACTTCGTTCCAACCGGGTGTCCCATGACACCTCATGTAATTTTTTTTTAAATCGTCAAAATAAGAAAATAGCAAAAATAACAAATTACAACAACTCGGAAACGGTGCGTCCAATCGCAAAAATAAAAAATTTATTACCTCCGAAGAAGACTTTAACCAATGTATTTCTTTAATAAGGCATCAGTTATTTAAAAAATTCCCTAACACATTTGTATGTTTTAGCGATTTTTATGTATTCGAAAAACGTTAGTTTAACGGATTTGCAAGCCTCTGATGGAGGTAAACAATTTATTAGTTTGGCGTTTGGACGCACCGTTTCCGAGTTATAGGTATTTTTAATTTTAGATATTTTCTTCTTTGCCTATTTAAAAAAAATACGAATTGGTCCACTTTATGAAACTCCTTAGAAACTCGGAAAAATTTGTTATTTTATCGATTCGACGCTCCGTTTCCGTGATATAAAACTTTTTCTAATGTTTTTATATTTTGGATCAAAAATGGGTATGGATTACCCAAGGTAACTCATTACCCACGAAATACGACTGAACCCTCCGTTTCCCCAATATATATATAATAACGTTGTGACAATTTTTTATTAAAAAAGTTTTAGTTTTAGCGATTTGTTTAAAAAACCGTGATGCCGTATTAAAGACATCATCCATTCATTGGCTACGGCCTCCTACGGAGATAAAAAAGTTATTATTTTTGCGATTGCACCCACCATTTCCGACATATAGTATTTGTTTTTATTTTATTCGAAATTTTTTATTTTCGAAAAATTATTTATTATTTTATTCGAAAAATTTTAGTTTTAGCGATTTGTTTAGAAATAAAGTGATGCCGTATTAATTACATCCATTTGTTACAGCCTCCAATGGAAGTAAGGAGGTGTTATTTTTGCCATTGGACGCACCGTTTCCGAGTTAAAGTAATTTTTTTTATCATAGCGGCTTTCTTGTTTTAGCGATTTTTAAAAACAAATGCAATTCGAATTGGACCGCTTTATGGAAATCCGTTAGAATCCCGCAAAAATTAGTTATTTTTTCGATTCGAACTCCGTCTCCGAGATATAGACATTTTTTCCAATTTTAACGTGGAATACGTTATACGGTAAGGTAGGGGTGTTGATCTGGAGCAAAAAATTTTGAGAAAATGTTTGTCACTCGTTATAAGTTTTTAATACTTTATGCATGCATTGAAGAAAATTCAAGTATGGTCGTAACATATTTAATATGTCTTCTTTTGATTTGTATTTAAATAATCATATTGCTACATATAATTTTTTTGATTCTATAAGTAAATCAAAATTTAACTCCTTCAAATTTTGTATTAATTTTCATATGCTTTGTATTTTATGTATTATGACATCATGTGTAAGAGCAGTACGATTATCTGTGTATTCATCACAGAACCAGTGTGAGAAAGAGAAGAAAGAACATTACAGAACCAGTGTTGCCACATGCAGTATTTACACTTGTTTTCAAAAGTGCATCGAATTGATATAAAGTGTACCCAAATTTTGTTAAAAACTATCCTAAATTTTTAACATAAAAATTAAAGATAAATTTGATAGATTTAAATCATTTTTCAAAAATTATATTTAATTCATATATTTTAATTGCAAAACGGCTTCATATTTTTTTTCATAATAATAATAATTTTGTTTATATTTAAATACAAAATAATCCATTTGAATAAAAATCAAGTTTTTTAGATTTTTTTTCATAAAATTCATAATGGGATATGGCATCAACAATTGGTTGTGACAGCCATCAAATTCAAGTTTAGTATACCAATATATTATTTCTTACAGCCGAATTAGTTTTTAAAATTTTCGTTGATCCAACTAATACAATATTCACCACTACTGGATATTTTGATTAAAAAAGTAAACAAACAAAAACCGTTTCCCATTACATCCCATGAAGGGATTGGAAAGAGCTTCTCACAACCCGTGAGCTGTGCGCTTTCTAATTGTTCATTCAGTGATGGGACCTCAAAGTTTGTCGATAATGTGGCCATCACTAAGCGAGGAGGCCGTCGCCGATGGAAGTGTAAGGTGGTCAGAGCAGGGTCGAACCCACGTTATCATAAGAATAATTTGATTACTAGAACTAAAACCCAATTAAGAGATCACAATTACTTATTGTTGCTGTGGCTTTAACTAAAAATTTCAGGTTTTGCAACCAAAACTTAATTACAAAATAATTCATATACACAATATTTGGTAATACGGAACACAATTATTATTGGTAATCCCAACTGAGCAATTTGATAGTCCAAGAGACCGCCAAATTTTAGTTGGCTGTAAATATTGTTGTGACAACGAATCTCTTCGCTGAATGCATCATCGGATACTGCACATATTTTAACGTGTTGTGTCTGTTCACTCAGGTCCTGAATCGTTCTACAGGGTGGTTCAGTCACGACTCCACAAATTCACCAGCGTATTCCTTGGCTCATTTAACGAACATATGTCCCAGAGGTCTTACCGTTTCAAAGTTCAGCCAATTATTCAGCCAAAAATTTCAATAAAATAAAATCTTAAACTTGTTAATTTACAAAAACAAATGAATGTGTGCTGTTATTTCGGTTCCAAAAACAAAACAAGAATGTTTGCAATTCAGCCAACCGGTCATAACTTTGGAACGGTAAGACCTCTGGGCTTGGAAAAGTAAGCTGTAGGGCTACCTTTTAGGAGAAACAAAACATAAGTTACCTGTGATCTGGCTGAGCAAATTGAGGTTATGTGCACTTTCTTATCTCTTTTCCTTAAAATTTTTTTTTACAACTCCGTATCTCGGCGATTTTTTTAATGATTCTGTAATGTCTCTTACAGGCCCTCCAACAAGCCCAAAAAAACCCGACCACTAGTTCAGAACTTAGCAGTTTTACGCTAGTACCCTCCGACCACCAATCCCAAAAATTTTTCAAACCGCTGCCATTTCGCCACCCTTGCACTTAGGGAGATGGTCATAGATGGGCATATTTTCATAAAATGAGCCAGTAAAATTTGTCCAGTCGAGACTGAACCACCCTGTATATACAGACAATGGCAGCACAGCTCAAACGACCAACCTTGAAAATTTGCAGAACTGTTAACATCTACTTGTACTGAACATTGACGAATGTAGTAATTTTCTGCAAAATGAGACGTTTGAACGCAAAAACCACAATTATAATATTTTTACTTACCTTTCTTAATAAGCACATAAACAATTTTGACATCAACCCGACAGACAAAATTGTACAGTCATTAACTTTTGGAACGAAGTTCCTTATCGCTCGTTGCGAGATGGGGGCTAAATGAAAAAAAAATTAAACAAATCTTTTTTACCACCATCATGCTACAACCCAGAAATATCAGCTATATTGGGTACTTTTGCTGTGGTTTGTGTCTGGACTAACATATGTTGGAAAATTTTTTGATTAATGGGAAGTTTTCTATGTGGAGCCTGTAACCAATATTTGTATATATTGTAGTTTTGAACCCAACAGAAAGTAAATTTAGAAAAGCCAAAGTGAAAGAAGTTTAAAAAAAGAACATTAAATAAGTGCCTTTTCATAAAAAAGTAAATTTTCTCATACATACATATTCCTATTCTTAAACGAAGTGCATTTTCTTAAAAAAATACCTTATCTTAAAGAAGTACCTTGACTTAAAAAATACGTTTTCTTAAAAAAAATCGATGAGTGTTCGAACTCACGGATGATGTGTTAACAACTTTTTGCTACACGGTATCTGTTCGATTTCTATGAACACATTAGTTTATGTTACATTGGAAAATAAAAAATAATAGTTTTTTTGTATACTCCGGGCAATGCTGAACATCAAATGACTCGCTTTATTTGGCCATAGCAACAACAACGAAACAACCAAACACACAACATCACACATACTTTGTCCGAAGTAGCTGACGTATACGGGTGTCACATAACCACATGTTTGCCATATCAACAGCAAGGAAACAGCCAAACACACAACATCACACATACTTTGTACGAAGTAGCTGACGTATTAGTGTGTCACCATAACGTCGACTGCGCAAGCCCATGGACTGGCAAATGAAATTTTGCGTGGCTATGCTTTAAATCTCCTTTCAACAACAGCAATAGACACATGTCCATACCTACATTATTATGTTAATACATACGCTATAGACACAATTTCGTTTGCCTCACCCCTGCCACACCACTCTTTCATTGCTCTCTTGCTCGCTCATTTTTGTTTAACACGTCATTATTCTCTTTCGCAGTCGCAGAAAAAAGCTGGTTTTAGCAGCAGCATAAAATCTGGTTTTAGCACAGCATAAAATCTGGTTTTAGCAGCATCATAAAATCTGACTTTGATAGATTTAGTCCCTATACGCCGCTATAGATGTTAACACATCAAAAGTAATTTTTTTAAATAAGTAAATTTTCCTAAAAAAATACATTATCTTACAACAAAATGCCTTTTCTTAAAAAACTACCTTTTCTTTAAAGAGTACATTTTCTTTGAAACAAAATAACTTTTCTTGCGATAAGTACCTACTCTTAAAACTGTACTCATTCTTGAAAAAAGGACCAATTCTAAAAAATTCCCAATTCCTAAAATAAAAACCATTTCGTGAAAAAATGCCTTGTTTAAAAAAAATTGTTTTTCTTACAAAAATATCTTTTCTTAAAATTAAATTTTCTTAAAAATAAAATAGTACATTTTCTTGAGATAAGTAGCCTTTCCGAAAATAAGTAAAAAAAAAAGCCTTCTCCTAAAAAGAGTACCACTTCTTTAAAAAGTACATGTTCTTAAAAAAGTACTTCTATGTAAAAACAATCATACTGTTATGGCTTTTCCTTACAAAAAGTAATTCTTTTCAAAAATAGCACCTACTCTTAAAAAACACATTAGCTTTTAATAAAAGATGTACGTCTCTTTAAAAATTATATTTATTTATGAAAATATTTTATTTATTTATGGGTAAACCTGCACAACAAGTTATATTGTCTTATGATTATAGTGCAGGGATTTCTATCTCAAATTAATTAATTACAACTTTATATAGTTACAAGTTTTTTCAAAAATGTAGTAAAAAAATAATCAAAAGTATAAATTATGAGGTACAATCAATCAAAAAATCGAAAAGAAAGACAGAAAACTCACAAAGTATTAAATAAAATTGTAGAGCATACGCATAGAATAACACATACTATAGAAGAACTTATTCTCTCATCTGACGTTTCATTTCACACTCTCTCGGTAGGTCTGTGGAAATGAGAGCAAATTAAATTTAAAATTTACATACACCAGGTGGAGTTACAAAATATGTTCACTTAACTATTTCCTGTCGTTTTGGTGTAGAACTGAAAAATTTAAATGTATTTTGCACTTTTTTGTTGACTTTTAACGTTGGTATTCATTTGTATTGTATTTAACACAACTAGTTTGCCACAAAAACACGAAATTCGGGTGTAGTTCCTTTGCGGATCGCTGTATACTATTGCCACCATCTGGTATTATTGAACCCATATTTTCCACCCTCCACTGTGTAATTTCCATCGTACCTATGACGTTTAATTTATTGAGCGAATAAAAACTTCTATAGTATGTGTTATTCTATGAGCATACGGGTTAAAAATCATCCATATATCGGAGAAACAATTTGATCGAAATAGCTAAAATTAACAATATCACCGAAGTTAACAATAATAACATAAATAAAATAAAAAATTAGTATAACAATGCACATTGATATTATTAATTTTAATTTATAGTATTAATTTAAATTTAATTTTTACATTATATTCTAATTGACATGAATGAAGTTCTGTTCTGTTTATTGATATCAAAAATATTCAACTTGAATGATCACACTTCTGTCACTAAACGTTTAAATTGTGCGTTGTTGCGAGTACTCCTTATATTTACTGGTAAAGCGTTCGGTCCACAAGCGAATCACATTAATAAAAAATCGACGTTCAGACTCTGAATATCTATGTACAAGTTGGATTAAATTGATACTTCTCCTGGAGATACTAAACCTAAACTAAATGGAGTTACGTGGTCATATTTTCTCAAGCAAAAAGTATATCTTACAATAGTGTTAAAAGTAGAGTTTAATTTTCGTCTACTTTACGAGTCACAATTAGCAAAAATTTCAGAGCCATGCATGAGTGTAGGAATCAGATACGATTTTGCCAACAGCATACGAATCCTAAAAGGTGTAAATGATTGTGTAATCCACAATGATCTCAATAATGCAAACGTTTTACCAAAAGCAGAGCAATATGATCGTTCCAATTTAGCTTACTGTTAAGCACTATTACTAAATTTTTCGCATTAGTGACAACTTTGACAGTCATTTATCACAATATCCGGATGGTCTTCATCGTCATTACTCCTTTTTATTATCAAGCATTTCGATTTTTCTGGATTTATGCCCAGTCCATTAATCATAGCCCATTTAGACACCAAATTCAATTTCTGATTTAAAATGTTAACACATTCCAAAAAGTTACCACGATTTCCGCTGACATATACCTGAATGTCGTCTGAATACATCCTTACTTTTGCTATTTGTAAAACTTGGGGGTAGGTCGTTAGCATATATAGAAAAAAGGAGCGGGCTTATAATAATCTTAGCTCTTTCCACCTTCTCGGATAATAGCTAGTAGTTATAATATTGTTCATAACAAAAGTTATGTATGGTAGAATCAGACTTTTCCTATATTGCTAGCCTTTTTAGTTCACTTGCAATTGCATCAACTAAATATTTTATATTATCTTCTTAAAAAGCAGTTTGATCATCGATAGAAAGCAGATAATAAGTCATGTTCCGGTCTATTTTAATAAATTAAAATCACGATATGTAATCAATTCTGTGGTCGAAGTTAAAGTCAAGAAGAAGTCACATACCATGCCAGGTCATGTCTCGGAAAACAGGATGCAGATATTTGGCTATAGAGGGAATGTGGAGATTCATGACAAACAAAAAAAAAATCTAGTAAAAACGAAAATACTGACACCTCATGTAATTTTTTTAATATAATATTTGTTTTTAGAATTGTAAACGTCAGATTTGAAATATATAGAATTATGTCGGGGTAACAGAATTGAAAATTAATTCGGTCGTACCAACAGAATTCATGAGGAATTCGGTTGCAGTAACCTAATCGGCGCCAAATTCGGTCATTACAACCGACTTAAGGATTAATTCGGTTATTGCGACCGAATTGATATCAAATTAGATAGTTGCAACCACAATGATACAACCGCATCCCACCATAAGTTGGTACCAATACCGGTTGTGGTATCCGAACTAATTACAAATTCGGTTGTTCGATTTCTTCAATCGAATTGCAGTTGTGGGGATTAAATTCTGTTGTGATAATATCAATTTGGCAGTGGCAATTCCACAATAATTAAGGTTGCTAATCATATTTTAAAGTAATTAGTTCTCTAATTGTGGCATTAGAGAGTTTGTACTTTATTGGCATAAACGTGAACCCGCCGGTGAACCTTCCTATTGTGATTCTAAACTTATTCCTTCCGTCTATTTTCTTCACTTTTTTCCTACTTTATCCTCATGTCTTCCTTACATCTGCCTTCTATCTGGCCGGTCTGATTTCTATTAATTTTGACTTCGCTTTCATTTAATTTCCCTTAACTTTCACACTTCGTCGCCTCGCTACATTATCATTGCAAGCCTCATTATTTATTCATTGAATCTGAGTAATAACTACGTCATATTTTATCACCAATTTGAAAGTCAAGTTATTCAATTTATGTCATAAATTAATTGTAATTACTACATAAATATTGACATTAATAAAGCTTGAGTCCGTCTACCTACTGCAGCAACATTGTTGCAGTTCTCTCATTAACTTTCGCACACACAGGGAGTTGTGACCACTTTAGTCTCACAGCGCAACAGCATAAATTGAAAATATGAAATCTATAATTAAACTTATGGTAAACATTACAGTTGACGCCTTTCCAATTATAGTGTAACGCAGCGTCATTCTGTGTGCCAGTGTTAGCAACACACGAATGGGGGGCAGTTAATTAAAACTACGTCATCAGTTAGTATGGACTTTGTGCGGAAGTTAACAGCTACCAGTTCTTGCAAAGGAGGGTCGTAACAGACAAATGTTGTAAATAGAATTTTAAGACATCAGCTTGGTCGCCCAGATGCTGTCTCGGCATTGTGGTGTGCCTGAAGTTGGTCATAGAATTAATAACATAAGTGGCCTAAGGCTACGATAAAGGGAATTCAGGGAGGATGACGCTTTTTTGAAGGACAAATAAATTTGTTTATATTTAGTAGCTTCCTAGTACCAAACAGAAACGTATTAAACAAGAAAGAGACGAGTCTGGGGAGCACTGTGAGTCAGAAAGTAACTTATAATCTAATTCATATATATATATTTACAACAAGAACGCAGCAATGAATGACATTATCGTCTTCTAATCAAAATCCGATTTTTTTTGATGTGTTAATATCTATAGGCACGGGTAGGGCAATCTATCAAAGTGAACACATGCAAACAATGTGGCTGAAAATAAGTATGATGGTATTGATGTAGCGGCAGCGAAAAAACAAGCAGGTAGTCGTCGCCAAAGAATATTGAATAGTATAGAGAATTCATGGAACGAATTGTATGACTCAAAAGTTCTATTTTTTTTTAACTTGTTTCTTTCATTATTTTGATGTGAGTGCTTGATGCATTTTGAAACATTTGTGCTTTTTGTATTATTTTATGTAATAATATTGTCGAAATGGTGCATTTATATTGAAATATTCTATTAAGAGAATAAGACTCGTTAATGCTCTTTTACTCAGACTCTCTATACTATTCAATACTTTTTCTCGTCGCTCTGTTTGGAGACAAATCAAAAACAATTATTTCAGTGACACTGAAAAATACTGATTTATTTACTCTATCAATATTACATCTAATGTTAAAGTAAGGAAAAAGAAAGTGCAATAGTAAAAGAGCCTTCAGCACAAAAAAAAAACTATTTCAATCAACAACAAAACAATTTTAAACTAAATTTTATTTATAATGGAAGTAAGTACATTTCGTATAGTGGCTTTTGGAATTGAGTCCATTCTGGGCATCATATAACCTTGATCAATACTTATTAAATGAATTTATTAATGTTTAAAAGAGCTTGAAATTTGTTATATTTTCCAATGTAACATTTACTACTGTGTTCATAGAAATCGAATAGGTACCGTGTAACAAAAAGGTGTCAACACATCGCCTGTGAGTTCCAACACTCATTGATTTTTTTAATGTTTATACCCCTTATGATGCTGACGTTTCGACTCACCAAACGAGCAACTTTGCAACGATTGCCATATTCTTTTTTTTACTGGGTTTTATTGTAATAAATTCCAAATACATTCTACTGGTACACAATAAATACATCTTAATATTACCTATATCTATTTCCCTCACACCCATAGGGTACCCTTCAGAAACTTCCATCCTCATCAAAAAATAACTACATACATACATCAAATCTTAATAATAAATTATATACGCTGTAAAGAAAATAATAATTCCCCGAAAAATCGATGCAAAACGGGAACGCCTTGTTTGTCCTCTTGACCTAAAAGTAAAAGAAACTTAAAAACGATTGCCATAACAATACAATAGTCTAGTATCTTTTGTGCAAGGTCTAGACTCACCTCTTTAGAGTAGGCACAAAATTCTTCTTTGGCATCTAGTTTGGAGTCATCAGTGTTGAAGTCTACATACCCTCTATAACATGGTATAAGTCCCTTCGAGTCCTGTCTATCCGGAACATGAGAGGAGAAGTTTCTCCTCTGGATAGAGAAACCAAAATACCTTCCGTTACATGGTATACATCCCATCCAGTTCTGTCCATCCGGAATATGAGAGAAGTTTCTCCTAAGGATAGAAGTTGATGCCGCAGTTCCCTCAAAATCATCATATATTGCCGCAGTTCCCTTAAAATCATCGGAATGGGCGAGGACTGTCACACACGCTGAAAGAGAAACGGTTCCAGGTACATGTTTGCAAGCATTGTTTTCATGAATTGAAGAGATGTATGCTGCCTTTTTGTTCCTTTGTAGTCTGCCACGTCTTTGTTTTCAGCAGTTTTCAACAAAAAAATCCTCGCTTCTATCTCAAAAAAATATAGAATATACTATTAATTATTGTATCTCCAACTTTTAATATTGAATTGCAAACGCAATGTGTTTGGCCACAATTATACTATACTTGCGACAAGCTACAAACAAGTTGTATTTGCATTCAAACATAAAAAAGATTAATTTTACAGCGTGTAGTCAAAATATTTGAAATATTATTCCCAACTGCCTGGGTTTCAAGACAATCGATGTAGTCTATGTCCACACACACAGCGAAGTTGGTCATGGTCGAAAGAAGAGTTCTGATCATACACGCTGAAAAATTTGTTTTTTTGTTGTTGTTTGGATGCAAATATAAAGTGTTTGTAGCTTGTCGCAAATACTATGTCCAAACACATTGTATTTGCTATTCAATATAACATGTTTGGCACACAATGATTAATAGGTTATTCTAAAGGGTTTTTCAATAAGAGCGCTACAAAGGTTTTTTTAAATAAAACAAAACCGGTTTTAGATGCCAAGGAAATTCTTTATTCCTGTGAAAGTACGTTCGATGCCTTTATGTATGGTGCTCGATTTCTTTTGCATGGCCACCACGGGCACGCTTGCAGAAGTCCAGATGCTGAACCCTATTTTCGAAGGTTTTCAAGCATAAATCGGCCGATACTGCTGCAATTTCACGTGCGATATTCGTACGAAGTTCATCAATCGTCGCTGGCTTGTTGGCATAGACCATAGACTTGACGTAGCTTCACAGGAAATAATCTAATGGCGGCAAATCGAACGACCGAGGCGGCCAATCGACTGGGCCATTTCGTGAGATAACACGTTCACCAAACTTGGTTTCCAATAAATTGATTGTGGCATTGAACGGTAGCGATTCGCATTCACAGTAATGTGCCGGTCTAGATCATCAGGGAAGAAATACGGCCCAATGACGCCGCCGGCCCCTAAACCGCACCAAACCGTAATTTTCTCGGGATGCAATGATGACTCATGGATTACGCTGTCTGACCAATAACGCATATTTTGCTTATTGACGAAGCCTTTCAGCCAGAAATGAGCCTCATCCCTGAAGACCATAAATTGGACATAGCGCTTTTAAAGTTGAGGCCACTGACTCCAAATTTCGGTAGTAAATTTTAATAATTTCGACTCGTTGTTGGCTTGTATATCTTTCCATGATGAAATGGCAAACCTTACTGAAGAGAAATGTCAAAAGAGCGAGAAAAAATATGGCGTCGTTTGCTGTCCCTATCGATTTACTTTTGTAGCGTCTCTGTTGAAAAACCCGTTATATGTATATGTGACCAAAATGTGGCTTTGTTTGTTGAAATCTCCAAAGTAACAAAATACAGCAGAAGAAACAAAGAAACAAAATGTAGCAGTTCTCCAATTGACGAAAACAATGCTTGCAAACATGTCCTGTAATATTTTGCTGGGGCCGTTATTTTTCAGCGTGTAATCAGCAGCATCATCACCATTTTCTCTAGCATGGTCATAATTTCTATCACCCCATTGCACAATTAGTTCCCTTGCCACCTTTGTAACATGTACAATTTGTAGCACATTCATGATGTAATAAATTTAGAGAGTTTTTCGCACATTCTCGGAATTAATTCAATTAATTTAAAAAAAGCACCAGCGCGGCACGCGAATTTTAGCACCTGTGCGGAAAGTGAGTGCACACCGTCGGGAGCATGTGTTTTTCCTTGGCGTTAAGCGACATAATTGGTAGGTTGACATTTAGCAGCGACACTTAAGCATAATTGCTTGGCAATTATATCAAGGACGTTAGAGAAAAAAAAACAACTTTTTACATTTGTTTCAGGGTAATTTATATACGATTTGATACAAGGCATTGATATCAAATTTAATCGAAAGTAAATTGAGATAATAACCTAAGGATGAGTCAAACACGTGTATAGTAAAAGCAGGTGAAATATCTGTGTGATGATTTTTCTGAAATGGGCCGTTCTTCTCATCCAAGGAATTTCAAAACAAATATATTCAGAAGCAACTTATTGCAAACAAACTCTACAAATATTCAAATTAGGCTCCAAAATGTCTGACAAAGGCGCTAAATTATGTTATAATTCAAATGGAGGGTGGTTAGCACAAGATTGACCGGTTCAAAAAACGAATGATTTCGTAACTGGAAAGATTACTGTATATTCCAATGCCCGAACTGCCGGTGTAGAACTCATTAGCTTCCAAATTGCTCCTAATTTGAGAAGTATGTTAAAAGCTCATTCTTAGAGCACTTAGTAGATTGCACAATTTGTATTAACGAAAATCTGCAACACGCATGGCAACGATACGCAGTGGGGGATGATCGGAAAAAACGTGGAAATATTTCAGCCGTTTCCAAACAACTCCAGCGAGCAAGATGAAATTTATTACGCATATAGTTGAGGTCGTAGGCTAGAGAAATTAATATATTGAAATGTCATTGATCATAATGTAGCTGCACAGTGGGAGCCTAAAGATGGCAGCCTCGGTCATCAAACAAATTTTGACCCTTATAAAACTTTGAATTTGGTTTCCATTGAAAGTTTTTATTGGAGCGACGATGGGGGATTACAATTATGCTACAACCCAGTATTATTAAACATATTGGGTGCTTTGCTTTGGTTTGTGTCTAGACTAACATGTTCCAAGTAATCTTCCACAGAATCTACTATCGCGTTCTCAGCATGCCTATATCAAGGGCAGGACAACTGAGACGGCTCTCCACTCTATAGTCAGCATAATAGAAAACTTCTCTTGAAAATACGGTCTTCGCTCTGCGGAGCTTCCTGGACATCGAGGGAGCCTTCAATAACATTCAACCTTCGGCGATTCTTAGGTCGTTACAGAATGTAGGAGTCGATAGCGTAGTGACGCGCCTAATTGGGAAGCTTCTGGTGGATAGATCCGTCAAAGCTGAATGGGTTGGTGTTTCAATTGCTAGGAACGTTAACAGCGAAGGGGGAGTTTTGTCTCCCCTATTATGGTTAACTTATGTCGATGAATTGCTTCTTGAATTGTATAGGGCCTAATGCCAGGTCTTTGCCTATGCCGATGATATTGCTATCATCTGTACGGGTAGAAACCTCAATTTATTTACCATTCGTACAACCAGCCTACTTAGTCTGATTTTGAACTGGACCGCTAACAACGGACTATCACTTAACCCACTTAAAACCGAGGTTATCTTGTTCTCTCGGAAATATAAAATACCCGCAATTACAGTTGACGGAAAAGGTCAAGTATCTGGGAATAATTCTCGACAGAAAACTGTCTTGGAAACCGAATCTGGAGGAGAGGGTGAAAAAGGCGTCTGTTGCTCTTTACTGCTGTAAAGAGGCGATAGGAAAGCGCTGTGGACTGATTCCTAAGATCACCATGTGGATTTATACGGCAATAGTCAGACCAATACTTCTCTATGGTGGCGGTCCGTCCAAAAGAAATATATTCTGAATTCATTGAAGAAACTTCAAAGATCAGCACTGATTAGCGTTAGTGGGACAATGGGCACAACGTCAGGTACTGCACTTAGTGCTATCCTGAACATCTGTACTCCTGATATCATGACCGAATCGGCAGCCGCTACATCCCTGGTGAGAATCAGAGATTGTGGCGTTTTGATATCGGGGCATTCCGGACACACAGAATTCCTACACCGGATCAACTCTATTCCCGTAAAAACGGACTACTGTATCCCCTACCTTCTACCAGCGGCAAATCTAAGGACTTCTATTCCGAAAAGGAATACCTGGGAAAAGTCAATGGAAGGGAACACCAGTAGTATCAGATTTTTCACGGATGGATCAAAGTAGGACGAGCAAGTAGGCTATGGAGTCCATTCACTGGACGTAAATGTAAATATTTCCTTCAGACTGCCTGATCACTGTAGTGTATATACACTGTAGTGTATTTGTATTAGTGAACTACTGAAAAGTAGTGTCACAACCCTCCGGAGAAAATGTATCTACACAGACAGCCAGGCTGCCATAAAATCCCTGGAAGCCATGTTTGCTACGTCTCTGACGGTGAAAGAATGCCACTCATCACTTAGGGTGATGGCAGAGTATTTTGACATCAGGCTCATCTGGGCACCGTGACACACCGACATTCCAGGCAATTGCGTAGCGGATGCGTTAGCCAGAGAGGGCACTACGGCACAGATTCTTCCGGCAAAAGAAGGAGTTAGTATGCCAATGTCTACCTGCCCTTTGCAGATCAGGCAGTGGGCCGATAATATGTTCCAGAACAAGTGGAGACTTACTTCAACTTGCAACACCAGCCATGGTCCTCTGGCCACAGGTGGACAGGAAGAGGACTAGACAACTACTTAACTTGCCGAGAGGCAGGTTATCCACAATGATAGGAACACTTACGGGACATTGTCTTGTAAGAAAGCACGCCCTAAGATTGGCACGGAAGAGGACGAGGAAACGACGAAACACCTTCTCTTAGAATGCCCTGCTCTGGCAGGACTGAGAACTAGGATATTCGGAACACATTGAGTTGGCACCGTAGCGCTACAGGATATTCCTGTAGGTCGTATAGAAGAATTCATTGAAAGGGCAAATTGGCTAGACGACTAGTCAATAGTTGCTATAGAGGAAACTGCAGGAATCACAATGGACTTCTTTAGCCTAAGTGTACTAGACAGCGTGCTGTCTTGCAGCCTTTTCAACCAACCAACCAACCAACACATGTTGGGAAATATCTTGTTTAATGGGAAGTTTTCTCGGTGGAGCCTGTAACCAATATTTAGTACATATTGTAGTTTTGAACATAATGAAAAGTAAATTAAGAAAATCCGAAGTGAGAGAAGTTCAAAAAATTTAAATGTTCTTAAACAAGTGGCTTTTCTTAAAACAAGTATATTTTCCCAAAAAAATATCTATGCATATTCTTAAACGGAATACCTCTTCTTAAACAAAAATACCTTATCTTAAAGAAGTACCTTTGCTTAAAAAAATACATTTAATTACAAAAAGCACCTTTTCTTTAAAAAAGTTATTTTTTTAAATAAAGTAAGTACCTTTTCTTAAAAAAGTAAATTTTCTTAAAACAAATTGCCTTTCCTTAAAAAACTACCTTTGCTTTAAAAAGTACCTGTTCTTAAAAAAAGTACTTCTTTGTAAAAGAAGTGTCCCCTGACAACGCAAGTGATTTTTTATATATATAACGCTACTAAAAGCTCTTATGGTTCTCGAGATATTTTGGAAAATATTTTAAAACTTTTCCTTGTTTTCCAGTCATTTGAGAATATCATGGGAAAATGAAAAGCAATACTAATTTTGGCAAATGAGTTGCTTTAACGACATCATATGGTGTAGAATAAGATAAAAACCATTCAAATTCTTAACTGTTTTAGGAAATCGCATGCATTTAAATTCAAAAGCTTAAAAAAAAAAATGTTCAGCCTTTTTTGAAAAAAGGTGTCACCACAATTTTATTAGTACCAGAGCATTTTGTTTCCAAACATATTGTAAGTATTTAAAATATATCTAAATGTGGATTAAAATTATGGATACCAGTCTTTGAAATACGGGCGAATTACAACGAAAGTAATCATATTAAAAATATCTCGACGTGTAAGGCTGCCTCGCGACTTCTCTAACCTAATTCTGATATATGCATGTGTTTCAACAAAGCAAGTTGAAAAGCTAAACTCTCTAGAAACAAATTTGGAAACTCCTAAAATTTTCTGAAAATTTAAATTTTTGGCGATTTTAGATTTAGTTTTGGGTTTCTGGGATTGTGTTGGAACGAATGTGTATATATTTTCCTTTTTTGAATCTGAATTGTATGAGTAACAAACTGCCAAATTGCAATGTTATATCTCATTGCTTTCTATATTTTGTTATTACTAAATCATTAGTTAATTCCAAAAATGGTTACGTTACCTGATACGGTTAATGGGCGTTCAAGCCATATGATACCTCTTCCTGGTATTGCAGGATGTGGCTGTATAAGAGACGTAAATTAACCCCTTAGAAACCAATTAACACTTTGCAAAATGGCCCTAAGATCCATCGGAAATTCCAAAAGGATTTGTTAGATCCAATATAAAGTAAGATCCTAAATAGTGTCTCATACTCATACGAAAGGTCGGACAGTATCACATTAGAGGTTCCAAGCTCTCGTTCTCCTCTTCAGCATAAGCAGTAATCATGAGCTGAGATTCCCAGTTTATATGCATGTCATCATCTTAAACAGTGTCCAGTGCCCACTGATTCTGGAATATTGATATCTTGTCTAGGAACGAATATGAAGTTCAGCGTACGATTCGTGTTATACATTGACAATAATTGTCTGGTGAACTTGCATTTTGTGCCTCCATATAATATATCGTTGGCATGCCTGAGAGCTTGTGATTCAATCATTCAATCTGAAAGGGGTAAACCTACATGCTCTGCATCCACTGGAACTAGTAATGTCGTACCCAATCTCGGCAGCCAATCAGCTCATTGATTTTGTGAAATGATCCTGTGCCCGGCGTCCATATAAGGTGGATATCGAACAGCTTGTTCATCTCATTTAGAGATGCGCGACAGTTGTTGGTAGTTCTAGAGTCATAAATGTAGACTTCAGAGATTTAATAGCAGTCTGACTTGCGGATACCCCAGATAGATAACCAGAAGATAACGTTTCGTTACAGTCAAAAGGTAACTCTCCGATTGCCGTGACTTCTGCCCGAAATACATTATAATGGTCTGGTAACCTTTTCCACGACCGACCTCTTTAGAATTGACTTCACACCTTACTTTGCCATTTCACGAAGCACTACGCAGCGAATTTTGACAAAAGACCCTCCACCTTCAAGTGCCCAAAATTCAGCTTACTCAACAGCTCAACCCAGCAGACCATGGAAAGCAAAGCAAGGAGCAAAGTGAAGTCAATTCCAATTTTTCTAAAAAAAATCATCTTCTCCGATGAAGCGCATTTCCATCTGAATGGCTTCGTGAATACAAAAAATTGTCGAATTTGGGGCTCAGAAAATCCTCATGCAACCCACGAGAAACAAATGCACCCACAACGAGCAACTGTCTGGTACGGATTTTGGTCAGGCGGCGTGATTGGGCCATACTTTCTTGAAGATGACGCCGAAATTGCAGTGACTGTAAACTAAGGTGGAGCGAAAAAATCGATTTCGCTCGAATCAAAAATGGCGAGTGCGGAAAAGTTGCATTTCGTTATCAATAAGACATATATAAAATATCATCCCGATTGGTTGATATTTAGAGGTTCCGACAACGGCTTGAAGTTTCGACATTTATGTCCGTCCTTCCGTGCATCTTTTAACCAATATTTAAGCTAAGTTTCGGTAGTAAATATTGTCCGATTTCAATGAAATTTGCTTCAGTCCGTTATTTTAGATAGGGGAAGATGCCGGACAAAATTTCTTAAAATCGGTTCAGGTTTATATATAGCTCCCATACAAAATAACCCCAAAATTCGCCTTCCGTACCCTAATAATCCCACAATCCGACTTGCCGAGTATAGAATTTAACGAATGAATATGGTAAATAATTTGGAACCATTATCTAAGCGTTTGCTCATTATGTCTGTTTAAAGTAAACATTGAAACAAACACGTATTACAGTCTCAGACAGACACCTTTCTTTCAAATATTTGGCATGTTTTATTCATTTAATTCATTTAAAATATAACAAAAATTACATATCTAAAAACAAAAAAAAAATTAAAATCTATGTCTATACAGTACAAACAAAAAATACTGTTATTTACACAACAAATTCAGACTTCGTTGCAAATGATGGCATTTGGGTCCTAGATTGAATTCTTGCTCTTATGAATCCATCCCTTGCCTCCTCTCCACAAACCGACGCTGAGGCTTCAGTCACTAATTTTATGCAACGCTCGACTGCTTGCGTGTGGCAAGGAAATTTCCAAATGTTAGAACCCAAGCCACTCTCTACTACTTCCATTAACGTCTCTTTCGTCCAATTTGCACTAACAGGAGGCTCAGTTTTTTGCGCATTTTGCCAATTTATTAAATCAGCGTAATCCGATGCCTCAAAATTAATATTTTCTCCGTGTGCAAAATATCCATTTCGTTGAATAACCGGGGTTATCAGTGCTCTTAAATCAGGGCTGAGGTAGCTAATTAATTTGGTATACAACCAAAGATGGTGGGCTCCTTTACAACATGATGAATTACTTTTAATTGTAAACCACATTGGTCCATACACTTTCATTACGAAATTCGCCAATATTTTTAAATTTTCAGTCGGTTCTTCCGATGCGACATAGAGCCGTAAAATTCTATTTGCAGCTGTAAGCCATCTAGAATGGTTTAATGGACCTGGTGATTTGTTTGCCAAATCTGATAAACAATTGCCTGTAGACACAGCATTCATAATTTCCAGCAGATACTTTTGAACGGTGCTCAAGTCATCCTGGTTTGTAATTTCTGGCAGTGCCGTGTCAATTGTTTCAAACTGAACTGTGGAAAGATTTTCACAGTTGTGTAAACGTTTTCCTATTGGTTCTGAAAAAGCGTTGGGACCTGTCGTTTTACCATCCAACTGCACCATCAAATGCCTTAGTGGGAGCTCATTGGCATGAAGTTGACATATGGTAATGGTAATGGTCTTTTTAATTCTGTTTCTAAAAGACGTATGATTCCTCCCTTCAGTCCAGTATTTACAACGGTGCCATCACATCCAACAACTGACAATTGATTTAAATCTACAGACATATCATTAAGGTAATTTATAATGCTACTTTTAATATTCGCTGCAGATCCTGAATCAGAAGTAGTATGTCCACAGTAAGTGCTATTAGGTTCTGATACTAGAACATAATGTTCTTCAACAACAGTTGTGAGATGGTTTTTCTGACCTTTCTTTATCATTTTAATCGTTTTGTCCTTTCTTCCGTCAAAATACAAACCGATAATAGAATTATTTCTTTGTTCGTCTTTCAGCTGCTGCCGAATTTTTGTTCTTTCACGTCGAAGTTTAGACCGATCCACTACTAACATTTTGTCATCGGAACTTATGACTCCTATATCTTTCAGTATAGAGGAAGCAATATGATAACCCCGCTTATTCAACGAAATGGATATTTTGCACACGGAGAAAATATTCTGCTTTGCATGTTAGCTGACAAGAGAAAAGAAATTCGCCAGGCTGCTTATTCAGGAATAATGGAAGCAAGATCAAAAACATGGACTGGAGTCCGAAAATTCATTGTTCCTGAAATTAATTTTGAAGCATCGGATTACGTTGATTTAATAAATTGGCAAAATGCGCAAAAAACTGAGCCTCCTGTTAGTGCAAATTGGACGAAAGAGACGTTAATGGAAGTAGTAGAGAGTGGCTTGGGTTCTAACATTTGGAAATTTCCTTGCCACACGCAAGCAGTCGAGCGTTGCATAAAATTAGTGACTGAAGCCTCAGCGTCGGTTTGTGGAGAGGAGGCAAGGGATGGATTCATAAGAGCAAGAATTCAATCTAGGACCCAAATGCCATCATTTGCAACGAAGTCTGAATTTGTTGTGTAAATAACAGTATTTTTTGTTTGTACTGTATAGACATAGATTTTAATTTTTTTTTTGTTTTTAGATATGTAATTTTTGTTATATTTTAAATGAATTAAATGAATAAAACATGCCAAATATTTGAAAGAAAGGTGTCTGTCTGAGACTGTAATACGTGTTTGTTTCAATGTTTACTTTAAACAGACATAATGAGCAAACGCTTAGATAATGGTTCCAAATTATTTACCATATTCATTCGTTAAATTCTATACTCGGCAAGTCGGATTGTGGGATTATTAGGGTACGGAAGGCGAATTTTGGGGTTATTTTGTATGGGAGCTATATATAAACCTGAACCGATTTTAAGAAATTTTGTCCGGCATCTTCCCCTATCTAAAATAACGGACTGAAGCAAATTTCATTGAAATCGGACAATATTTACTACCGAAACTTAGCTTAAATATTGGTTAAAAGATGCACGGAAGGACGGACATAAATGTCGAAACTTCAAGCCGTTGTCGGAACCTCTAAATATCAACCAATCGGGATGATATTTTATATATGTCTTATTGATAACGAAATGCAACTTTTCCGCACTCGCCATTTTTGATTCGAGCGAAATCGATTTTTTCGCTCCACCTTACTGTAAACGGCATTCGTTACAGGTACATGATAACGAAGTTCTTGTGGTCACAAATGGACGGCATGGATCTGGATGATATGTGGTTTCAGCAAGACGGCGTCACCTGCTACACCGCGCATGAAACAACCGATTTATTCCAGCAATAATTTATAGAACAAATTATCCCAAACAAATTATTCTTTGGGGTTTTCTGAAATCCCGGGTTTATGCGAATAATCCAGAAACAGTTCCAGAACTCAAATCCGAGATCCAACGCGACAGCCAGCCACATCTCTGTGAAAAAGTCATGAAAAATTTCATGAAAAGGGCAATGGCCTCTCATCAGAGCCGTGGGGGTCATTTGACAGATATTTTTTTGCATAATTAATCGAAACATGTTTTCTTTTCAATCCAATAAAAAAAAACTCAACTATCTTTAAGAAACCTGTCTTTATTTTAAAATAAAAAAAGTGCATTCTTACTGAGACACCCTTTATATCACCAATATTCCCGAGCAATATGCGATTTTTGGTGCTAATGAATTTACTGGGTAGACTTTTTCATTATTGCCTCCATTAATATGTTGAAGATTTCACTCGATATGATGCCATCTTGTGGGAGACCTCATTTGCTTTCGAATTGGTCAGAAAGATTTTAACCAATCTTAGCTAAGGATTTGGTGTCCATCAGTGCCATTCTGCATAACACAGCATTGAGATAATAGCTTCAGCTTCAAGTGTTGGTAGGTGAGGATTTTATATTTGAGAGTTTTCTTCAGGATGCCGAGTAATGTGACTATCTGGTCAGTTGTGGATTTTAAAAGTCTTAATTCGCACTGATAAGCCTGCATCAAATGGCTTTGGGTTTTCTCATATTCCGCGTGGAACAATCTTCTCTGTTATTACACGGTAGATATTATATTTACTCCGTTATTTATATACTTAGATGATGAAATCGTCGGGCATGCATTCGTCTAACCAAATTAAGCACATGGGCTGGTGTATACCCCTTGCCAACTCATCGCCGCCAGGATTGAGTACCTCGAACGGTAATTCACCTGCACCTGTGGTTGTCTTGTTTTAAGAAGGTTTCCTAAATTGAATCTGGCGACTCTCGACTCGCAAACTGGCTGCAAATTTCACCTTGTCGGGACCGAGAGCCGCCAGATTCAACTCTTACCTAAACGAAGCCCAGAGGTCTTACCGTTCCAAAGTTATGACCATTTTACTGAACTGCAAAAATGTTTGTTTTTGTTTTTGGAAGCGAAATAACAGCACACATTTATTTGTTTTTGTAAATTAACACGTTTAAGATTTTATATTATTGAAATTTTTGGCTGAAGAATCAAAAAAAAAACATAAGGAAAAAAAACATTTGATGTTAAAGGAAGTTTTCAATGAGGTTCCCATTTTCTACTAAACACAATTGCAGCCGTTCATGGTCCTACTGGACTTTTCTTCATGAAATGAGCCAAGGAATAAGCTGGAGAAATTTGTCGGGAACTTCCTGAATCACCCTGTATACTAAATATTGGTTACAGGCTCCACCTATAAAACACCCATTAAACAAGAAATTTCCCAACATATATTAGTCTAGAAACAAACCAAAGCAAAAGTACCCCATATAATTGATAATATTGGGTTGTTACATAATAGTGTTAAAAAAAGTTGTATAATTTTTTTTCATTTAGCCACCATCCCGCAACGTGCGATCAGGAACTTCGTTCCAAAAAGTAGCATACATATCTTCAATTCATGAAAACAGTGGTTGAAAATATATACATGTTTTCTGCAATATGTTGCTGGGCCCTTTTCCAGCGTGTAGCGCTCCAAGAGTACATATTTGGTTTCTTCGTATTTGTCTTCCGTCGATAGGTATGCACAAATGTACCAAAGGTAGAAGTATTTCGCCTTTGTTCAGATAGTGCATATAAGTTGATCACTCGCTGGAGTTCTCGCATATAAGTTCTTCACTCCTACAGGCTGAAAAAAGGCCCATGTAACAATATGCAGGAACCATGTATATTTTTGATTCATGAATTGAAAGTCTGCTGCTTAGTTTTTTCTTTGTTGTCTGCCACGTTATTGTTTTCAGCAGTTTCCAACAAACAAATCCATATATGGGACACAAAATTATAGTATATTACTTTATAACATATTGACCATTGCGTCTCCATCACGTAATATTGAGTAGCAAACACAATGTGTTTGGACACAAGCATACCATTACATCCCATGAAGGGTCAGGGGAGAGCTTCTCACAATCACTGAACTGTGCGCTTTCCAGTTTTCACTCACTGATTGGGACCTACAGTTTTACACTGATTCCGAACGGTATTTTGAGAAGCTTTTCCACACGTATTTTGAGACGCTAAACACGTTATATTTCCCTCCAAATAAAAAAACTACATATTTTTAGCATGTACATATATATCAGATATCGCAGTAGTTTGCAAACTACAAATCTGCACCCAAATTCATGACAGCTGTAGTAGATGTGACAGTTTATTTTCCTTTTACAGTCATATTTTGTCCATTCCATTTCGTGGATAACTATGTGGGCAGTCTTGTACCCTTCGCGTACATCCGCTAGTTGGATAGATACACCGGGTTTGTATATTCGTATTATATTCTGAGTAAATATCTGTTACTCGCGGTCCTTGTGAGATTTCCCGAGGATGTTAACAAATAGGGTTGCGATTGATTTTATGCATTTTACCTAACGAATTATTAGTAACAAAGTGCCAGTAATACTAAAATTCGACAAATGGCTTTTACTACTTCCACACACTTCTCTGAATCACCAAAGAAGACATCTTCAAAAATGTAGTACATTTGTAGATGCAAACAAAGATATAAAACCGATTGCTAAAAAAATCCATGACAATACCCAGTTCACAATTGTTAAGAAACTCAAACCTACAACCTTTGAAACTCCCCCAATATCAATCAAACGACAATTAAAAAAAAAAACAGAGAGAC
This sequence comes from Phaonia tiefii, assembly GCA_963931995.1. Lineage (NCBI taxonomy): Eukaryota > Metazoa > Arthropoda > Insecta > Diptera > Muscidae > Phaonia > Phaonia tiefii. The sequence goes on from OZ008368.1 coordinate 211,576,146, forward strand.
GCAGAGTTCTCAGCAAAAAACTAAATTCCATCATGGCATAATTCATAATTTCAACATCATCCGGCACAATTCTGACGAAACAATTACCATAAATCGCATCTCCCTCTTAGCCTTAACTCAACCCTAAGCTAGATAGAAATGGAAATGACCACTAAATCTATAGTGAAGAAACGAAACTCAGCAATATCTAAAACAACACAGAGCCAATGGTGAAAAACAAAATTAACGCCAATTTTAGAGAAGAGGAAAAAAACTCACAGCGAAACAAAACCCCAGTAAAATGCAAAAGGGCAAATGAACCGACTGAACAATTCAAACAGAAACGTAAACAATAATTGTAATCCAACAAATCTCACAGACAGACAGACGTACATGGATGGCTATGGAGCTACAATGGACCGACACAAAGTTGGACATAATGACGCCAGGCGCCAATTGGTAAATACTCCAAACTACTGGCCATACGGCCAACTATGTGGGTACCACCGACACCATTGCCACCACCGTCATGCCAAACTCTAACTGAGGGCACAACATTAACACTTGGTGGGCACGACAGACACGAAAGACGAAAAAAACCAGAGCAGAAAGCGAAATCATGGATAACTTTACAACACGCAGCATTTGACAGGACGGACAAAAGGACAGACATCTGGACCAACATTGAATAATGCTATGTGAAACTAGCACCTACAGATGTGAATTCCCTTGCCACCCTCTTTACTTCACTTGTAACCGGGGTTTCATGAATTACAAGAGAGTGGGCAGCTGGGCCACGACATAAAACAAGGAATACCTCTGGATAAGTGGAAGCCACGATTTCGTTGCCAGAACAAAATACAATAGCAGGAAAACGTCCAGCTTTTCCAGACACTCTACAAAATGTGAAACTTAACACAATTCATGTTTTGGAAAGAATCGACCGACCGACCAACCCACCAACCAACCGTCCAACCCAGTCAAGCATTCAACCACAGCTGGCAGCAATTGTGTAAATTATGTTGAACACTGATAACCATCTCAGTGGAGGCACGACTTTGTTTGTCTTCTTTCCAGCCAGCATCCCGATTACAACAATTTCTCAGCTCCAAATGGACAGAAGAGTTCAGTGAGGTGCTGAACAAACAGCAAAGAGAATCAGTTTAGTAGGAAACTATGTAGGTGGATTTTGTGTTGTTTGTTGGTATCAAGAGGATGCACCTCTCCTACTTAACAATATAAAATATAAATCTGGGAATGCCAACCTCGTGAGAAAAGACTGATTTAAGGAGCCAAATCAGTATAAAGCGTTTCAGAATAAAAAGATACTCAAAAGGGACCTATCTTTTGGAAGTAATTGTTCTTGTAAAATGGATTACCACTTTCCTTAAGAAGTCCTTACTGTATCTTACTTTATCATGCTGAAACAAACAGCTAAAGAACAGTTCATCAATAACAAGAATTTACTAAACTTTGATAAACAATAAAACAGACAACTAATATATGTAATTCGAAAACTGTTGTCCCCGATTGAATGGTCGTAGATTACACGGTGCGACAGTCTAAAATACCTGGGAAGTGATAGTATTTTTCTTGTAGGTGATGTCTTGTGTGCTTGTGAAACCCGGCTTTGCGTACCTTCGCGCTCTTATAAACCTGTAAGTTAGTTGATTGCATAGTGCAACACGAAAAAATATAACCATATACGGACACCACTACGTGATAAAAGACCAAAAATAAAGACCCGTGACAAGAGCTACAACTTTTCCCCAGAGAGTAAATCAAAATTCCGAACGGTTTGCAAGATATGAGCCTGACAAAATGATCACTTTTTTCGCAAGAACAACACGGAAACCCCAAATCTTTGGGGGCCCATAAAATATAGTCCACGACTTTGGGCAAAACTGGGATTATATTTCCATGACTAAAAAAATTACACACAGTGAAATTAAAAATATTTCAGGAAATTTTTCACTTTTGCGGCTATCTAAACGCTACTTAAGCACTACCTAAACGTTCTTCAGAATCATTCCTAGGAAGTTCATATGTTCTAGAAAGTTGTTTACTGCGGTCTTAGGTACATTCCTGTGGTTGATTGTTTTTTTTTTAGAATTTTGAACGGTTTGCTACCTATGGACCTGATCGGGGGAAAAAGGTAAAAAAATGGAATTTTTAAAGTTTTTTGCGATTTTGTCCTTGAAGATGCAGTTTTTTTTTAATTTTATATGTTCACAAGTTTTGTTTTTTATGACAAGAGCTAAAACTTTTCCTCAGAAAGTAAATCAAAATTCCGAACGGTTTGCAAGATATGAGCCTGACAAAATGATCACTTTTTTTTGCAAAAGTGACACCCAGGCCCCAAAAAAAGGCCCCATAAAAAAAAATGTGCATGACTTTGGGCAAAACTGGGAGACACTGATAATTTTTTTTTGTAGTTTATCACGTAATGGTGGTTATATTTCCATGACTTAAAAAGTTACACACAGTGTTATCAACCGATTTTCATTTTCTCACCGGATTTAAAAATAATCAATCCGTTATTTAAGAAAATATAAGAAGTCTGTGTGTGTTTGTCCAGCAAACAAACATTTTTTTAAATTTTGTCGCCATTTTTCAACTTCGGCGATGATTTCACACATTATTTTATAAAGAAACCATAATCCTGTTGAATTTTTCAAAAGCGACGAATGAGTAAAACGCAACTTTGTTTTTAACAATCTGGCATTAATTGACTGAGTTATTGAAGTTTTTATTAAAACAAAAGTGAATTATACTTTGTTTTTATAAAATTTTACCAGCAACATGAAGCATTATTTAGTAAAGAGAAAGTGCATAAAACGAACATGGAAACGTTGTGCACGCATTTTTGCAAAATTCTTGTTGCCATATACTGTGATTCCGAACGGTTTTTTGAGAAGCTATTTCATGGCTTATTGCTAGAGCATTCAAAAAACCGCCCTTTCCAACAAACCGGCTTTTTAGGTTGCAACCGGTTTTTTTTCTGAAGTTAAACCCCGGTTTAAACAGGTTTCGGTTTATATAAACTAAATTTTGTATTATAAAATGTAATCAAAAAACTTTAATTTCTACAGAAAAAACGAATGTAGTTAAATTTTAAAATGCTTTTTGAGATTCCTTAAGAAATGCCCCATATACTTATAACGGGTTTTTCAATAAGAGCGCTACAAAATTATTTTTAAATAAAACAAAACCGGTTTCAGATACCAATGAAATTCTTTATTCCTGTGAAAGTACGTTCGATGTCATTATGTATGGAACTCGATTTCTTTTGCATGGCCACCACGGACACTCTTGCAGAAGTCCAGACACTGAACCCAATTTTCAAGCATAAATCGGCCGATACTTCTGCAATTTCACGTTCGATATTCGTACGAAGTTCATCAATCGTCGCTGGCTTGTTGGCATAGACCATAGACTTGACGTAGCCCCACAGGAAATAATCTAACGGCGTCAAATCGCACGACGGAGGCGGCCAATCGACTGGGCCATTTCGTGAGATAACACGTTCACCAAACTTGGTTTCCAATAAATTGATTGTGGCATTCGCTGTGTGGCTTCTGGCGCCATCCTGACCAATAACCAATATTTTGCTTATTGACGAAGCCATTCAGCCATAAATGAGACTCATCGCTGAAGATGATTTTCCGATGAAAATCCGAATCATTTTCAAGTTGTTGCACAGCCCAATTCACGAGCATACGACGCTTATGGTGGTCAAGCGGCTTCAGTTCTTGCGTCAATTTGATCTTGTAAGGATGTAGGCAAAGATCTTATCGCAAAATTAGCCACAACGACGTCAGAGAAATGCCCAACGCTTGAGAACGACGTGTGAGAGACACATTTGGGCTTTCTTGAACTGAGGCCTCAGCGGCAGCAATATTCTCTACACTACGGGCACTTCTTTGTCTCACTGGCACGGGAACATTTTGTCCTATGCCTGTGGATTCAAATTTTTCCACTAGACGCTCAATTGTTGATCTGGTAGGACGATTATGACGACCATAAATTGGACGTAGGGCTCTTAAATTTGAAGCCACTGACTCCAAATTTCGGTAGTAAATTTTAATAATTTCGACTCGTTGTTGGCTCGTATATCTTTCCATGATGAAATGGCAAACCTTACTGAAGAGAAATGTCAAAAGAGCGGGAAAAAATATGGCGTCGTTTGCTCTCCCTATCGATTTACTTTTGTAGCGTCTCTGTTGAAAAACCATTTACTACAAATTTTATATTTATTAGAAAAACTTACTTTTGTATTCACTTCACTTTTGTATTGGCAACACTGAAATAATTTTAACTTTCTACGGAGAAATCTCCAAATTTTTCTTTTGAAAATTTCCCATATATTTGCAATTTGCAACAGAAATATCGTAATTTGTCAGAATTTAAAATTCTTTACATGTTTTCTTTCGAAAATTTGCAATTGCAATTTTCTTTTTAAAATTTTCCATATATTTTTTTGAATTTAAAATTCTTTGCAGTCTACAAAGTCTTTAATGGATTTTATTTAAAAGTAGTTAAATACACAATTTTAAAAGAAAAAATCCTAATTCTGTAGATCAGTCCATTTAAAAAATAAATATATTTAGTTTGTGAGGCCTTGTGTTAAGTTTAAATGTGTTAATGTAATAAAAAACTGGTAGAACTGACAAGAAAAAACCGGTTCCACGGTTTGTTCGGAATTATACATTTTCAGAATACCGACGGTCGGTGGATACTAGGGTGTCCAAAAAACCGGAATTTTTTAGAATCTGGTATCGGGTTTGTTCGAAAAATCAATTTTTCAAGAAAAAAGTTTTCGGTTTTTAATTTTAGCAAACACCGATGGAACCGTTTTTTTTGCTTTAAATTATATTACACATGTAGAACTTACAATACATTTGTTTAATGCCCATTTCAAATATTTATTCGTGCTGTATTTAATTAATTACGTTTCAATTTTAAATAAAAACTATATATTTAATATTAAAATGTTCACGCGTTAGGTCTAATTTAAATTATTTTATTCTTCAATATGTCGCTAATCATTGGGAAGCACTGTCGGGAACATAAACACATTTATTAATTAAACATTAAATGAAAAAAAAATAATGAAGTTAAAAATAAAAATGAAATTTTTAATTAATAATTATGCTTATTTTCCTGACAATGGGTAGCGAAATGTTGAAGAACAACATAATTGGAAATTATAATTTTAAATATAATATGTAATTTTAAATATAAAAAATATACGTTATATCATATTCCAATTTGGAATGCTTGTTTAATATAAAATTTAAACGTTTTGTTCAAATTCGCATTAAACTGATTTAAAATCGAAAATCATATTAGCCGCCACTTTTGACTCGTAAAATGATTAAGATGTAATAAAACAAAGGCTCATATCTTGCAAACCGTTCGGAAATTTCATTTACTATCTGAGGGAAAGTTGTAGCTCTTGTCAAATATTGTGAACATATAAAATCAAAAAACTTCATCCTCAAGGTCAATATCACAAAAAACTTTTTTCCCTTTTTTCCTTGTTTCCTTTTTCCCTGTTCAGGTCCATAGGTAGCAAACCGTTCAAACTTCAAGAAAACAATCAACTACAGGAATATACCTAAGATCTCAGTAAACAACTTTCTAGAATATATGAACTTCTTAGGAATGACTCTTAATACCGTTTAGGTAGCGTTTAGGTAGCCGCAAAAGTGAAACATTTCCCGAAATTAGTGCCTGTCAAATTAAAAAATCAAAAAAAATCCACTCTATAGTCAAAATAAAAAATAAAACATTTTGTATGAAACTGTAATTGTAACTCAAAAATCTAATAATCCAGTTCAATTGCTCGTACCCGAATTAGGGTAAACCCGTCCTCTCCGGCCTTCTCTTAAAAATTGTTTGCCAAAAACTATCCCACTGTCAGTATTGACTGAAAGAATTTGACCATTAGCTATTTCTACTCAATGAACAATTTAAATTTTCTCTAAATAATTGTACAATTTCAATTAAATTAATAATAATTTCCTTAATATTAATTAAAAAGTTGTATGAAATTAATGTCATGTTAATTCATATCCAACCAAAGTGAACCATTGAGCCATATTTTTCAACAATTCCACCAAATGTGGCGCAGTTTTTAACACTTTGACGAATTCCCTCAACGCAATGAATAAATTAATAAATTTTTAAATTATCGAAGAGCTTCCAATTATTAATTATAGTTAAATACGTTCATCAGGGATGATATTTATTTATTCGGCCTCTTATTAGAAATAAAAATAAAATAGTTATCGATAACTTTAAAATGATACATAGAGTTATATATGCTGCTATTCTCCAGTTGATTCTGGAGTACCCTAGATTTCCCATTCCATATCTAAATGAAATTTCATACAGCTCTCCTCACCCTCATCGGGTTATGACTTCAATTAAGTAGACACCAACCAGTCATCCGTGCCACAACCATCCAAACAAAAGTTCCAACATACAAGTTCGCCATTGCTATTGCAGAGTTTTAACCACATTTCTGCACCTTGGCTGCCCTAGTGATGCAGTACCTGCATCCATTACCATTTAATCCATATTCCAAAGCCACCACTACCTAAATCACCGTCATCCTCGCCCTCACCATCGTCATCCACATCTGTGGCACATATCCACAGCCGACCGTCGTCGTTAAGTGAAATTGATGACATGAACACTTTGAATGTGTTGGGCACCAACCAACCAACCCGTTCCAAGTGGAATCGGTGGAAATGTTTAATGTGGCGCCACAGTGTTGTAACATCAATCGTAAAGAGGTATCAGCTCGAAATGTCCTCCAGTAATCGTCGTATTTACAATTATTTTCCGTGAATGTGTTGCAAGTTGCAACACACATACAAAGTGGAGTGTTGACAATATTTGACATTTCTCTGGGTGTAATTTGTGGTGTTGTTGGATTGGATTGGATGTTGTCAGCAACCGATGACGTTGTTGACGCTGTTCAGGTGCCAGTGTTAAGAATGGTGTCTATGCCACCGATGGTGGTCTGCTTCTTTGATGTGGGCCCAGTTCGTTGTACCAATAGCTGTATCGTTGTTATATTTGAGCCATTTTTTCGCCTATTAGTTAATGCAGATGTCGGCGGTGCGGCGATTGAGGACGGTGATACTGATGTCGATGGCAATGGCACTGGCTTCGTCATGCTGCTCAGTTTGTTGCTGCATGTTTGGGAATATATAGAGTAATTACCTGCTATTTGTTATTTAAGTGATTTATAAAGCAATTTAAAATAAAGTTATCTTCTCCACAATAAAGTGCGAGAGCGATTGTATTGAAATATGAGGATCATTTCAGGGCTAATGAGTGACTGACTGACTTTGCAAACTGGTGAGGAGTTTATCGATAAAATTAATATTAATTTGGCGACAAAAGTCGGTAAATTTGAAACAGAAACCAAGGACCCTCTTTCAAGGCAATTTTTAAAGACAGGCGTGTAAAATAATAAAAAAAATTGTTTTGAATTTGTACGCGATACCTAAATCCCTTTCATGTTGTATGTCTGTCTACATATGTATGTATGTATATTGTAAGTCGAATAGTTTTGAAAGGCCAACAATTAAAAACATCTGTCATAAAAAATTGCATTGCCATTATGGGGTTTTATTCAAACCCTTAAACACTTCGTATCCCTCGAAACTCGCAAAAATTCAAATTCAAACTTTAAATTTGTTTTCATTTTCGTTGACATTTTTTAATTTGCCGTGGATTTTAATTTGCATTACTTTACCTTGGTTGGTTGGTTGAAAAAGCTGGCACTTAGGCTAAAGGAGCCCATTGTGATACCTGCAGTTTCCTCTATAGCAACTATTGACTAGTCGTCTAGCCAATTTGCCCTTTCAATGAATTTGTATATAAGACTACAGGAATATCCTGTAGGGCTACGGTGCTAACTAAATGTGTTCCGAATATCCCACTTCTCAGTCCTGCCAGAGCAGGACATTCCCAGAGAAGGTGTTCCGTCGTTTCCTCGTCCTCTTCCATGCAGTATCTACAGAGAGTGGAGTTTCTATGTCTCAATCTTAGGGCGTGTTTTCCTACTTGACAATGCCCCGTAAGTGTGGATAACCTGCCCCTCGGCAAGTTAAGTAGTTGCCTAGTCTTCTTCGTCTCCACCTTTGGACAGAGGACCCTGGCTTGTTTGCAAGTTGAAGTAAGTCTCCACTTGTCCTGGAACATATTATCGGCCCACTGCCTGATCTGCAAACGGCAGGTAAAGATTGGCATACTAACACCTTCTTTTGCCGGAAGAACCTGTGCCGTAGTGCCCTGTCTAGCTAACGCATCCGCTACGCAATTGCCTGAAATGTCGCTGTGCCCGGTACCCAGATTAGCCTGATGTCAAAATACTCTGTCATCACCCTAAGTGATGTGTGGCATTCTTTCACCGTCAGGGACGTAGCAAACATGGCTTCCAGGGATTTTATGGCAGCATGGCTGTCTGTGTTTGTACATATTCTCCGGAGGGTTGTGACACTACTTTTCAGTAGTTCAGCAACCTCCAATATGGCGGTAATAAATAAATATAAGTGGTTTCCCGTTACATCCCACGAGGGGATTAGGGAGATATCCGCCTGAAGTACACTACAGCGATCAGGCAGCTTGAAGGAAATAATATCGGAATGCCCCGATATCAAAACACCACAATCTCTGATTCTCACCAGGGATGTAGTGGTTACCGATTCGGCCATGATATCAGGAGTACAGATATTCAGGATAGAACTAAGTGCAGTACCTGACGTTGTGCCCATTGTCCCACTAACGCTAATCATTGCTGATCTTTGAAGTTTCATCTAGGAATTCAGAATATATTTCTTTTGGAGGGACCTCCACCAAACTACGATGCCACAGAGAAATATTGGTATGACTATTGCCGTATAAATCCACATGGTGATCTTAGGAGACAGTCCACAGCGCTTTCCTATCGCCTCTTTACAGCAGTAAAGAGCAACAGACGCCTTTTTCACCCTCTCCTCCAGATTCGGTTTCCAAGACAGTTTTCTGTCGAGAATTATTCCCAGATACTTGACCTTTTCCGTCAACTGTAATTGCGGGTATTTTATATTTCCGAGAGAACAAGATAAGCTCGGTTTTAAGTGGGTTAAGTGATAGTCCGTTGTTAGTGGTCCAGTTCGAAATCAGACTAAGTAGGCTGGTTGTACGAATGCTAAGTAAATTGAGGTTTCTACCCGTACAGATGATAGCATTATCATCGGTATAGGCGAAGACCTGGCATTCGGCTGTGTCCAATTCAAGAATCAGTTCATTGACAGAAGTTAACTATAATAGTGGAGACAGAAGTCCCCCCTGCGGTGTCCCCCTGTTAACGTTCCTAGCAATTGTAACACCATCCCATTCAGCTTTGACGGATCTATCCACCAGAAGCTTCCCAATTAGGCGTGTCACTAAGCTGTCGACTCCTAGATTATGTACCGACCAGACAATCGCCGAAGGTTGAATGTTGTTGAAGGCTCCCTCGATGTCCAGGAGGACATCTTATTCTCAAGAGAGTTTTCTATTATGCTGACTATAGAGTGGAGAGCCATCTTAGTTGACCTGTCCTTGATATAGGCAAGCTGAGAACTCGATGGTAGATTCTGTGGAAGATTACTTCGAACGTGAATGTCCAGTAACCTTTCAAATGTCTTAAGAACAAAGGATGATAGACTGATTGGTCTAAAGTCCTTTGGTTTGACATGAGAGCATATGCCCGCTTTCGGAACTAAAACCACTTTGGTTTTCTTCCAAATGCTAGGAATGACTCCCAGCATAAGGCAGCCCCTGAAGATTGCCCCCAACCAACTACAAGATAGGTATATTGCCTCCTGTAGTTGCGCGGGAATTATCCCGTCAGGTCCGGCTGATTTATAGGGCTTTAAGCATCTAATGGCCCATATCAGATTCGTTCTGCTCACTATTGAGCGAACTTTTTCTATGCTAGGTGGGTTTCCGCCTGGCTCTTCTGGCTGATGACCAACATTCCTGTCATCGTTGGGAAAGTGGGTATCCAGGAGAATCCCAAGAGACTCGTCAGACGAATACGTCCACGTTCCATCGTCTTTCATTAAGAACCCCGCACACGGTGGGATTTTAGCGAGCACGCATCTTAAGCGTGCAGTCTGGTTGTTTCCCTCAATGGATTCACAGAAGTTTCGCCAGGATTTCCGTTTGACCTTCTTGATTTCACCTTTATATAGATTAAGACTAATCTTGTAAACGTCCCAATCCCTTTGGTCGCCGCTCTTTTTGGCCTTGTTCAAAAGCCGCCTAATGGACGATCTTAGATCCTGAAGCTCAACGTTCCACCAATGAGGTTTTTTGTTATCCTTGGCAGCATTACAACCACTGATCTTACATGACTCCTAACCGAAGTTAGGAAGGTCGGTTCCTCGCCTCTATTATAGATAGTCAAAGCTTCGCTTATAATGAAATTAAAAAGAGACTCACCTCGATCATTAGTGCCGGTACTCGCCCATATTGTGTAGTGCGCGTTGGCATAGACACCTATAATGACGCTACATTTCGGTCTTTTGCCTCCGATACAATATCCCTGACGCACTTCGGAGGGGTTGATTCAGTATGGTCGTGCGAAATGTACGATGAAACTAGCCAGATGTCCCGCCGGCCGTTTTCCAGCGAGAGGCTGATGGCGTTTGTATCGCTATCACTAAAATTCTGCAATAAAAGAGCATTAAATTTATTTTTAATGAGTATGCAAGATCTTGGCCTACCTGTGATTGATGGGACGAAGGTCCTGTAGCCATTGCACAAGATACCACATATGCGATCATTGACCGTCCGTGGTTCTTGTATCAGGGCCACATCGGCTCCACCCTTCGCAAGATGGAGAATGAAGTTGGCAAGATGCTGCCTTACTGCAATGAAGATTTATCAGGAGGACTTTCATCGTCTACAGGATCTTCAACTCCGGGTACCTCGATCACGGTTATCTCGTGATCACTCTCGCTAATGATGGACCTATCTCGGAGCCAGGCAGAGTGGCCCCACAGGTCAATGATGCTGCCACTGTCTTCATCCAGTAGTGCTTCTTCAGCAACTACCGCCGTTTCAGGATGCTTTCCAGCATTTACAGCTGTGACTTCCGACTTCGACTCAGCCAGTTTGTCACTCAGCGTACCCACTTTGTATACCCTGAGGGGTACACTCATGAACCCAAACCGAATTTGGCCTTTGGACTCCTCTAGGGGTTTTAAGGAATCCTGGTTCAGGACCAAAACTACCTGCCGGGAAGTTCCTACAAGATCCTCAACCTTGACCACCTTCCACTCCTTTGCAGGAATGGAGGGAGTGTAGTGGCTGATGGTCTTTAGGATCTGCTGAGTTTGACGGGACCCAAACCCTAGCCCTTGGTCTAGAAGGTATATCCTTCCTATCCACGGCTTTGAGTTTGGCCCCTGGCCAAACCTCACCTACCCGACTCATGGTGGACTTAGACAATCGAGCTGCTCGTTCATCAGAGCAGTCGATAAGTTTAATACTTCCCTGGAACCAGCCCGCGTCTTCGCAGATTGGCACAGGACCAGGGTTGTCGTTTACGATGTCCATGAACACCGTAAGAAGGGCTCCTTCTACAAGGCGCTATTTATCCTTGGGGATATGTCCATCCTGGGAACCTTCATCCAAGACGCCAATGATTAGGCTGTCCTTCGCGACATCACTAAAGGACCTGCCGAGCACTGGATGGCTTTTATGCCTCTTAGATAAGGGACCAGGTTTAGTATCCTCCTCCACTGAACGCTGTATTTTAGTAACAGCCAGTGGAGGCTTTGTCCCTACAGACTTCGAGCCTTCACAGACGCCCTTAACCCACTCCAAGATGTGTACTTGTGCAGGAGCGAGTGTGGCGACTGGTCGTGCAGAGAGTTGACTAACCAATCTAGTGGTCAGTCGAAGATCAGCTCTCCGGTTCCGGGAGTGGCAGAGACTTTTAGTTGTCCCCATAGTTGGGGAGGGTTGACCACCGCCCGCGTTATTCGCAGCTGCAGAGGCCCCCTTGCGTGTGACCGCAGAAGACCTACGAGCACTAGTGCTCGAGGAAGAGTCCGTAGGTTTGGGGGAAGTCACTGGTTTTCCTGTGGCCGAAGACTTTTTAATAATAAACTTGTAGCCGCTATCTACGTCCGTAAAGATGCAATGTGTTCAAAAAGAAGAGCCCCGTGGTTGTCTACGAAGCAGGGAGTTCCACGCGAGGGTTGACCCTCCGCCTTATGGGACAGGGTATTCAGAGCCAGGCCGAACCAAAGAGGGAGTCATCTCAACCTCACCATTACCACCAACTTAACGGTGACGGATTTCGAACGTACTACAAGACTTGCCAAGTTTTAAGGAGGCGGAGACGAACGGTACCTTAGCCACGAGCCATTTCGACAGAGTGTCACCTCTGCCTACCCAGGTCGCAGAGCACATGACGACAGGTCGAGAGCAGAAAATCAAACAGTTACGAAAATCGTGAACCAGGGTCGTAGCAGAGTCTGTGCCAAGAGGAAGAAGATCATTTAGAGTTACCCAGGTTGCACCGCGAGGAGGCGATCTTCACTGCAACCCAAATTACACATGTAGCCTTTCAGTACATTTTTTTAGAAACCATTTCATACATATATTCCTGTTTAAAACTCCAAATTTTACAAATGTATTTAAATTTATTTTAAATTTGGAATACGAGTTAAATATCAAAGTTAAGATTTTTATTCAAATTCAAATTAAACTGATTTAGATACCCACGAAATACGAACCCTCTACATAAGTCAATAACATCGGTCTCTTTATTCTACTAGTTGCCAGTGTATTCATCCGGAAATTCAGCGAATCCCCAATACAAGTTGCCCTTTGATTCGAAGAGTCCGTCCGATACACCATGATTTTACTGTTTTGACATTTTTCACCTTCCAATTTATGCATTTAGAGTTTTCCCATCCCAAACCGCGAACCTCATGTTCTGAATCCAGGCTCCGCATGCTCTTCTGATAATTACGGCTACTAAGGAGGAAATCTAATCTTGTCATAGCCAGTAATACGATTTAAGTTATGTATAATTTTTGAAAGTAACTCCAACAACAACATTTTCAAAATTCTACACTGAGTAACAAACTGGATTGGACAAAGATTTCATCAGCTGTGTACTATAAAGCTCCATACGCCATCAACTTAGTTTCGAGAAAAACTGAATTTAATTATAGAGGTTTAGAGGTGAAAGACGGCGTTCGAAAGAGCAACATCTCAAACCTCTGTTTCTAATCTTTTCTACAAAAACAAGTGAAATTGGCATATGGAGCTTTATAGTACTCAGCTGACGATTTGCCAAATAATTATGAATTTCGAAGTTAACATGAGATATTTGTCAATTTTTGGCGTGGGAGCGACATATCTCTATCAGATATGTGAATTTACATACAACATTATCTAGCGACAGGTGTTCACACTGGTATTTTTCCGTCAGCTCCGGATTTTCTATTATATTAAACTGATATCAGCTTCGCTGTCTTAACACATGTTTATCGAGTTCAGTGCCTCACACAATTTCAACTACATACATTCATATGTAATTAGAAAATGTCGTGTTCACATTAGAGCGATAACAAAATACATTTCTTTAGTTTTTTGTAATTTTTATAATTCAATTATAAAACATCGTGTTGTTCTATATTCCCTGCCTATAACTGATGCAATTACCAGTTTGCATTTCAATTTTGAATGAAAAAAATATGAGAAAAGCAAGAACCCAATTATATTTTATTAATTTCAAAAAAACAGATGCTGCTTTGGTATGGAGCGACACTATTTACAGAGTAACCAAATAACCGGCCGGTCGACACGTTAATAGCCACCACCAGCAAACATCACCGCCAGCAGCTGTCACGTGTGACACAGGGCGCGAGTGGAAATTGAAAACGCAAGATAGCAATTTATTGGTGATGGCGACTAAATTGTTTGCATTTTATTAATAAAATTAATTGATTGTATGCGTGTTTTTCCATACATTTTCAAAAGCAGATAGCACTGAGATGTGAAACCGAAAACATTTACAAAATGAATTAAAATTCCGTTAAATTAAAAATTTACTAAAAACAAAAAACACTAATCAGAGGCTCATGAGACAGAAGGTTGACCTAATAGACTTAATAGTCAGGCAGGGTAACGTGGATAATTGGCATTCTTACGTTTAATAATATACTTACAGTGACGAGCAAAATTGTAACAGGTTTTCTATAGTGGAAGTTTAAAACTTTACGGCCTTATTCATAAAAAGCTATGGGAGGTTTGAAAAACAATTTGCCATACAAAAACCGTCTCTCAAATCTCTCAAAACTTTTTATGACTAAGACGCTAAATTTTTAGCAGCAATATAACTAAAACACTTTTGAATATTAATTTGATATGGTTTCTTTCACAATGAACACTTAAACATTCAACAATTATACATACAGATTTAAAAGACCGTAATATGCAACCCAACCCCAATGTTACCATTACGCACTCTTCTCAATGTTACAATATTGCACTCTCTTCAACTGTTTAAAGATCCAGAAACTCAAATGCAACCATCACGTACCTCTTAAATTTACTACTATTTTTTTCCAAACTGGAAGCATCTAAAGTAGTTGAAACATAGGAAATAGAACGAGCCGCTATCCCTCTCTTCATGTTCACTAGATGACGACGAGGTCGTATTCCATTTCATCGAGTTCGAGTTGCTATTGTAATTTACTCTTTGGTTGGACATAAAACGGACAGAAATAAAAAGGGAATGAGTATTTTCGTTCGATGCAAACAACATAAACATAATTTAGCTGTCATTAGTATCAATCAAACACTATTTAAACTTAGTCTACTGCATGGTCTATAATATTTATGGCTTCTGTGGTCTCTCATTCTACATCATTTTCCTAGTACCTTTTCATTCAGCTGTGCAATAGAAACCCCCCCCCCCCCCCCCTAAAAAACAATAATTCTGTTCGTCATATGACGATCCAAAGAATAAAACGGAAGAAAAATATTAAAACTCCAACTGCTCCTGAACGCCCCAGAAAGATTGACGACCGTACTTGTCGTAATTTCATAAAATTAGTGAAAAGTGATAATGCAATTACCCCAGCTGCGGCACTAAAAACTTTAAATATTGGTGCCAGTAAGTGAACTGCTCGTCAAAGTCTCAAAAGATTGGGTGTCAAGGCTGCAGAGAAGAAAACGAAACCATTTTTATTAAAAAAGAATATACAGGGTGGTTCAGCCACGACTGGACAAATTTCACCAGCATATTCCTTGGCTCATTTCATGAAAATATGTCCATCTACGACCATCCCCGAAAATGCAAGGGGTCGAAATGGCAGCGATTTGAAATTTTCAGATTGGTGGTCGGAGGGTACTAGGGTAAAATTGCTAAGTTCTGAACCAGTGGTCGGATTGGATTACTTTTATTGACTATATTACAACCTCATGAGGTCAGACGTCTTACACATATTAATTAAACAAACAAATTAAACAAATTTCAACATATTCTTCCAACTGGCTCTATCCTTCGCCTTTTCTCGCCAGTTGGTAACACCAAGGATACGGAGGGATTCTTCTGCCTGGTCTTTCCAGCGGAGTCTTGGTCGTCCTCTTTTCGTGCTTCCATCGGGTACGTTATCAAAAATCTTTCGCACTGGCGCATCTTCATCCATTCTGATAACATGGCCTAGCCAAC
The DNA here is from genome assembly GCA_963931995.1 of Phaonia tiefii. Lineage (NCBI taxonomy): Eukaryota > Metazoa > Arthropoda > Insecta > Diptera > Muscidae > Phaonia > Phaonia tiefii. Next base: position 211,591,873 of record OZ008368.1, read on the forward strand.
GCATTGGATTGGTTTAGGTAATTTTGGAATGGTAAGAGGTGTAGGTCTATTTATTAAGAAAAACATAAGTTATCTGCCATCTGGTTGAGAAAAATGAGGTTATGTGCACGTTCTTATGTCTTTTTTCCAAATTTTTTTTGCAAAGCTCCGTATCTCGACGATTTCACTTCTTTAGTTTTTTTTAATGATTCTGAAAGCTCCCTTAAAGGCCTTTCCAACAAGCCCAAATACAAAAAAATCCGACCACTGGTTCAGAACTTAGCAATTTTACCCTAGTACCCTCCGACCACCAATCCGAAAATTTTCAAACCGCTACCATTTCGCCCCCTTGCATTTTCGGGGATGGTCGTGGATGGATATATTTTCATGAAATGAACCAAGGAATAGCTTGTGAAATTTGTCCAGTCGTGACTGAACCACCCTGTATAGCATCGTAAAGAATTCGCCCAAGCCTACGAAAACTTGACTGAGGCTGACTGGAAGAAGGTAAAGTGATAAATTCGACATTTTTTAATAATTATATTACAATTACGTTTAATTTTATATTGTCTGATGAGATTAAAATCCAAGATCCAAATACTACTACCCCGAATGCAATAACACAAACAACGAAACATGGCGGTGAATCCATAAATGTATGGGGATGTGTTACGAAGAATGGAGCAGGTATAAAAACCCGTTTCCCATCAAATCCCATGAAGGGATTGAGGAGAGCTTATCCCAACCAGTGAGCTATGCGCTTTCTAACTTTGTTACTCACTGACGGAAACCTACTGTTTTACACCGGTTCCGAATGGTATTTTGAGAGTAGATCCTATGTTAAAATGAAAGGAATTATGAAAAAAGAACAATATCTTTCAATTCTGCAAAATAATTTAACAGCTGCTATAGAAAACACGGGTCTTGCTACTGACTGAGTGATTTTTCAGTGTGACAACGACCCAAAACATTAGACAAAATCGTTAAAAACTGGTTAAATAGACAACATTTTACAACTATGAAATGGTCCCCGCAGCCACCGAACTTAAACTCTATCGAAAACTTTTGGAGTTACATAAAATCACAGCTCGCCAAGTACCCAGATGCTTCAATAGGCGTAAACGAGCTGTGGGATAGAGTAAAAGAAACTTACGATGCGAAAACGACAGCAAAATTTTGCAACAGCATGCCTCGCCGTATACAAGCTCTTAAAAGGTCAAGGGCTACTGGAGAAAATATTGAATCAGAAAACAAATAAATTGACATAAATCCAGAGTGCAGAATTGTAACATTTATAAAACTTAAAAATATTTACTATTCACTTTGTATACCTCAACATGGAATTAAAATAGTTTTTGTTTTTATGCACGAGAGAACATAAAATTGATTTTTTTAATAATTTTGGTTTTGTTTTTAATCAAATATTTAAAATATACACATTTATTTCCAAACTGTGCCAACCCTGTTAAAATTTTGCTCGTCACTGTATGTATAAATCATATAATAAGTTTGTTTAACGTTGTTTTCGAAAACTTTGTATGAGGAGCCGCATTAAATCGCTTAGCTTCCCATACAAAGTGGTCGAGAAATTTGTCTAGCAGGGAATTAAAAACAACCGGACCTAATACTCGTAACTTTTATGTTCTTTAGCGATGACTGGAACCATAAAAAAACTGAACCCACTTTACATTAAAGTGGCTTTATTGTACGACAAAAAGGAGATGTGCGTAAATAAAACTATGCTGACCGATCTGAGCACTGTATCTAAATGTAAATTGAAACCAAGTACAGCTGTGCCAGTCGAGGTAACAGATTCAAATATACCCTCGCCCTATATTATTCATGTGGTGCGAGTTCCATTTAAGATCAATTATCTGAACTTAAAGATTTTTTGCTTCGGCTTAATTTTTCGTTGACTCAATGGGCATGGAAAATCGACAAAAAAGCAGAAAAATACACATTTTGTTGGATCTTAGAAATTTTTACATTTGCCCATATATCACAGACACAGTATTAATGAGCATGACGATAAATTCGAATATATTTAGCAAAGACACAAACCACTTCAGTTAGCTGAGCTCTGTTCTTGTGTTAACAGAGCTCTGTTAAAGCGCTATATTGCCCATCTCACAGACCTATGCTTCCACACAGCATTAATGTGCCTGAAGGTAAATTCCAATATAACTAGCAACGACACAAACCACTACTTCAGTTAGCTGGGCTCTGTTATTGTGTTAACAGAGCTACGTTAAAGCGCTTCAAATTGAAGAATCGATTTGTAGACTATATCAACAATATTAAAATATGAAATTTAGAAATTAGAAATCATATACATATATTGTAAAGTACATTTGCCCACAGTGGGCCAAGATCGAAAAAGGGTCAGGAAACTGAAAATCTTAAATTGCGAGATTCTGAAAACGTTCTGAAAATTGGGGATGGTAAATTCGAAAAGTGCACCTCAAGGACCAATTCACTTTTTTCTGAATAACTTCAGGTGTCTCCAAATTTTTCACTCACAATATTTTCAAAAATTGTAGCCATGGTAAAGCTAAATAACTTTTGATAACATATTAATACAATCAGAACTTTTGTATGTATATGTCATCATTACTCGTGAACGACGCATCCGATGTTATCTAAATAAATTTAGAAAAATCTGGAATTTCATTACCTTTAATCTATTTCTACACTATTTCTGAATGTAGTCAACAGTTTCGCAGAAAAGAGAAAAAAGAATAGTGAAAAAAAAATATTTTTTGCTTAAAAAATTAAATTTTTTAAAATTTTTCAAATTCAATAAGCTAGAAACATAAGAAACGGCAAAACGTACAAAGTTTTATTTGCTTATCCTAAAGTCACTTGACCTATGAACAAAATGAGACATGGATCATCAAAATCGATGGACTCGTTTGCTCTTATTTACAAGTTACTGAAGGTACATATATCATTTTGCCAAGAATTGTATTACTCATCATGTACAGTAGGGTGTCCCAAAAATTTTTGTTTTTGGATTTTCATGGTTATATAGGGTAAAGTTCTTTTGAGATTTTTTTCAGATTTTTCCGAAGAGGTTTACAGGTCGCACAAGTCGAATTTCTCACCAAAAATCGGGTATTCCTGATGTTTTTTGAATTTTACTTGAAACTCGGTCAATAGAAACGATTTGCTTAGTTTGCAGATCAACATTTTTAAAGCAAACCGTCCAAACTTTTATTGAATATGCATAAACCACTAGTTTTGGCAATGATTTTGCTCAATAAGGTACCATGTTTTAAATTTTTTCGTAAATTTTCGATAAATTTTGTAAATAACGCTTTATAGCTTTTAAAATTTCTATGAAAATTTACAAATCTAATCATGCACTTTAAACGACGGATAAATTCCAAACCAATCTGGAGAAAACAATTACAATTTGCAGTTACTGTTCCAGAGTTATACCATTTTAATACTTTATACCTGTTGTATGAAACTATTAAAAAATTCGATTGAAAAGTTTAGGAAATTGTCAAAAATTGTAAATGTGGATAAAAAAGAGGATAAAAAGGGCAAAATGCGAGAAAAATCATAGAAATGATTGAATCGTTGAAATGATGAATTTAAAAAAAGTGTAAAAATTTTTGGCCAGAGGGTGTTTTGGGTCGTGATTATTATTTACAGGGAACGGAACAGATCCGATGGTTCTGTGCGTCTTCCCCCTTTAAATGCCGTCTCAAAAAACTAAACGCCTTTCTGTCGATTTTGTATCAGAATGTTAGGGGTTTAAATACTAAGTTGAAGGATATTTATTTAAATACTGTTGATTGTGGTTATGGTGTTATCTCTCTGCCTGAAACTTGGTTAAAACCTGGGGTATACGATTCGGAAATTTGCTGTCAAGATTATCAGGTACTCAGAAAGGATAGCTTAGGTGGTAAAACTGGCGGTGTTGTTCTTATTGTGGTGCACTGTACATTTCCTGCTGAGTTGGTTAACATTTATTCCGATTATGTGTCCGAGTTCATATGTGTTCATTTTCGTTGCGGCGTTAAATCCATTCTAATTACCTGTTCTTATTTACCACCAAATTCATGTGTGGATGAGACTAAATGAATCATTTGCAGTTGATCAGTTTAGCAGGGAAGTCAATTGATTCTAGTTTGGACATTATTTGTGCTGGAGATTTTAGTTTACCGTTGATTTTATGAGTCCCTTTTGATGATACGAATAGATATTTACCCTCGTCATTATCCGCTATTATGGATGGTTTCTGGGAGGGTTTATCTGATATAGGGTTTTATTAATTTAACAATATTACGATTGCTAATACTATAATTCTTGACCTAATATTATCGAACAGTCAGTACATATGTCTCTTTAGAACTTCTCCTTTAGTTAGTCCTGAGGATAAGCAACATCCAGCACTAAGAGTGTCTCTCGACATTGGTGTGGATAGTTTGGGGAAACATGGTAATATTGATCGTGATGTGAAGTTAAATTTTTCTAGAAAAAAATTTGCGCTAAATTTTTGGATCTTCATGGGTTAAAGATGACGATCTTGATTGCTCAGTTGACAATTTCGATGATATTATAAAAACAGGATTGTCGCTTTATGTTCCTTGTCAGCCTGTGGCACTGGAAACAGGGCCTCCTTGGTTCACTCGTGAACTAAGAGGTATTCGTAATTTGAGAATTAGAAAGAAACGTAAATATGATACCAGTGGTTCATCAGTTCATTTAGCTGAATATATTATATATAGGAGTAAATTTAATACTTTAAATCGTAAATGTTATTCTTCCTATATTTCTTGGATGAGAATACTTCTAATGAAAAATCCCAAACGTTTTTTCACCTTTGTAAATTATAAGCGAAAAGTTGTTGGATTTCCATGTAGCATGAATTTTAAAGGTTCTGAATCCTCAGATAATTCTAATATTGCTGATGTGTTTACTTCTTTTTTCCGTAGTCGGTGGTGCAATGGTTAGTGTGCGCGGCTCTTGTACATGAGATCCTGGGTTCGAACCCTGCTCTGACCTCCTTCAAATTTCTTTCGGCGGCGGTCACCTTGCATAGTGACGGCGACACTATCGAGTATATAGCCATGAAAAAGCTTCTCAAAATACCGTTCGGAATCGGTGTAAAACTGTAGGTCCCAATCAGTGAGTGAAAACTGGAAAGCGCACAGCTCAGTGATTGTGAGAAGTTCTCCCCAGTCCCTGCATGGGATGTAATGGGAAACCATTTATTTATTTATACTTATACTCGCACGACCTCTCCACTTGATTACCCTTACTTTATGACTAATCTTAATGGTATACCTAATTTTATTCTCTCAGAGCATGAAGTTCTTCATGGCCTCAAAACCCTACAACATTCAAAATCCCCTGGCCCCGACGGAGTTCCAACCTCTATACTGCGTTTGTGTACCAATGAATTGTATATTCCACTAACGAAGCTTTTTAATGATTCGTTACTTATATTTCCCCTCTACTTGGAAGTTTAGTTTTATAATACCTTTATTTAAGAGTGGTAATAGGTGCTGTGTTGAGAACTTCGAGAGATATGTAACTAATAGGCTCTCACATTATATTAGTGGTCTTCATGAAACCTCGAAAGAACCTCCTACACTCGAAAACATCGTAAACTTGCACAGCAAACGTCAAAACAAACAAATTTCCCATACAAAGCGACTTGCTCAAAAGTGGAAAGTTTTCGAGGCAAATTTGCTGCGCAAACGTGGGATGGAGAAACGTGTAAACTTTTGACATTTCGTTGTCATCTGACTAAATAATGTCTGGATAAATAATGTGTTAGCACTAGAACAGTAGGAAAAGTACGCATACATAATACTACATGCAATTGCTACTGCTACCACCTTATGTATCCATCTTGGTCAGCTGATACGGTTTTGAGCACAACTACGCTGAGCAACTTTACCTGGTGCCTCATGCAACGGTGCGAGGGAAACTTGCGCTGAGCAAAAGTTCTCGGCTTTCACGTTTGCATGAATGCTGCTATTATATCTTTAATTTCATTCTATCAGCATGGATTTATTAAAGGCAGGTCGACCACTACGAATTTCAGGTAGATGTCATTTATATGGATTTTAGTAAGGAATTTGATACAGTTGTTCATGATTTACAAACTATACAAACTTAATGTGATGGGGTTTCCACTGACATTGTTGGTATGGTTATCTTCTTATCTTAAAGGTCGTACTCAAAGGGTAAAATTTGAAAACGTCTTAACATCTGATATAGAAGTTACGACCGGAGTTCCCCAAGGTAGTAATTTGGGCCCCCTTACTTTTCGTTTTATATTTAAATGACCTTTCATCTATAATCAGATCTTCTGATATTTTAATGTATGCAGACGATGTAAAATTATTTCGCTCCTGTAAGACATTGGGAAGATTCAATATGTCTTAAGGATGACCTCAATAGGGTCACAGAGTGGTGTTCGACTAACGGGATGAGTCTAAACCTCTCTAAATGCAAAAAACTATCGTTTTACAGAGGAACTGACCTGTGTGTGGATTACTATATTGGCTCTTGGAAATTGTAAAGTGTGTCGTCCTTCTTAGACTTAGGCGTTTTGCTCGATCGTATAATGTGATTTGACCTTCATATTAACACTTGCATTAATAAATCCAGATCTTTGCTAGGTTTTATTAAGACATTGGCGTAAGAATTTAATGATCCATACCTTACTAAACGTCTGTTTGTCTGTCTTGTTAGACCTAGTTTAGAATGTCATTTGGTGCACTTATAATTCAAGTTATATAGATCGTATTGAATCTATTCAAAGGCAATTTCTTTTGTTTGCGTTACGTGGTCTGGCCTGGTATATTGAAAATTTGCCTCCATATGAAACTCGATTAATGTTAATTGATCTTCCCACACTAGAAACACACAGCAAGATGCTAAGTGCAATGTTTATTATAAAACTCATAAGGAGCTCTATTGATTCAAGCTTACTCTTAAGTCTAATAAACTTTAATGTTCCCCGGATGTCGTCTAGATACTATTATCCCATAAAATTGCCGATGGCCCGCTTTGAATATGACTTTTATAATCCCTTTTGCCGTGTTTGTATGATTTAGAATGAAATATATGAAACTTTACCTTTAAAATTCATGCCAACGTCAGATTCATATCTAATAATTAAACAAAATTTAGGGTGGTATTCTACAAGTTGTGAATCAGTAACTTCGCATTACTTTTGTCGTTTTGGTAGTTTATAAAACGTTACAGCTGTTCGGTGACTACCTGCGTTGAGTTACGTTATTTAATGGGTAGTTTATAAAACGCAGCGCAACGCCTTTGATCACTTCAGCTGCCAAATTGAACACGCCACAGTTCTTCGCGTTAGTTGAAGAAATTACAAATTTAAAGAAAAATGTCGATCGAGGATAGGCAGATGGAAGTATTTTGCATTTCATTGCTTATAATTAGTTGCCAATATTGGATGAAATGCATTTGACGGATAGAGCTGGATTTTTTTTTAAATAATTCAAAATTTTGCTATTTACGCACTGAAATTTTTATTTACAAAAATAAAATTAGACATGGATCGTTCAAATAAATAATGCGGTGCAAAACTATTGTAATTATATTTAAAAATTATAGACATCAGTTGATGTTGACAATAATAAACTAAAGAACCAATGCATTACAATTAATACATACCGCCAAATGGAACGTGTTTTTGAAAAGACATGGTGAAATTTATTGGACTTTGAACCCCAAAATAGTATAGGTTTTTTACACATTTTATGTGAATATTGTTGGTATTTGCAGTATTATAAATAATAGCAATCTTAAAACCTGTTGATCTACTGAAATAGAGCTAAATTTTTTAATCTTTTCATTCTGAGCATTTCACTCAAGATAACTTTTTCTGATCTATAATTGTTTATTTTAGTTTGGCAACTCTATACACCGCATATGTCAGTGACAGCATTCGTAAACAAACGCAAGCGCGATGTGATATATAAACTACCATTTTTTGACTTTGGCGTTCGCGTTGGCTTTTGCGTTTACGTTCACTTTCGGGACATTTAGAATACTACCCTTAATTTCGCGAATTACTAAATAGCATTGGTTGTCAACTACTAAAAAAAATAAATAAATGGTTTCCCATTACATCCCATGAAGGGACCGGGGTGGGGATAACTTCTCACAATCACTGAGCTGTGCGCTTTCCAGTTTTCACTCACTGATTGGGACCTACAGTTTTACACCGATTCCGAACGATATTTTGAGAAGCTTTTTCATGGCTATATACTCGATAGTGTCGCCGTCACTATGTGAGGTGACCGACGCCGAAAGAAATTTGAAGGTGGTCAGAGTGGGGTTCGAACCCACGATCTCATGTACAAGAGCCGCGCACACTAACCATTGCACCACCGACGGCCAACTACTACTCTACCTATTTTTCACACATTCCATTTCCTCATAATCCTTATCCCTTTCCTCTTGCTCCATATAATTCTTTTGTAATTCTTTTTATCAATTTAAAAATTTTCTTGATTTTTATATTATTTCATGGTTTCTATTAATTTCCTAATATTTTATCATTTATTAATTACGTAAAATTCTCTCGTTTACTTCTTAGTATTTTCTAAGTATTTGAAACTATTTTTAAGTAACGGGTTTTTCAATAAGAGCGCTACAAAAGTTTTTAAAAAAAAAACAAAACCGGTTTTAGATACCAATGAAATTCTTCATTCCTGCGAAAATACGTTCGATGCCATTATGTATGGAACTCGATTTTTGCATGGCCACCACGGTCACGCTTGCAAAAGTCCAGACGCTGAACCCAATTTTCGATGGTTTTCAAGCATAAATCGGCCGATACTGCTGCAATTTCACGTTCAATATTCGTACGAAGTTCATCAATCGTCGCTGGCTTGTTGGCATAGACCATAGACTTGACGTAGCTCCACAGGAAATAATCTAACGGTGTCAAATCGCACGACCGAGGCGGCCAATCGACTGGGCTGAGATAACACGTTCACCAAACTTGGTTTCCAATAAATTGATAGTGGCATTCGCTGTGTGGCTCGTGGCGCCGTCCTGTTGGAACCACATGTCCTCCAAGTCCATATTATCCAATTGGGGCCAAAAATATTCGGTTATCATTGAACGGTAGCGATTCGCATTCACAGTAATGTGCCGGTCTTGATCATCACGGAAGAAGTACGGCCCAATGAGGCCGCCGGCTCATAAACCGCACCAAACCGTAATTTTTTCGGGATGCAATGATGACTCATTTATTACGTGTGGATTGCTGTCTGACCAATAACGCATATTTTGCTTATTGACGAAACCATTCAGCCAGAAATGAGCCTCATCGCTGAAGACCATAAATTGGACGTAGCGCTCTTAAAGTTGAGGCCACTGACGTTAAAATTTCTGTTGTAAATTTTAATAATTTCGACTCGTTGTTGGCTCGAATATCTTTCCAGGATGAAATGGCAAACCTTACTGAAGAGAAATGTCAAAAGACCGGGAAAAAATATGGCGTCGTTTGCTGTCCCTATCGATTTACTTTTGTAGCGTCTCTCTTGAAAACCCCTTTATTTTTAGGTATTTGTAGTATATTTTAGGCACACGAATATAAAACATTGGTCATGTTCGATCCATTAAATGTTAAATCAAAATCTTAAATAATTTATTACTGATTGTTTATTTATTACTGCTTCTGTGTTGATTAAATATTGTTCATTAATTTGTTCCTGCGTGTGTCAAATTGTTCCGGTTACTTCTCACTATTATTTGTTTCCTGCATTTTATTGCCAAATGTTAATGTTGCTGCTCATACTCTCTATCCTGATAAAAGCTGTTTAACGTCGTACTAGTACCAATTAATATTCATCTAAATATATTCCAGAATTTGTCTAATTTTTCCTGGTTCAACTCTATTATTTGGTTACTCCTATGACCCTATTCGGATCCTGCTCCTGCCCTCTATGATTTTTGGTTACTTCGGTATTTTCAATCTAATTAAACTACAGGAATCCGTTTGATCTGTTCCTCATCCGTTTTACGTTTTTTCTCTTATATTTTCATTTTTTTACTAACATTAATGTAATTTTTGAGACCAAATGTTGTAGCCCCCGCTAACCGGTAACATTGGTCCCTATCAGCCTTAAAAAATGTCCAAATAGTGCCCTAATCACATAGAGTATAGATTGAAATAAAAGGCATTTCATCAAACTGGCATACATTTCAACAACGTTTTCTATATTAAAATGGACATCATTAGAAAATTGACAGAGTCTTTGTAGCCAAAATATACACAAACTTCATTGCCAAGAATCTGCTTCGCTCGCAGCCATTGACATTTGCTGACGTTTTAACCAACATTCATTCCTCTTAGCCATTGTTGTAACAGTCCTTTGAGATATCGCCAGCAACAAGTTGCATACAACCGACCATCCATAAATTCCTGAGATTCCATTACCATTTGACCATTTTAGGCCGCAAAGTGGAGAATATTTTTAAACTCAAAAATTCTTTACTCCTCCCCACAGACCAGACCAGGCCAGATCATTCGACAGAAATAACTTGGCCTGGAACTTTTCTGCCCTTCGCTCGGTTTGCTACGGCTGCAAGTTATATTTTATCTTTTAGATACACATAAGTATATAATTTATGTAATTAAATTTTTGTGTCGTTTTTTCAGCGTTCCGATACTTTTCCGTTTTTTTTTTCTCATTCATTTTCTTCTCCTGTTTCCTCATTTCGATTCTGATTTCATGTCAATTGTTTGCGAGAAGATTCGGTGGATGTGATTCTGGTCGCATGTGATTTCTCTGGAGATCATTATCTTTTTGAGTTTATAAGGAAAAAGGCGCTAACCCTGATGTTTATCGATATGGTAAAATGAATTGTAATGCCAACTAAAAACCAACAACAGTCCAGGACTACAGCCCAGTCATTGCAAAAGAACAGGAACGAACGCCACATCAAATTGGAAATTTCACATTGCTAAGGAAGATGAAACAGAAACACCAGAAGGTGGAGTTGCAGTATTGAGAGAAGGCGGAGGTAAAAAATGTCAAGTCATATGACAATTTGAGCATGATATAAAACCAATTGTTATCGCTTGTCAGGCGTCAGTAACAAGTTGCAAAACATGTTAAACTCAAAATCAAACAATAAAAAAAAAGTACGAGGAAAAAAGCCGAAAAACTTGGTTGGATTGAATATGAAATGGTTGAACCAGACGGATGGACGGACGATTACTGCAGCAGCACCACAAATGTAACACAACCTTTGTGGAATATCAATACATTTAAATGCCATTAAAGCAAAGAGACCGTCGTTCCACATAAAGAACAGTGGGCCGAAAGAAGATAAACCAAGAACCTTTATCCATTATATTAACATATAATAGTCAACGCAATCGCGCTATATTGACAGGCTTAAATACGTTGACATCGACATATATAGCTCATATGTGTAGCTCGAAGGTCAAAAGGCTTCCACGTCTGTTATTGTGATGGCGAAAACTGAGACTTTATTGCTTGAAAGTGCTGTATTGTCGTAGTGGCTTTCTATCACAGTTCGTCTGCCCTTTCTATACATATATAGAGCAATTCAGTCTATATCATCCATCCTCAAGCTGCCAACGGTTGCCAACTTCTTAATTTCTAATTTTCTTTTGAATACTGTTGGAGATAATTTCTTTATATATCCATAGTGACTCGATCACAGCTTGACTTTCAGATAAGATTTATACCCTCGATAGTCAACCATTTTTATTTAGATATCTCACACTTCTCCTGATATCGTTCACCTCCTATCCTCCTATGTTCCAGAAAGTTGTTTATTGAGATCTTAGGTACGTTTTTGTAGTTGACTGTTTCCTTGAATTTTTAACGGTTTGCTACCTATGGACCTGAACAGGGGAAAATTTTGATTTTGACCTTGAAGATGAAATGGTTTGGATTTCCTATGTATTCTTTATGACAAGAGCTACAACTTTCCCTCAGAGAGTAACTCAAAATTCCGAACGGTTTGCAAGATATGAGCCTGACAAAATGATAACGTTTTTGCAAAAATTACACCGAGGCCCCAAATCTTTGGGGGCCCATAGAAAAAGTGCATGACTTTGGTCAAAACTGGGAGGCATGGGTCTTGTTTTGGTCTTTTATCACGTAGTGGTGTCCGTATATGGTCATATTTTTTCGTGTTGCACATTTTTAATGTCTCAAAAAAATCCTATTTTTATTAAAATTAAAATGATACCTCAAGTTTGGACACCCTTTTATTTCATTGTTTTAAATTTCTTCAACTCCCTCATTTACATTGGATTATCCGGCAATATGTAAAGGATTAAAATGGTCTCTCCGTATCCCAAATATACTCCACACATCTGTGACTAAATTGTAATCCTTATATCTACTGAAGGCCGCCCAGAATATCCCAAATGTATTCTGCACATCTATGACTGAATATTGATACTTACAGAAGGGGAGCTGAACCATAGTCGTTGGTTCCATTTTTTACTTTCTCGTCACTCCTTCTTCCTTCTGTACGTTTAAATTTTCAAACTGCCGCGGTGCTGTTTTCTGACTTAAAAATGTCTCCATTTCTTCTTCTAACGCTCCATCGTTGCTCGTATCGCAGCTGGCTGAAGCATTACCATATGTGCAGCATTTTTTTCATCACTTACCATGCGGCACTCTTAATTGTGCAGTGGTTTGACTTACGGCGATTTTACGTCACCAAGTCAGGTTTAAACAAATTTTTTTCCCATTACATCCCATGTAGGAATTGAGGAAAGCTGTGCGCTTTCTAGTTTTATACTCACTGATTGGTAATTACAGTTTTATACCTGCTCCGAATGGTATTTTGAAAAGCTTTTTCATGGCTACATACTCGAAAGAGTCATCGTCACTATCCGGTTTTATTAGCATTTTTTACGGAGCGGGCATGTGTTTCCTCTCCGTTTCAGAGTCGACGGGGTAGGGTGCGTTTAGGAGTAGTTGATTAGGTGTATGTAAGTGGGCTATCGTTGGCCCTGGTAATTGCAACTGTCGGATGGTAAATGCAACTGTCCGTTGGTAATTGCAGCTGTCCGATGATAATTGCAGCTGTTGGATTTTCGATTTTTGTTTTGTCCTTGTGCGAACCTTTACTGCAAACAGCTACCAACTGAAACTCTTTTAATTTGATGTTTGGATGCAAATACAACACATTTATAGGTTGTCGCAAGTATAGTATACTTAAGCCCAAACACATTGTGTTTACTATTCAATATTTCATGTTGGAGACAAAATGATTAATAGGTTATAATATAAGTTTCTGTGACCCAAATGTGGCGTTGTTTGTTGAAATCAGCTGAAAACAAAAACATGACAGACAACAAAGGAAAAACAGCACAAAACAATGCTTGCAAACATGTCTGTGGTTCTTGCAATATGTTGTTGGAGCCGATTTTTCAGAGTGTCTACGTCGATCACTCTGCAAAACTGCCTGCCATCATTTAAACAGCTATAAAAAATCCAATGAGTGTTCGAACTCACGGGCGATGTGTTAACACCTTTTTGTTACACGGTACCTGTTCGATTTCTATGAACACATTAGTAAATGTTACATTGGAAATTAAAAAACAGCGTTCAACCATATAATGGCATTACAATTAAATAATATTAATACTTAAAATTATTTAAAGACAAGTGCAAGCAGATGTGTCATTATTTTCTTGCTTAATAATTTTTGTTTTATTCCCACAAAAAAACAAAGAGAATGCAAGGCAACAGACACATGTCCATACATACATTGTTATGTTCGTACATACGCTACACGAGTTCACACAATTTTCGTTGCTCGCTTGCTATCTCATTTTTATATACATATAACTACGTCATTATTTTCTTTGCTCTGAGAGTGCTCCGCACCCACACAAGACAACTATTCGCTGCCGCTACATCAGTGTGTGTTTTTTACCCAGTCTGACAATCTGTGTGTCGCAGTCGGACAAATTTGTGTTCTCTATAGGGGTGGGTCACCCTTATCATTTAGGGGTATGAAAAATAGATGTTGACCGATTCTGAGCCCTACCCGATATGCACACAAAATTTCATACAAATCGGTCTAGCCGTTTCGGAGGAGTTTAACGCCAAACAATCTGTGATTGCAGTCGGACAAACTGTGTTTATATGTGTTCACTTTGTGAGTTAAATCCCTACCCGCGCCTATAGAAGATGTTAACATGTTAACACATCAAAGTGGTGGATTGGTGAATATGGTCCATTTCATATAATTGCCTACTTAAAGGGGCTTTACAAAAGTAATTCCGCAAGAAACTTTGAAAGCAAATTTAGACTATATTGAAAATGTTGGAAAAGAAAATATCTTCAAATTGAAATAAGTTAGAGTCATAAATTGTTGCACAAGAACAAAAATTAACCACTTGTACTTACTTTAACTTTTTTACCCCCAAGATATTATCATCTTTCCCACTGTGCCTTTAATAGCATTAAACACACGCTTCATGCCAAAAATGGCCAAGTGTTCAATTCAGTGCAGTTGCTTCGAAATGCAGTGCAACATAGTCGTAAATATCTTCCATGAGACTCCATACATCCTCCATACTCGGTGCGATTTCATGACCAACTTCGTTTTATATTGTTTCATATAGTCATATTTAAAACACATAAAAGACGGCTTACTTCCAGTCAGTGCCAACATTGCCATGCCACCGCCACTCCTGCTGATGAGGCTGCGGCCGCTGTTGCCGCTGCTGCTGCAACTCCCATAATTTCCATTTATGTCTGTTGGTGCCCTTATGGTCTCTCCCCTTCACCCAATTGCCAGACATTAAGAAACAACTGACTGATCCAACATATGGTGGTTGTTTAACTTGGCTCAAACACAAAATATAACGACTTGAACGACGTTCAGAAACTGGTACAAAAGAGCTGCAATTGGAGTTTATAACCTTGTGCCTTGTGTACAAAGTGCGCATGCGTGCCCCTCTCTTTCTGATACAAACGAGGGTGGATGGAGGGGGCCATACTAGGTATGAGTGTTGCATTTAGTTCACTTGGAAGCGGTTCAGTTTACTGATGATTTGGACCACGATAACTATGAGGATCGTATGCATAGTTATTTCATACATAAAAGCGTTAAAAAAAGAACATTTCATACATTTCTGTGGATATTCAATCGGCTGGTCTGTCTTGCTGTCTGTCTGTCCGTAAGTGTGTGCGATTCAGTTCAGTTTAGTTCACTTTAGTTCTTCCAGCTTGGATTGTGAATTGTTTATGCTTCTTTTATTACCAAATTTGGTTACATTGCCAGCATATTTTTGGCGACAATCGATCTGTTGCCTTTGATACGAGTACTTGTGGTGCAATGCTATAGGCAGCACCAGCCAGCATCATCTGCAGCAGCAGTTGTTGCACAGGCATGATGAGACCATATTTCTCTTTGTCGATTTTAGCACGTTCTTTCAGCTTCAGGACACAGTAGCGTAGCGCAATGATATAGGGTCGTGCAAAAGATCATCTTGATTGACAGTTGTAGTTAATGGTGTCTTGTTCATGTTTACTGTGAGTAGGCTTCATGAATGTGTATATTTTCTGTTCTGGTGAAGTTTGAAATCATCTTGACAATGGCACAAAGTGCTTTATATTTTAATAATGCTGAATTAAGTTAAGAAATTTTTCAGAGAAGGATAGAAATGTCCTCTTTATAATCCCTTTCTGTCCAATAAAATGATAAATTTGTAGCTTCAAACTAAAGTCATTTTAATGATATTGGGCTAAATAACTTTCACCATCTCTAGTTATCCTACAGTGTGAGCTTGTACTCGTAACAATTATCGATGCTAGTATTTATTGTATTGAATTTGATTGTATGTTAGGTCAACCAGGTATAGTGATAATGTCCCATAGTAAATAAAGATAAATTCTGATAAAATTTCATTAGTCATGTTATGTCACCACGCCAGTGCAAAGTCAAATCTATAAAATGGTCCGATGCAGCCAAACAAAGGTTATTCAAGGGGTATAATTTTGTACAATTATTCATTTGTGGCCGTCGGTGGTGCAATGGTTAGAGCTCGCGGCTCTTCTACAAGCGAACGTGTGTTCAGACCACCTTACATTTATTTCAACGGCGGTCACCTCGCTTAGTGATGGCGATACTATCGAGTACTTAGCCATGAAAAAGTTTCTCAAAATACTGTTCGGAACCAGTGTAAAACTGTAGGTCCCAATCAGTGAGTGAAAAATTAGAAAGCGCACAGCCCACTGGTTGTGAGAAGCTCTCCCTAATCCCTACATGGGATTTTTCGGGAAACCATTTATTCTATGTTTGGTAAACATAAGTCTTGATAGGTCTCAATAAGTGAGTGTAAAAACTAGAAAGCGCACATCTCACTGATTGTGAGAAGCTCTCCTCAATCACTTCATGGGATGACATGGGACACGATTTTTTTTTGGACCGAAGTTCCTTGTCGCGTGCTGCGGGTAAATGAAAAAAAAATTAAACAATTTTTTTCAACATTATTATGCTACAACCCATTATTTACAAGTATAATGGGTGTTTTTGCTTTGGTTTGTGTCTAGACTAAAATATGTTTTTAAATTTCTTGTTTAATGGGAAGTTTTCTAGGTGGAGCCTGTAACCTATATTTAGTATATATTGTAGTTTATATTTAATAGTTATTGATCTTGAACCGAACAATTATTAAAAAAAAAGTAACAACTGAAAGATCGAATAATATAAACTTAAACGGATAAAAAGTACCTTTTCATAAAAAAAAGTAATTTTGTTTTAAAAAAAGTTTTTGTTTGTTACAACAAATTGCCTTTTCTTAAAAAAAAAACTATATTTTCTTTAAAGAGTACCGTTTTGTGAAACAAAATAACTTTTCATGAGATAAGTATCTACTCTTAAAAATTTACCTATTATTGAAAAATGGACCAATTCTAAAAAAAATTGGCATTTGCTAAAAAAAACCTTTCATTCAAAAAATATCTTCTCTTATGCTTTTTCTTACAAAAATTCCTTATCTTAAAAGTAACTTTTCTTCTTTCTTTTCTTGTTTTTCTTTTCTTGAGAAAAAATAGTCTTTCTGAAAATAAGTACATTTTCTTAAAAAATAACCTTTCCTAAAAAGGGTACCACTTTCTTAAAACAAGCACTTCTTTGTAAAAAAAACCACACTCTTATGGCATTTTCTTACAGAAAGTACTTCTTCTGAAAAATAGTACCTTTTACTAAACAAAACATTAGCTTTTAATAAAAAAGTACCATTTCGGGGAAATATAATACATATTCAAAAATTAAATTGTTCGAGCGCTTGGACGTATTTTTAATTAATTTTATTCTTCGATATTGCGCTACCCTTTCGGTAGCAATTGTGGCCGTCGGTGGTGCAATGGTAGCGTGCGCGGCTCTTGTGCATGAGATCGTGGGTTCGATCCCTGCCCTGACCACCTTAAATGTCTTTCGACGGCGGTCACCTCGCTTAGTAACGGCGACACTATCGAGTATTTAGCCATGAAAAAGCTTCTCAAAATACCGTTCGGAACCAGTGTAAAACTGTAGGTCCCAATCAGTGAGTGATAAATTAGAAAGCACACAGCCCACTGGTTGTGAGAAGCTCTCTCTAATGCCTACATGGGATGTTTCGGGAAACCATTTATTTTATTTTGACAGTACATATTGGGCAGTCGTGAAGTAGAGACGTGGCAAATTCATTATGGAAAAATATTCCATAAACCAACGTGTTTTAATGGTTAAAACATTTTATCAAAATCAATCATCGATTACTGTCACGATGAGAAAGTTAAGTGAAATTTTTGTTAGAAACAACGTGCCAACAAAACCCACTATTTATCGTGTAGTGAATGATTTCGAAGAAAGAGGGTCTGTAGCTGATAGGCCCAAGCATGGACCACAACGTACTGCAAGATCGGCTGAAAACATTACTGCTGCTCAAGAAAGTGTTCAAAACAATCCGTCAACCTCAATTCGACGCCGTGCTCAGGAGCTTGGTCTTCAAAGAACAACTTTGGCCACAATTTTGCACAAAGATTTGCATTTGTTTCCATTTAAGGTTCAGTTGACATAATAGCTTCTTACACAAGACCATTTACGGTGCCACATCGCATACAGCCAGGATTACAATAGAATTACTGCGAGACTTCTTTTCACAACAAGTTATTTCAAGAAATAGTGATGTTGATTGGCCTCCACGGTCGCCGGATTTGACTGATCCGGTCCTCTTTTTTGTGGGGATATCGGAAAAGCAAGGTTTATGCAAACAAACCAGAAACGCTTGAGCAACTCAAACAAAATATTCGTGGTGAAATTAATGAAATATCGCGTGAAATGTGTGAGAATGTAATGAAAAATGTGCTCAAAAGGGCTCGCATTTGTGAGGCCAACAGGTGCGGACATTTATCTGATATTGTATTCCATACCTAATTGCCGACATTAAATAAAACATTTATCAATATAGGATCCATTCTCTTTCATTTAATCAAAAATTATAAACAAACAAAGTAGTATACCTTCCCGACGGACACCCTGTATAACTCCTGCTAGGCGTTACATTTGTTTCCTCATTGAATGGTATGTAGCTATCTCTATGGGTGAGGGTATACAAAATAGTCATCTAGAATGCCCAATTAAAAGATACTTGCGAAGGACAAGAGCCAACGGTTGGAATATGATATTTTTTATTCCCTTCTAAACAACTTGTCAACCTCTTTGATTGGGGAGCTAAGCGGTTTTAGAATTTGAATCTTATTTCCCTATATAGAAAACAATTCGACGCACGTTTTAGCAAATATATGCTGCCCAAGGATAATTAATCTAACTCCACAAAACCATAAATGGAGAAAGCAGGAAAATAAGTTTGAGACTTCTATCCATTCCCTTATAAAACAAATGCGGGGCCTACAAATACTATATGATTGCTCAGTCATTGATAATAAATAAGGACATTTAAATATGACAAGATTAAGATGTTTTAGTTGTAATAGCAATTAATATATCTGAATTAAGGTATGTAGACTTTTCCCCGATATATGAAAATCCCACGCCCGGTATGCAAATAAAAATTTTTAGGACAACAAGATCTTGTTTCCCTTGAGACTGGAAAGTGGATAGGTTTTACCGGATGTGTGGAAGTCTGCTCGAGTTATTCCACTCCTAAAACCCGATAAACCTACTAATCACACCCAGAGAACTAATCGATTTAAAAGAGGTTGTAGCAACCGTACATTCGGCTGTTACCACCGAATGGTGGTTGCCACAACCGAATTGAGGTTGTCACGACCTAATTTAGTCGTCTCAACTGAAATTCAGTTGAAGCAACCTCGTTTCATTATTGATTCCGTTGTGGCAACTGATTGTTGAATTATACTCGTTTTATCAACCAAATTTTCTACAATTTCGGTTGGAACAACCGAATTTAGAATTAATTCGGATGCAGCAACCGAAATTGGTACCAAATTCGGTTAGAGTAACCGAATGTGGCATCAATTCAGTTGCAACAACCGAATTTGGCATCAATTCGTTTGTCACCACAGAATTTGGTATCAATTCGGTTGTAACTACCGAATTAGGTATCAGTTCGGTCGCAATAACCGAACTAATCCTTAAGTCGGTTGCAAGGACCGAATTCGGCATAAATTCGATTGCTGTAACCGAATTTCTCATTCTGTAGGTACAGCCGAATTTCATTTTCAATTCGGTTACCACAACATATTTCTATGTATTTTAAATTTGACGTTTAAAAATATAATAACAAATATTATATTAAAGGAATGTATAAGTGTTCTCGTCACAGTGTTGTTGGTGGTAAGGTAAGTAAAAATATTGTAATTGTGGTTTTTGTATTAAATTGTCTTATTTTCCAGAAAATGTACAAACCGATATCACGAGTTTTGAAGCTTTCCAAGTTCGGTCGTTTGAGATATGCTACAATAATCTGTGTAGGAAACGGTTTTGCACCTAAATCAACAGATACAATACGCCAGAATTGGTGCGGTGACCCATGAAGATCGGGACTTCAAAAACGGTCGGTAATGACATGTAAAAACATGTGTTATTCTAAAGATTACCCTATATACATAAGTATAAATAACTTTATTTTCTTCATCTCTAATGCATTTATAAGAATACTGGATAACAAATCATTAGTTAATAATAAAAAAAATCCAAAATTCATTTTTGACACCATCTAAATTCGGTTGTGTTAACCTCTAATGAGGTTGTGTCAACCTCTAATGAGGTTGTGTCAACCTCTAATGAGGTTGTGTCAACCCCTAATGAGGTTGTATCAATCTCTAATGAGGTTGTGTCAACCTCTAATGAGGTTGTGTCAACCTCTAATGAGGTTGTGTCAACCTCTATTGAGGTTGTGATAACCTCTAATGAGGTTGTGACCTCTAATGAAGTTGTAACAACCTCTAAATTCGGTTACGGTTAATTCGGCTGTCTCAACCGAATTTTTCTGTGAGTGTAGGGAGAATCATACCGACCGATCTCCCTCTTATCACCTGTAGCAAAGGTTTTGGAGTCCCTACACTTGCCATCACTGTAAGACCACTTTCAGTTCGCCTTTTCGCTCAGTGTCAATTTCACTTTCTGGCCAAAAGAAGTAACGAGAGAGCTCGACATTTTTGTCAATTGGAAGTTTATACCCACAGTCCGTAGCCCCAAAATTCTCGGCTTTATATTCAACAAACTCTTTACTTTTGCAACAATCGCGGAACCAATTAGGAAAAACAAAGTCCACATCCGAAACAAGGTTCTAAAGGTTCTTGCAGGGATAACATGGGACAAGGAGAAGGTGACAATTGTAGTGACTTATATACCTTATTATAAGGCTGACTGCGATTGCCCGATAGGGGGAAAACTGTACCAAGCTATGTCGGAGCTTGGTATTCCTGCAAAGCTGACTCGTCTTTGAAGCATGACACTGGCCGGCACGAAATCCTTAGTAAAGATCT
Organism: Phaonia tiefii; assembly: GCA_963931995.1. Taxonomy (NCBI): domain Eukaryota; kingdom Metazoa; phylum Arthropoda; class Insecta; order Diptera; family Muscidae; genus Phaonia; species Phaonia tiefii. The sequence goes on from OZ008368.1 coordinate 211,612,821, forward strand.
CACCGTACCATTTAGTACGAGGCGAGGCCTGAGGCAGGGCAGGGCGACACCCTATCACGCGTTCTATTCACTGAGATCATTGTGAGAAAAGCTGCAGTCAACATGCATAAAACTTTCAGCAGAAAAAGTCATATGCTGCTCGCGAATGCTGATGATTTAGAAATCATTGATCAAAATCAGTGAGAAGTTACAGCAGTTTTTGCGGACTTGAGAAGGAAACATAAATAAGGGGGTTTGGCAGTAAACGAGGACAAGACAAAATGAATGGTTTCGACAAGCAGTACATCCACCCGATAGGATGTGAGGGTTAACTTTGATAACCGTTATAATTCCGAGGTAAAGGTCGAATTTATTTACCTCGGATCTGCCGTGAATAACGTCAGCCAGGAAATCAAACGGAGAATTGTGCTTGCAAACTGACGTTATTTCGGGCTAAGCAAGCAGTTCGGAGATAAGACCCTCTCCAGAGAATCGAAGATTCAGCTATATCAGACTCTCATACAACCTGTCTTGCGTTATGGCGCAGAATACTGGGTAATATCGCACGCTGATGAAACATCACTGGGAGTTTCGAAAGAAAAATGCTCCGGAAAATATAAGGGACTATAAGAGAAAACGGCGATTATCGACGACGGATGAACCACAAGCTGTATAATCTGTATCCCGACAACGATGTAGTTATGCGTGTCAAAATTTCTTGTTGACGCTGGCTCGGCCATATCAGTAGAATGGATCAGAATGAATTAGTGTAAAAGGTATTCGAAGACGTACTCGAAAGATATCGAAAAATACGACGACCCAAACCTCGCTGGAAATTCAAGGTGGCATATTGCATACGAGAGCTTGGTGTTACCACCTGAAGGAGAAAAGCTGAAGATCGAGCCGGTTGGAAAAACATGTTATGCTAATCTTATAACGTCCTTGACCCCATCTGGGTTGTTTGAGGCCACCTAAGTAAACATAAAGCTATAAATCGCTAGGTCTTCAATTATGCTGCCCCAGTATGAACATCATTCCTAAGTGACGACCAAGGGAAAGATCTGCAGAAGATCCAAAATTGTGAACTTCGAATCGGAACCGGATGCACACTGTGAATCACCTACATTAGGAGACCAGGATGCTGTCAGTGCATCAACATAATGTGTTGTTGAAGAGACAGTTCTTTTGGCATGACATCTGCCCAGTCACCCTAACAATTAGATTCTGATGCAAGGTCCACCTCCTTGTCAGGCGCTACAGTACAGATATCCAAGACATCATTTCATCTGAAGTCAATAGATTGTCGATCGGAATAGCCTACAAAATGTTATAAAGGGTTATCCATTTCGTGGTTTCAAAAGTATAGGGCTGGAATTCGACATCTGTCAAACTAACTTGCTAAAGCAATTTTTTTTTCTTTTCAGTTGAAGGTCTGACATTGACGAAAATGGATCGCTTAACTATCACACAACGCATAAAAATTATTATAACCTACTACAAAGATGGTGATTCTGGCACAGCCACACATCGTTCTTTAAGAGGAGATTATGGTTGACATAATCGTCCAACTACGCAAACAATTGGCAAAATTGTGAAGAAATTTGAAGAGACTGAAGCGGTTACAGATATTGTAAGGCCTGTGCATCATCGTTTCGCTTGTTCCGCTGAAAATACCGCTGCTGTAAGTGAAAGTGTTGCCGAATACCCGAATGTGTCGATTCCTCGTCGTTCTCAGGAATTAGGGCTGTCTTACGGCACATTATGGCGTATTTTGCATTTGGATCTACACCTACATCCATATAAAGTCCAGCTTACACAACAACTGAAGCCAGCTGGCCATTCTCAACGTTGTAAATACGTGGAATGGGTGCTTAAACAACAGGCGGTGGACTGCGATTTTTCGAACAAAATTTTCTTCAGCGATGAAGCACATTTCTCACTCGGTGGGTATGTTAATAAACAAAATTGTCGTATTTGGGGTTCTGAGAATCCTCAAGTTACTGAAGAGAGGCCATTACATCCCGAAAAAGTCACTGTTTGGTGCGCTCTTTGGTCCGAAGGTGTGATTGGACCTTACTTCTTCGAAAACGACGATGGAACGACTGTCACCGTCAATTAGGAGTGTTATGGTCATATGATAACCAACTTTTTTTTTGCCTGCTATTGAAGAATACGACTTGGAGAATATGTGGTTTCAACAAGACGGTGCCACATGCCACACAACTCGAGCGAATATGGCTTTATTGCAAGAGACATTTCCTGGCCGCGTAATTTCTCGTCGTGGCGATATCAACTGGCCACCAAGATCATGCGATTTGATACCATTAGACTTTTTTTGTGGGGCTACGCGAAAGACCGTGTTTATGCAGATAAACCTTTAACTCTTGAGCACTTAAGAACCAACATTCGTCAAGTTATGGCTGAGATGCCGCCCAATATGTGTCAAAAAGTAGTCGAAAATTACCTCAAAAGAATCAATGCTTGCAACACTTCGCGTGGTGATCATTTAAATGATGTAGTGTTACACACATAATGTCAACGTTCAAACTTTATAATAAAAAAGAAATATCATGATAAAAAATATTTCATATGTCTTTTATTTACGTTTACTTTTGAAACCGCAAACTGGAGAACCATTTATAACTAGATGGTAATACAGGCCATAAATGCCTAAGCTACCAACAGTGTCCTTAACGAACACCCACCCGCGTTATCGCATAATGAGAGGCTTCGTCCTAGGCACACCGTAACTATTCTCGTCCAGCTTCGATTTGGTTTGAGTTCCAGGCACATTAGACCAGTGCCCACATGGCCTTCAAAGCTCTCATGACAATATTCATGTTTTGAAATGTCCTGATACGCCTACTGATCTGCGCTCAGTAGACCTATAAGCCGGACTCATGGGTGTCACAGTTTCTCCATCTCTCCAACGACATCTCCAGTTACACATAGGGGAATTACTGGAAATGTTTGTTTCTTTGTTTTTAATTCTTGGAAGGAGCGTGTGGAAATGGTCAACCTCTTACAACAATAACTAAAAATGTAATCAATTCCCAGTCAATATATTGTTGATATAATTTAATTTAAAAATTGTTTTAAATTGATTATTTTGTCTTACAACTTTATAATTTGTCACTTTAAAAGCAAAACGTGCGCGTCTACTTCGCCTACAGCACCTGTGTTATTATAACTTCATCACGTTCAAAAGAGCAGGCTGGACTGCTTAAAGTTAGAGGATGACAAATATTAATTTTTGTGACAGCTTACAACATATTATTAACTTTTTTTTTTATCGTACTAAGAATTTTATTAATTCATTGCTTGATATTCTCAACATCGTGTTTTCTCAAGAAAAAAGTATTGAAAACAAAAATTAAACTCAAGAAATATTTAATTAAAAATGCATAAAGTATGGACGCGGCAATGTTTTTGACATTTTAAGCGTTATGGTAGGTAGAGAGCCAACCATGTGATGTAACACACATTTTCGAATCAAAAGCGTAAAAACGCTTTAAGCTGTAGATCTCCCTCTCTCCCTGTCTCTCTCTCTCTCTATCTTGCATACAGCAGCTTGAGCTGTTCTCGTATTGAAGTTGCTGGCAAAATAACAGACAAAATTCAAAGTCCAAAACTGGGTACAGATCATATTTGGGTCTGCTATTAATCAAACGGCCAATTAATTATGCGCTTATACAAGTATGACAGTACCCATGTTGTCTGATGGACGCTGTTGCTACTCCATCTGTTGTCATCGGTGGGGCAGTACTTGTGTGCAGCAATATGTTGCTGTGGATGCTGTAGGTGATGTGGCAT